>CAOLHI010000977.1:0-464514 GCA_948474755.1 Ctenosaura bakeri
CAACTATGGTTAAGTAAAAGTGTGCATAGAAACATGCAAATAATTATGGCCACACCTATAATATAAAATAATACATTTTCATACCTTCTTGTTATCATACAGCTCAGTTCCAATAACTAACTAAACAATTCCCATACAAATAACTACTCTCTCATCTGTTGCCTCCCTGGTCTGATCTTTGCAGAGCAGAAAAATTACTTTTCTTACAACAGCTCCCAGGATCCCCTCGGTTACATATCAATTCAATACTTAACAGTGTTGAATACCAAATGGCATGCATACTACATGCTGGCAAAATCTTTCATTCTGGAAAACAGAAAAGGTCAGTAAATTTGCATGTAGACACATACAAATAATGTGCTTCTAACAGATAAATAAATAAAATGCATGTTAATCTTTTCTGTTATCGTGTAGGCCACTTAGCACAATTCAGCATCTCCACCTTCCATAGCTGGATCTTTGCAGACAGCTTGGATATGTTACTTCTTGCAACTTGAACCTTCTGAAACCTGCAGCCAGCATGGCTACCAATGAACTTTCAAAATATGTGTCAGGTCAGCTTTGCTCTCCCTGCCATACAATGTGATGTCATGTCATGTCATGTCATGTCATGTCATGTCATGCCATGTAACACCATGTAGAGCTTTGATGTTTCAAAAAAGGTAGAAGGGGATGATGGAATAGCGTGAGAAACAGTGAGCTGGGAAGGAGAGAATGATGTCTTTATGAACTTTGATAAGAGGAAACAGATGCAGCTGCGAGGTCATGCAGCTGGCAGGCAGAATGAGAATCTGAGAAAAAGCGATGTTTTAATTAGCTGTCAAATAGAATGCTTGGGTATGCAAATTTCTAATGTTGCAATGTATAAGGTACTGCAAATTGACTAGTTCTTTAGTTTTGGCAATTGCCAAGGTGTGCTATTGTTGCTTTAGTGTTCAGAATAAAGCTTTTGAACACTCAAAGCCTATTCTCTGAACTCAAAGCTAGCCAGTACATGACAATATCGTAAGAAAACCACAGGCAGCCTTGCAGGGAAAAGGTAAAATGTGCTCACTAGATTCCCAACTGGTTAAAAGCCAACATAAATTATCTAGGGCCCTTTTTGTACCTTACCTTCTGGCATCATCCTCTGGTTGTGATCCCGGCAGCTCCTCGACGAGAATGCTCCCCTCCACACTGGATCATCTCCCTGCAGAAGGGAGCATGATGGACACACCTCTTCCTCCCGCAGTGCAGCTGGACATTTTACCATGCTGCATTGAGGCAGGAAGTACCTCATTGTGCTTCCAAGCCTTCCACAGGGCAGCTAAATGAGGGAGTGTCACACGATTGGGAATCACTGATGGAGAACACCCATCAATGATTTATCCTGCTATTGTGCCACTTGGCGACAGAAGAAGGACAGGACTGCAACAACATCTTGCAGAAGCATCATTGCAGTCCCACTCCTTTCCCACCCCCATGCTGGGACAAAAGCCTCCTACGGAAAGGGCCATAGTCATGTGTCACATAATATGACTATGTGATAGGTTCTGTGCCTGGATTTCACTAAAGATTTCTTTTACAGAACCAGTATGATGTACTGGTTTGAGTGTTGGATTAACACTCCAGGAGACCAGGGTTTGGATACTGAATAGCTGCTGAATAACTATATCGGCTAAGGTAGTTCCATCAAAACCAAGTTTGAGCCTCATTAGTGGGGGGAAAATCAGGCTCCAAAGGTTTGTTCCTTCCCTCAAGGTCCTTTGAGTCTTTGAGGAGAAGGGGGGAATGCAGAGTCACTGCCACCCATAACCATCACCCTTGCCCCAGGCATCTGCCTAACTTCATTCTTTGTTCCTGCACCCAGAGGAATCCACCTCACATGTCTTGTAGCCAACAACAGCTAATGCAGGTCAGGATAAGTTTGGGAACTGCTTTCAGAGGCAAAAGAATTGGGGAGCAGCTCACCTAGGACATGGAAGTAGAGAACCTCCTCGTCTTCCAGGCAGTTTTTTACCAGATTCTCTCCTCCTCCCCCACCATTGGTTGGCCCTAGGCTGGGGAAATCTGTGTGCTGTGATCCAAAAAAATCACTTCTCCAAGTTTTAGTAGGTTATAGTGTGGATGTGGCACAGAGTTCTTCTCATAGAAGGGATCCTTGACCAATATTCATGAATTCCACCTGACTACACCTAGTCTACCCTATTCAGAGCAACGTCCAACCTGCTGTGTATGACTTTTCAATCTATCAGAGGGTCTTCAGTAGAGCAGAAACTACACTTCCACCGCTCCACTTCCACATATACAATTTTCAATCCAGTCCAATGAGATTAAAGATGTTTCTAGATAGACAACTGCTAGTGCCACCAATCAAAGAGGATTGTAGAGCCATTCTGTTTTCTTTTCTTGATAGGTATTTTAAAGTTTGAAAAATGACAGGAGTTATGGAAAATCGCAACATCACAATCACACTCTGAAAGAGGCATGATTCCCCATCCCTATCTCTTAAACCTGAGGGACTGAGGATTCTTGTCAGTGAATGCGTTTCTGTTTGGAGGTCTCCTTTGTTACCTTCTTGTTTACCTGGGGCTCCCAACTTGTGAACAGTGGTATGGTACAAACAGGGAGAGTTAGCATCAACACTCCCTATAAGCATTCTTACATACTGGGATCTCATGATCGTTAATATGAGTGAGTGAGAGTCAGATTAGTAGTCTGCTAGGCTATTTCATAAAAATTGACATATATATGCACATACATGTACTAGTCTCCTTTGGGAAGAACACAGACTTCTGTCTAGGAATATATCTTTTATATATATAGATTTTACTTGTAAGGTATCATACATCTCACATTATTTTAGAATATTCATCTTTTATAGAAGCATCAATATAGATATACATCTGTAAGGAATGCATCATATCCACTTTACCTCCAGAAGGCATCTCTATACATTAATTCCTAGAGGAACATAAACATCTGTATATCAATTATAGGTGAAATATAAGAGTATTGTAATACATTGCTGTACCCATTATATATTTCAATATAGTTACTATTGTTGTTGTTGTTTTCATTTATATAGTACCATCTATATACATGATACTTTACAAGTAAAACAAGCAAAAAACAGTGGGTTGTACCAAAGACATACAATCTGCAATATACAATAAAGAAAAAGGGAAAGAAGAAATAATAAAACTATTCTAGACAATTGTAAAGCAAATTATCTAAATAAAATACAAAAACACAATATCATTTAAAGCAAACTGACAAGTACTGTCAGCCCTCCACATTTGCTACGGTTGGGGTGCAGGACCCCTGCAAAAGTGGAACAATTGCAAGTATCAAAATGTGTTGGGGGGATGTGGTTGAGTCATGGGGGGCAGAACAGGTACCCAGGGTCCAAACCAGGTCAGGGAAAGGAGAAGGAAGGGCGATGGTTATCATGGTAGCCCTATACCTCTTCTCTCTTGTCCATCTCCTTCTTTGAGTGTGGGGGGGCATCAGGAGAGGGTTTGTGTTGCTGAGAAATTGGGCTGTGAGCCATCCTTAGTTGGCCAGGCAGTGGCTGGTGGAGGAAAAGGACCAGAGTTGGGTTTTTAAAGGCCTGTGTGGACTCATCAAAGCCATTGAGAGGGACCCCAAAAAAGAAGCACCTGAAGTGGGGAGGCATGGGTTGAAGATACTCCCAAATAATCAAATCCATGAAAGTCAAACCCACAAATGTAGAGGGCTAACTGTACATGTAAACATGCAAAATTATATTAAACTAAAATTCCAAAAGCTTATTATTATGCATTTATATTCATATATAGATTATAGATATGAATATAGATATAGATATGAATATAGATAGATATTCATATATAGATGTACATTGTCCAATGTACAATGTCTGTATCATTTATCTCTTCAGATAAGCAATATCTATTTAATGTATCCTATTTAATATTGAGAGAAAAGGTTCTCTCTCCCCCTCTTCCTCTCTCGCTTTCTCTTACCAACATGTTATGAGTATTTACTAGCTAGGAAGAGCATCAACAGCATAGAATCTGTTAGGATCCAGCGGACTTTATAGCAACCTAATTTTTTCTTTCAGTAGGTGGCTTTTATACTGTCTCCAACTTCTATTTGTCCAATCAGAGATGAATATAATCCCATTTAAGGTCAATAATAATCTTCCTCTCCAATGGAAAAGGAAGTTTTTATATGAGGCTACTTGAGGGACCAATCACTTGAGAGTGACTCTTACTGTTCCTTTTTTTTTTTTTTTTTTTGCCTGCCACCAAGTGATTGCATCAGATAGCATTAACCATCAGATATGAGTAACCCTTTCATAACAATGCAGTAGACATTTTTGGTTGTTTCATTATGCATCAGTCAGTTGTTTAATATTTGCCTGTTGAATTATTTTCTTCTTATCTCTTTGTTTTGGCTTAGGTGGCTTCTTGCCCAGAAATAGCTGATAAATTGGTATCCCTTACACAAACATTTAGCATTTTACCGTAAACAGACACCCATATTCCTTAATATTCAGGGGCTTAAACTTAGCAAAATATATACCCGAATATTGTTCAGCCATTAACAACTCACAAAATCAAGAATCGTATTTAACAAATAGAAGACATCATATGGAACTTCCCTATTAAATTCCATGAACGAGGCAAGCAGACTAAATATCTCATCTGGAAACACTCTAGTATGTGGGACCACTGATTTGGATTGTAAATGGTGAGGAGACTCCTATCTGTAAGACATGGGGAATGGAGTAATTTATCTAGGGAGTCTGTAAAGTTTTTCCCGTTTCCCAAAGTCAGGCTTTTCTTAATATTTGGGAAATAGTTTTAAGGAGGTTTATTTATAATGCATCTGTACAGAGGGGAGTTGGTTCAGAAATCCTTTGTGTATCTTAAAATGCTTTGAAGCACTGACAAGACCAAGCGCAGGGAGAAAAAGAAATTCAAATGATAAATATTCTGGGGAAAATACTGTGTTCTTAAAGCCTGCTATAAATGTAATCCATGGTTATACGTATTTTATTAAACCACTTGAGTGGACACCACAGTGAGGATGAGGATAAAATTAGGATTAAATCCTCCACAGAAGCCACAGCTTCATGCACTCTGCCCCCTGATATACTTCTTGAACAGCTCTAGTCCCTTCTGATTTATATTTGTTTACTCTTAAATGCCTAAGCTTGACATATTATAAAACGGACAGTCCTATAACTAATAATAGCTGCATGCTTCTCTAGTATTTGTTGCATTTGTGACCTCATTCCACTTCATTAATGCAGCATGTCTTCAACGTGTCTATTGACAATAACCCATAATGCAGCTTTGGCTTAAATTCATTAAACCTGATTAGCACAGCATACTAATAAAAACCTCAAATTAGCTTGTGCAACAAGACAACAGACATCTTTACCAAGCCATTCTGAGAACCTCACCTTCAGTTTAGCACAAGTGTACTTCAAATTAAATCTTTTTTTTATTCAGCCATTTTGAAAAAAAAATTCATCTGTTATAGTATCACCTCTGGAAAAATTCATCAAAGGCACATATTTTCCCAACAGATGGTAAAATAATGCATTGATATGGGTTCATTTTTACCTGTTTTGTTAGAGAAATAACTATGATTAAAATCCTGTTTATTTTTCCAGCTTTCACCAATTAATGGGTTGCAGACAATCACCATCTAGACCTTTCAAACCTTCCTCACATTCTGGAATCTCATGGACAAGCATATTGTATGACCCAAAACTACACTGTATCACACAAGTGAACAACTGTTTAGGCACAGTCCTCTGTAGTCCTTCTCAAACTGGTGACAAAACTTGACTTCCTGTCCCCATTTTGAGAGGGGCTGCGGAAGAAAATGGAAGTATTTGGGGGTAAGATGAATTCCTAAGATATTCAAAAATTGTGTTGATTTTTTTTTAAAAAAAGGAGGAGCTGAAGGAGCTTTAGAAAACTTGTAGTCCTTTTAGAGGCTACAAAAGTGGAGTCCAGAGGTCATATGTGGCCCACAGGCTGCAACTGGTTCACCTTGCTGTATAACAACTCCTATGTTCCCTGTTTGCACCAATGGAACAATTGGAAAATGGTGTAATACATTCAGAGCCATGCCTGTCACCTTTTTTGAATGATAAATACCATCTTTCACAAAGCACCATCTTATTCACTGAGAACAAAGGAAGGCAGTGGTATTATATTGTGAGGTGTCTAAGTTTATCACAAATATGAATTTTAGACCATCCTCCAAGTGTCAGGATTGAAGACAGCACAGAAACTCCCTGCCCTGAACACTAGTTCTTCTATCAATTAGTTACACACAGCAATTACAAAACTCTTTCTTTAATATTTGAGAAGAATTCAACCTTTCTAAGATGATAAATGACTCCGGTGAAATATGCAGTGTGGGGAATTTGCTAAATGTGCACTTTTCCCTCTCTCCTTTTATATTTTTTTAAATAATTTCCTCCTAGTTATTTTGCACAATCAATAGAGAAAAGACATCCCTTGAAAAATAAAAAAGCACAGCAGAATAGCTTAAACATGAAAATGAAGTGTCTTCTCATCTAGCAAATGGCCAGAGTGAAGAGACATTCTTACACCTTGGCTAATTAATGGAAGAGCTAACATTGTTAGCCAAATTAGGAACTAAGCCTCATTTTAATTGTTTTGAAACTGGGGGGAAATAAGCACCAATATATTCCAAATATGACCTTTGAGAATTCCAGCTCTATTAGCATTTCGAACAGCACAGCACAAATTAAGATGGGACGTGTTCTGCAAGTGAGTTTTACGCTGCACACAGTTACAGAGTTGCCAACATTTGTCCTTTTGTCTCTATTAATTGTAGAATGATGCATAAGAACCATTACCTCCTTCCCTTTTATTTTATTAATCTTCTCTGTTGTCTTTGGAACACCTTGCTTAGAGTCACTGTAAAATGTGTAATGTGCTTTAGATATTTGTAAGTTGACTTACCTGATGCTGACAAGTTCAGTAGAGTGTGTGTAGGG
Source organism: Ctenosaura bakeri (assembly GCA_948474755.1). Lineage (NCBI taxonomy): Eukaryota > Metazoa > Chordata > Lepidosauria > Squamata > Iguanidae > Ctenosaura > Ctenosaura bakeri. The sequence goes on from CAOLHI010000977.1 coordinate 7,013, forward strand.
ATCCACAAGAGATAAGAATATCTTTTTAAGATTAGGGATGAATGAATCTATCAGTTTTGGTTTGCAGACCCAGCAGCAAATGCAGGCCATCACATTTAGCAAGAATAAGCAGAGGCCACATTTCATTGGAATGGAAAAAACCACAACTTTATTAGTCACAGCTGAACAGGCTTGGCCCTTTTCAGGCATCAGTTGACCTGCTAGCTGGCCAATGACAACCCATTCATCAGTTAAACCACCTCCTGGCCAATGGAACCTGTTTTGTTGCTGAATTAGGTATAGTTCCAGAGCTCTCAAAGGATTCCTTTGTTTCCAGACACTGGCATACATTACTGTTGTAGCATAAGCTTTAGTGGTGATAAATAGATGGTACACAGCAGAAGAGAATTCCAGCCCTCTTGCTGGTGGTGTCCTACCCCACAGGCAATGGAAGTAATGGATCCCCAAGTAAATTCTACCCAGCCTATCTCTTGGCTAGTGATCGAATTTCCCATCAATGGAATATATGAGGATCTGCAATGCACACACCATAGGCAGCACCCATGGAAGATAGACTCAAAGAGATTAAACAGTTCAGAAGCAAAGTACGCAAGTGTGACCCATTCCCTATGCACACACACACAATATTTATGACAACTGTGCAAGCAGGTTACCACAGAACTGTTCAAACACAGAAAAGTTCCTTCCTCTAGTCCATTCCAAGCCTTTTCTCAACCTCAAACCACAAGGCAAATGCAAACAGTATCCAACAACGTGACTAATACAAATGATCCCAGTGAACAACTGTTACTGTTTGGCCAAGGTGTGGACAAGGATCCCCAGCTCCATCTCTCTGATGGCAGAGACCCGACTCACTACAGAAATCCATGTTCTCAGCTCCCCTGCTAAGTATCTCAGGAATGACAGATGCAAGAATCCACTCAGGTAGAAGCCACAGTGTGGTTCCCCTGCTACCTGGGAGTATGAAACAGCTGTCTGCCCCAAAGCTAGGTGTGATTTGGTTGCCAAGATCCCTAAGGGCCCCCCACACCAGGTATTACGGAAGCACAGGCTCTGCCTAACCCCAGTGATGTATTTAAGTCTTTTACTCCAGGCCTCAAGTCAAGGCTCAAGTCTTTACCTTCAAGTCTCAAGTCCTTGAAGATACTTTCAAGTCAAGTCTCAAGTCTGGTAGCCAACTTTATACCCCAACCAAAATTCCAGAATTATTGGATAGAGTGAAATAAATACAGTTTTAACAATTTAAGCAGAGTCAGTTCTCCACATTTGCAATTTTGCCATCTGCAGCTTTGGAAGTGGGGAATAGGAGCCTGTCTTACTCCCCATTACTGAAGATTCAAAAGCTTTAGAAGGAAAGGATCCTTCCTCCTCAAGCCCATTGCCTAATACATTCGCTGTTCTCCTGAAATGCACCCTGCACTCTGGAGATGAGTCTTGTTTTTTGCTCTTAGGAAATGTTTTGGAAGGCTTCTCCAATATGCGTAGGGACAGGTTGCTGAGCAGACCTCAAGCCTGCTTCAAGCCCATTGCCTAACCTGTTTGATGTTCCCTTCTGAGAAATGCTCCCACACTTTGGGCTTGAGGGAAATTGTCATGTGACTAGTAGGCGAAAAGAGATGGGGGCATTGTTCAAAGTCATAAGGTTTCTGGATGAACCAAGGGATCAAGTCAGTCACTGAAAATATACAAGTCTCAAATCAAGTCGAGTCAGTGCATAATTTATGGCCGAATCAAGTCCAAGTTGAGTCACTGAAGCAACTTAAGTCTGACTTGAGTCCGAGTCTACCGACTCAAGTCTACATCACTGCCAAGCCCAAAACTAAATCTAGCCCCCCTCATGCCAAAACCACCCTGAGTTGTAACAATCAGTATTAGTAGTATGATGCTACTAATGAATTATCTATACTAGTGCTACTAAAAATGGTGGTCCATGGACTGGTGCCTGTCCATAAGCCATCAGCTGCTGGTCTCTGGTGATTTTCCAGAAAAGGGAAAAATGTTTCCAATGGGCATAATATTTCTCCTGGCACACTGGGAGGAGGGGACTGCCAGTCCCCATATCAGATATCTTGAGATGCTCTGATCAATTAAAAAAAAAAACTGAGGAAGGATGGGTTAGGACAATGCCTGTGTAATGGGGGAAGCCATTATGAGATGGGAGTAGACCTGAATGAAATGTTTGCTTGCTTGCAAGCCCCCACCCACTGGAGTGAATCAGGCTGCTTCTGACTAGCTGGCCCTCGTGCTGTATATCAGAGCCCAGAAGAAAAGGCTGGGCTTTTAGGAAAGAGAATGAACCGTGGCACCTGGAACATAACACTCCTCCTCATTTTGTTTGCAACCATGATCTGCAAACCGGTGTCCCCAGTCAGAGAGACATTTTGAATCTTTCCAGACATAAATTCAGTTGGCCCAAATTTTGAGAATTTGTTTTAAAGTGCACCTGAAAATGTGAAGGCATTTTTGTGTACATCTTTACCAAATATAAACTATTTCCAAAAAAAATTCAGAATATAATGCACTTTTGGATGTCATTTTCAATAACATACAGATTTTTGTGTGATCTTCCTCCTAATGTATGCCATTTTCTGTACTTTTTTACAGAAAAGAAAACAACACTGCAAAATTCAAAAACATGAATTACTGAGGATAACTGTTTCGAATTCCATACCAGTTCAAAAATATGTAACTAAAATGTGAACAAAAGAAATTTCTCCTCTATCCTTTTCAAAATGAGGTTGACAATGGAAAGTAGGAAGGGAGGAAGCAGTATGGTTCTATGACCAGATGCAAATGGCCAAAGGGATCCTGTGTTTTAAATGTATTATAAAAAGGAGAATTTCAGGAGCAGCAGTAGAGCTTGGAGCATATGGAGGGGGGGTGGGAGGGGGTAGGAGGGGGGCCTGGCTGCAGTGCAGGGGGGGTTGTGGTGGGGGGGTGTGGCATGCTGGAGCATGGCTATGGACCAGGATGCCCCAAAAATATTGCTGCCTGGGGCAAACTGCACCCTCCACACTCCCATCCCTACACGACTGTTCAAGAGAGTGCCCTTGTCCCAAAAGCTGCACAACAAGCTGCACATGCTACAATAACTCCATCTCTTGTACTATCACAAGTATCTTTGGGAAAAACTCTTCCCCCATTTTTTTTATTTTGAAGAAAACAAGCATATACACAAAAATATCTGAATGCTGATGTCTATACCCTCCAACTGTCTCAATTTGGCACAGACAATCCTGATTAATTCCCTGCTTTCCATTTGTCTCTCCTCCTCCCACCTTCACCCTTTGCCCTTGGTTTACTTCCACTGAATTCAAACTGAGTTCAAAGAGGAAAAGTAGTTTTGTTACCCTGTATTGTGGGGGGTCCTGGGAGGGACGCCCAAATAACCAAGCAAAAATACAAGATGGGGGAAATTAACTTGAGCACTCTCTCAAGCTAACGAGAGGCAGGGTAACTTTAGCTGGGATCTTTTACCCTATGTCTACAGCGTCAGGTCAGAGAGTTGTTAGTTTTAAAAGCAACAAATAATATTTTTATTGAGAACAAACAACACGAAAGACACGACATACACTAACTAACTGAGGAATGGAAATAGAGAGTTTCAGGGGAGTGGGTAATACGACACCTTGTCTCATAGTCCTGGACAGAAGTGGAGGTTTCAGGGAAGAAAGCTCAGCGCGGCTCATCAGCAAGAGCGTCAGCAAGGCTAGATGGAAGTCCAGGGTGATCCAAGGGTTCCAGCAAGTGATCCGAGGGGCACTCGGAGTCAGGGGGTTTTTATAGGGTGGATTTTATCTACAGGCCATGCCATGCTCGGTGAGAACAAAGGAAATTTAGAGTGGGACAAAGGCGTTGGAAAAGGTCAGCGCTGGATGCTGGAGCTTAGCGCTGGATGACAGTAGTATGGCCGGTATGCAAATGGCCCAACATAAAGGAATGGCTCGGCACTCAGTCGGGTGTCTTTGTGTACAGTTACGCTGAGCAAGGCTGGTTTGCAAGAAGGAGTGGTCCCTTAAGCATCGAAGAGGCATTAAGTTGCCTGCCTAAATGGGGTTTGGAATGTACAATCATTAACGGCCGCACTTATTACGTGCTTGTCCAGTGGCCTTTGCAAATACGTGGAGTAGGGTAGCAGAGAAAGGTCACATAGAGGCCAAATAAGTTTGATATCAAGAGATATCTAGTGCTCTCACCAGACGTAGCATAACCATGGTAACAGTTTGCTGTCAGTTAACTCAGCAGGGCATAAAGAGAGGAGGGAGGACGAATCTTGCCCTTTCCAGTAGGTTTAGGCAAAAGCAAATTGCTGCATCCTCTCCTAGCTTGTGTGTTCTTCCCCTTGCCATCTGATGTTGCTTGGCCACATGTGTCCTGATTTTAACCTGTGAAAGTTTGCAGGATATGGATATTCGTTATCAGATTTTCTTCAAGTTTTCATCTAGATTTGTAAAAAAGAAAAAGAAAAAAGAAGGGGGGAGGGGGAGAGGCTTTAGCCCTCCAAAATTTTCAGCTGATTTTTTACAAAATTATAGACCAAATCCACAGTGGAGTTCCATATGTGGCGTTCTTTATGCTTAACCATTCCAAATATCTTGCTATTTTTTTCTGTAATGGAGGGAAACAAGTTTAAAGGCACAGCCCAGTATTACAATTGAGAAAGATCCACTGAGCCCAGTGATGTTTTTTGTGTGTGTGTGTGTGCGCGCGATGTCAAGCTACCTGTTGGCTTGTGGTGACCCACAGGGTTTTCTTAGGCAAGGAATATAGTCAGGTAAATGTGTCAAAGATTACAGCCTGAAGCAACAATCCTATGCAAATATAATGTGGAGCAAGTATGAGTAGATAGCTACATCTACATAGAATTTCTACTCTAATATTCCTGCATAAATCATTGTAATGTTTCCCACAGGAAAAGGAAGGCAAGCCTTCTGAAAAAACAGCCTTACCATTTGGCAGAGTATGGTAGCTGCTTCACTCAGATCAGCAGCAACATGTAGGGAGAAGAGCTTACTTGAGTTTTCTGTCTCATGTGCGGACAATAACTTGGCCTGCTTTTGGTCTTATTTGCAGGTTGACATGGATGGACATCGTTTGCTGCTTGGTCCAAGACAAAAAAAAATCCTTTGGCAAAATGTTTCCATGGCTTTCTAGAACAATTGTAATCACATATTAATTCCCCCTTAGAAACAAGATTTTTGTGGAGAAAAACAGAAATAGAGCCGCAGCCAAACACAACACAGGCTAAAAGCTGAATGGTCAACAACACGAAGTTAATGAGAGGTAAGGACTGAGATCCCAGGCTGCTATATGATTTTATCTTTGCCACAGACAAAGTACTCTGGGATTAAGAAAATAATTACAGTGAGGCTGGGAGACTTAGTAAACAGTAATAACCCAAGGATGAATCAGATTTGCTGATCCCAGCTGAGAATGACAATTAAGATGTAATATTTCCTCCAGTTTTCTCCCTCACTGTTCATCAGTGGTGCAAAGTCAATTTAAACTCCACATTCTCTAGGTTGGTCAATGTGTTTCAGAAGAAGCAAGCATATCAACTGTCGATCGCACAATGTTGCCATTTCCCTGTTGTTATTGCAGCAGGGCCTATGGAGATTAGCACTGGCTAGACTTGGGAAAGCAATGCTTTCATTTGCTTTGTACTCTGGAACCGATTGTACAAGCTAAATAAATGTTAAGTCTTCCTTAGCAAGGAAAAGGGCAGCCTCAAAATGTCAAACAAATCAATACAGGAGAATAATGGGAAAATCTATTGAACAGTTTGAAGAGCAAACTGGTCACCTGGTCAGGGCTGGACATCCACCCTGAAGATGCTGGCAAGAAGGGGAGAGCTAGAACCATAAAGAAACTGGTCCTGCGCCCTCTACTGATTTCCTGGGTCCAAATTAGACATGATTTGTGATCCTTAATGGATAGAATTGTCAAGCAGAACAGTAGGAGACTCAGGCCATTTCTGCACTACACTGTTATAGCACTATTATTCCACTTTCAGCATCCTAGGGAATCCCGGTATTTGTAGTTTAGGGAGGGGCATTTAGAATTCTCAGCCTCAACAAACTATAAATCCCAGAATTCCACAGGATGTTGAAAGTGGAATAATAGCACTATAACAGTGTAGTGCAGAAATGGCCTCAGTCAGCCTAATCAAGACATACTTCTAGTTATGGCAGCACTGTGCCAAATCTTATAGAACAAGGTTAGTCAGCTGACATTATTGGGGGGTTATAAGGGTCCCACAGTGGTCTTTAAAAAGTCACATGTAGCCCACAGCCCTAAAAAAATTATAAACACTTTTTAATCCCTTTATGTCCCCTGCAGCAGTAAAAGGGGTGGTCCATGAGCCATTGGCTGTTGGTCCATGGCAATTTTCCAGGTAAAAAAGAATCAGTTGTAGTTAGTGGACACAAATATGGTAGGCAGCTCTAGCACATTAGAAAAAGAAAATGCTGATCTCCCACCTCAGAAATATTGCCCTTGCTTGTTGGACATAAAAGTACTTTCAGGAGTTAAAATAGTCCTCTTGCCAGGATAGTGTGGAGTGAGACTGAGGGTCATGCTCCTAATAGTGGTACTCTTTCTTACCTGCTTACAGGTCTTGCACCTATTGCATGTCTTCTATGACTTTTTTGCCTTTGTCCTGTGTAAGAACAAGTAGGTGTTGCCTCTTAAGGAGCCTGAGCAGGTTGTAATGTCTTGGCAAGTTACCACTGCTTGTTTAATGTCTAGAGAGAAGGCAGATAGCCATTCTAGGATCTCCTTCTACCTCTGTGTGGTCCCTGCACTTCAGAACCTATTAGTTCATGCATGAAGTTAGGAAAGATAGATAGATTGATTGATTGATTGATTGATTGATTGAATTAATCTTACTTATTTATTTTCTTGTTTACTTTGAACTGTATCTGACATTTTAATACCCATTCCCCCAGTCTGGAGAGATTCATAGGCACACTTTGCTGCTTCCTTTTTGTTTAACCAGCTCAAGAGCTTTTAAACAACTAGAAGTAATAGAATGAGGCTGCCTGCACGGGAGTAGGGGTGAATCAGAAGAACTTATCTCACAGATTGCACAATATTGCCACTACTCCTATGACACACCAAATACAGAGAGAGAGAGAGAGCAGTGATGTAGACTTGAATCAATTGACTCAGACTCAAGTTGGACTCAAGACACTTCAGTGACTTGACTTGGACTCAACTCGACAATAAATGATACATTAACTCGTGACTTGTATATTTTTAGTGATTGACCTTTTGGTTCAGTAATGTAACCCATTTATCCAGAAACTTTATGACTTTGGGTAACACTTCCCTTTGTTTTTGCTGACTGGCCATGTGACAATCTGTTTCAAGTCTGAAGCATGGGCACATTTCTTGGAGGGGAACAGCAAACATGTTCAACAATGGGCTTCAGGTGAATTTGAGGTCTGCTCAGCAGCCTGTTCCCACTGCATATTGGAGGGGCCTTCTAAAACTTTTCCTAATAGCAGAAAGTAAAACTTGTCCCCAGAGAGCTGGGTGCGTTTCTCAGAGGGGAACAGCAAATGTGTTAGACAACAGGCTTGAGGAGGAAGGATCCTTTCTTTTAAAGCTTTTGAAGCTTCAGTAATGGGGAATAAGAAGGATCCTATTCCCCACTTCTGAAAAAGCTTCCAGCCCATTGGGCCATATATACCTCACCGTCACCCCTTTTTTTTCTGTTAAAGTTGGCTCTTGCACTTGAGACTTGACTTAAAAGTATCTTGCAAGGACTTGAGACTTGAAGGTAGAGACCAGAGACTTGACTTGAGACATGGAGTAAAAGACTTAAAATACATCATAGATAGATAGATAGATAGATAGATAGATAGATAGATAGATAGATAGATAGATAGACAGACCAGACAGACAGACACTATTAATGGGAATTATAAACCAGTAAAAAGGGAAGGACAATAAATTCCACCACCCCCAATGTCAGAGTCCAACTCCCTGTCTATGCCTTACTGCCAGTAAGGGGGAGGAGGTGAGAATACTTACTGTGAGGAGGAGGAGGAGGCAGCGAGGAATGTCTGATACAATTAAGGAAACTGCAGAGACCAGCCTGGTCAAAGTCCAGTCCAACAGTCTAGAAAGCAGAGATCTGTCCAGAGGGGCCAAGGGAGCCAGAGCATAAGGGTCAAGAGGCTTGCTACAAGCAAAAAGCAAGCCACGCTGACAGACCTAAATAGCCACAGAGAACAAGTGTTACTTGTTATTGCTTCCTTAATCTAGCCAATGCAGGTTCCCTCTGAGCTGCCCATTTCAGCCTCCTCTGTGACTGGGAGCTGAGGGGCTCAGATGACTGTAATTCTTCCAAATCCCTGCTGGTCCCCTCTCCCCGTGGAGCTGGCTGGGACAACTTTGCCTCCACTTGTCCTTCAACTGCTGGGGATGTTTGCAAGCTGGTTTGGTCAATACTGGCTCTGTTCCTGGCACAATCAGTTGCTCCTCGACCTCAAAGCCATCATCTATCACACCCATGTTATATGTCAGGGGAATCATGTGGGTCTTCAGTGACTTGACTTGGACTCAAGCTGAGCTGATGCCTGGCAAAATAACACTCAGTTCAGAAATGTCAGCAAGCACACACTATTATTATTTATTATTATTATTCCTATCACTACTCCTCTGCTTTTTGGTTCAAAAATTCCAAAACAGTTTCCCATATTACAGTGTTGAAAACTGAACAGCAACAGATTATTCACATATTTCATTAAAAACACTAAAGAAATTGGCAACATTATTTTTCAGAAAAATGCCTACTGGTGTAGTTGTGTTTTCCTTTGTTTCCCCTTGCGGCCTTTTCCACGTCTAAGAATCTACAATTCTAAGAATTTCATATGCGAAGCAAACTTGTATCTAAACCTTTATCTAAGCCAGGGGAGGATAGGGGGAGAGACAGAGAAAGGATTTTAGAAAGTTGCTTAAATCTGTTTGAGACAGAACTTTTCTCCAATGAAAGCTTCTTTTTGTGCCTGCAGCACCCATTACCATAGTAACAAAACTCCTTCTCCACATAACTGCAGGACATCTGAAGTTATGAGGGAGAAAAACGACTTCTTAAACACCTAAACATAGAAATACATTTCTAGATCTAGCAATTTAGGTACATAAGGGGGAAAAAACATTCCAAGATGGTCTGACATCCCCAACACAAATGCTCATAGGCAGATGAGCTGGGGTTTTTCAATTCCCTTCGGGCTGCAGCTATCCACATCTTAAAAAGTCACTTTTGAAAAGACAGCTTATGAGTTGTGCAATAACAATATTTTATGTTATGATGCTACTGGTAAATCACATTTCCACCCTGGCAGCTGGGCCTCCAACTAAGTCCTCTGAGGACAGCAGGGAACAGCTGGAAGCCAGCAAAACTTACCTCCCAACAATGCCACAAAAATCTACTGCTGAAACAGATGCCAAAGAAATCACCAAGATCTATTGAAAACATCACTGAGACATTTCAGATACTTTTCCGATAGAGGATGAAATGCTTGATTTCCCAAAGAAAGACCAGTTGGTGGTGGAAATGAATCAGTATGGGCACTTGCAGATGGTGACATTTCTAGAGCTGTCAAAAAGACAATGAAGGCTGGGTGGAGTCACACCAAGAAACAACCTAACAATGACAGAAGCTGGAAACAGAGGAAAAGCAACCAAACAGATATGATCAATTGAAACAGAAAGCAGCTAGCATATAATCAGAGTTGTATGTGCCCATGCTTTTCAGAAAAGGGTGCTCAGGTAATTCATACACTGTATACAGTCTACAAGACACTGAGTGCTTGGCCTCTGATCTTGCACACTGAATGTATTCCTAGGGCCCATTCATGTTGTTGTTGTTGTTGTTGTTCTTGTTAATTTAATAAGTGCAATTAATAAGAGTGGGATCCAAGGTGGCTCACAAAAAGAATCAAGCTAAAAACCTGACAATAGCATTTAAGACGTAATGCTAAAAGCCATCACATTAAAATTGTAACTATAAGCTGTATAAATCATTCCAAAACATATAAAAGTTTAAAAATAAAGCAGTCCCCTATAGGAGGGGTCTCTGCAACCAATTACTTATAAAAACTTGCTTGAATAAAAAAATCTTTGCCTAATAGCAAAAGGAGAGCAGGGAGAAGGCCAGCCTGGCCTCCCATTGAAGAGAATTCCACAGGGTGGCAACTGAGAAGGCTCCCTCCTATGTCTTAAGACTCTGGTAGACTTGTATAGAGAGATACCATCTTTCATATAGTCTGGACTGAAGCCATATAGGGCTCTGTAGGTCATGACTGCACTTTGAATTGTGCCCAGAAATGAACCAGTACCCACAGAAGCTGTTTCAACAAGGGAGTTAGATGTTCCCTGTAACCTGCTCCAGTAAGCATTCTGGCCACAACATTTTAGACTCGTTGGAGATTCCAAACAGTTTCCAAAGGCAGATCCACATAGAGTGTGTTGCAGTAGTCCAAATAGGATGTGATCGAGGCATGTGTCACCATAGCTATATCTGGCTTCTGAAGGAAGAGGCACAGCTGTCACATTGGTCTTAACTTACACAAATGCACTTCTGACTGCCACTGAAACCTGGGCATCCAGGCTCAGGGTTGAGTATAGGAGTACAACCAAACTAAGAATCTGAGATTTGGGGTGGGAATGTAAGCCCATTCAGTGTTGGAAGCAAAGACATATTAACACTTGCACAAAGTGATTAGTGGAGGGCAGGGTAATTCTATAGAACATGCCTGCCCTTTTGTTTTACCCCTCTGTTTCTTTGATATATATACTCAAGCCTATTTGTTTCCTTCCAGCTGCAAAGGTCACTTCCCTCTCTTTCCAAAAGTTAATTAGTCCTTTGTATCTATTTGTCTGAGAGGGAAGCATCCATGAGACTCTTACCTGAGGATGTTTTATATCCACACATGAGAGCCAAATTATAGGAGCTCTTCTCTTGAAATCCCAAGATGGATTTCCTTAAACAATAAATATGTTTTCCTTTTTAATCTTACCTGATCATCCTAAGTATTTTCTGCTGTTTTCTACCACAAGCTCATATTGCACTGGCTACACTTCACTCTGCTTGATATAGATATCAAATATTCCAATATCCAGTACAGTTGCGATCCCTATTTCCTGGTCTGCCTTCAACTGACCAAAAGCACTAGAAGGGCTGAGGCCCTTTTCGCATTAAGGCTTCTAGCGCGAGCGGGGGAGGGCGGCTCGCGCAAGAAGCCTTCTCCAGGAGGCTGCCGCTTCCCCTCCTTCCTTCCGCAGGCGAAGGAACGAGGGGGAAGCGACAGCGTCGCACGAGCCACCCTCCCCCCCGGGCGAATCAAGAGCCTGTCCTGTCCTCCCCCCCCACGCGTGCGAGAAAGGAGCCTGTCCCGTCTTCCCCCCCCCACGCGCGCGCGCACAAAGCAGGAGGCTGTTGCGTCCGTCGCGCTAGCGCCCCACCCCTTCCTTCCTTCCGCAGGGGCGGAGGGAAGGAAGCACAACCCGGCCGCCTCCCCGACACTCCGCACAGGAGGTAAGTGCGCGCGGGCGCCGGGGGCGTTGCGCGAGCACGGGTGATTTTCGCTTCGAAGCAAAAATCAAAAAACCCGCGATCGCGTCACTTCAGCCCCGTGAACCTGGCTGAAGTGGGAGTGCGTCGTGCGGAGTGACCCTCCCACTCCCGCGAAGCTCACGGGGCTGTCGCGCGATAGAAGGCCCGTGCGAAAAGGGCCTGAGTCTTTTCCTACAGTGAGGACTTACAAGTTATCACCAGACAAGTTCAAAGACATTGGTTCTCAGCCTTGGTTCCTCAGATGTTGCTAGACTTCTGCTTCCAGGAGCCCAGCCAGCATAGACATTGGTCAAGGATTATAAGACTTGCAATTCAACATGTTTAGAAGGACAAAGGTTGTGAGCCACAGTTTTTAGGCCCAAAGTTCACGAGGACAAGCCAAAGTCCTTGAAAAGGTGGCATACTTTACAGAGGACAATGTACAATATTCCTACTTCAACTATACTAATTAGTTCCATGTCATATCACTCAGTGTTGTCATTTTGAGATGAAATGAAGAGGGGGGAGAATATTTGGTGGCTGTATGGAATTCTGGAGTGCTTGTGAGGACAAGGTATTGACATGTGTTTTCACACATTTGTGTGGTTTTCTGTGCCCTCCAAACATGTGCCTGAAAATTGCACTGAGTTTTTTAAAAAATATGGGGGGCTGGGGGGCTTCTGGGACCACAGAAATGAAGTCCAGGGGCTGCATGCAACCACACCATGCCCATCCTTGGTTCAGACTGACATGAGAGTTTGCTGATGGTTCCTTGGAGATTGGGGACATAAACATCCTATCTAGCTTACCATTCATTTTCAGGTAATTCTGCACCTCACAACCTAGGGATATAGCATTCACATTCCCAGTGAACAGCCATTATCTTTTGGGCTACTTCTATCCAGAATTAGAAATCCAATTATCTGTATACTCTGTCCTCAAAAGCCCTTCAATCTGGAGAATCAGAATGTTCTTTCTGGACTGGAGACTTCTCATCAAGGCAGTAAATTCCATCTTTCAAAATTCAAGAACCCAAAACCAGAAACAATTTTGCCTCATTCTCTTACTTCTTGCATTATTCTTTAAGCCTGTAAATTGAAGAACAGGCATTCATTTAGAAACAGCTGATCTTTTCCCCCCGCAAAAAAAATCTATCTTCAAAGCTGAGTTACTAATTTTAACCTGTGCTGTCAGGCTAGAGTGGCAAGAAAACATGTTGGCAAAGACAAGGCTATTGAAGATGATCAATTTCATCGGGGGTAGTGCGGGGGGAGGGAACAAAACTCAAATGATATGATCTAATCTAAAGAGGGGTGATCAAGTACTTCTAAAGCAGCCATTCACAGAAACAAATAAGCCATTTTGATCCAAAGATCATTTATCACCAGAGAGAAGAGAAAGGTCTTTTCCCTGCCAAGTGGAGTGATGGTTTAGACATTTCAAATTCATCATTCGTTGGGAACAATCAGCAACATCAGGGCCAAGCTAAAATTTCCCTCCAAACACCTGACACGCAAGTGACCAAAAGCTGCACTTTCTGTATTATCTCTGGATGATACATTTGTTCTGCTCCTAGAGATAAGACTCCCAAGAGACTACGGGCTGAAAGACCAGAACAATCCCTTACAATTGCTACAATGGAAGTGACATGTGTTTTCTCTACTCCCTTCCCTCCCTTGCCCCCACCCAGGCAATCTTCCAAATTTCTTCTGAGCTGATGCCTGAACAGTTGATGAAGAAGGAAGCTACATTACTTCCTTACCTAATTTATTTGAGAAGGCAGCAGCAGTCTTCATTGCTGTTGTTGTTTTCCAGAGGCATTTATGAAGTGTGACTCCACAGAGAGCTTCACAAACAGCAAGAGGAAAAATATCATGTGAACATGTGTTTATCTACCAGATAGTTAACGATAGATTAGCAGATGCTTATTATAATTGGAAATATATGTGTGTAGGCTTTAGAAGGTACCATTGCCAACTAAACTATGGATTTATGATTCCGAGCCCCCAGTTCTATTTATTTTCATTACATGTGCTACCCATATAGACATTCATTAGAAATTTTGGAGCAAAGTCTTTGTAGCATACATGGACAACACTGCATCATTTAACTAGGAGGAGACAGGAAGTGAATGACCCCAGGTGTGCTGAGAAGCTGAGGGCATTAGTGAGGCTTGCCAGCAGAAGAGCACATGGTGGAAAATAATAAATACATCTAAACAGTAGGGAGTAGATTGCTTTGGCTTCTTTAAGCTTCACACTGAACGGTAAATGCAAATCTGGGACAAGGCTTGTACTGTTAATGATCCTCCTGGCCTGGATGAAAGATCAACACTCCCTTGCAGCTCTCACAGAATGTGATTGCAAGCAGTTCTGGGCGTGCAGTAAGCTATGCCCTGCCTAATTTTCATTTGGAGCAATCCTCAGGCTACCAGTCACATCCAGCCACCAAAAAGGTTCAAACTAACTTCTACCAATGCTTACACACCCCCAAACTGGTGCCTTCCAAGAACTCTTTCACATTATATAGTTATATAGCATTCTGACTGCACTTTAACTGCCATGGCAATATGCTATGGAATCCAGGGGTTTGTAGTTTGGAGAGTCACAAGACCCAAGAATTCTAAATTATTGTTGTTGTGTGCCTTCAAGTCATTTCTGACTTACGATGACCCTAAGGCAAACCTATCACGGGGCTTTCTGGGAATGAGAGTGTGTGATGCACCCAAGGTCACCTGTCCTAAACGGCAAACCCCAAATTTCTCTGGGATATAGCCATGGCATTTAAAGTGAAATCATGAAACTATAATTGTGTATTGTGAATGGGTCCCAGATATGTTGGACTACAGTTCCCACCATTCTTCATCAGTATGGCCAATATATCTGGCAGGCACCAGGTTGAAGAAGGCACCAAACTGAGACAGACTGCTTTCTTTAAGCTTATGTTTATGCACTCTAGGTTGCTGTGGGTTTTCTGGGTTTTGAGGTCGTGTTCTATTAGTATTGTCTCCTGACGTTTTGCCTGCATCTGTGGCTGGCATCTTCAGAGGATATGAAGATGCCAGCCATATTCTCTGAAGATGCCAACCACAGATGCAGGAGAAATGTCAGGAGAAAATGCCAATAGAACACGGCCTCAAAACCCAGAAAACCCACAACAACCGATGGATTCTGGCTGTGAAAGCCTTCGACTTTACATTTTATGCACTCTAGTTGTTGTTGTTGTTGTTGTTGTTTTTCCATTTTTGACCCCAGGGTACAGTTAGATTTTCATTAATATAATATAAACTCAATATCATGGCTACTGTAGGGACTAGTTTCAATAAATTATATCCATATGCAATAACAGAAATATGTACAGAACTTCACAGTTCTCTGATAGCAGATAATTTTAATGTTCCTGTAAATTTCCTACAGAATTATATGTACCTGTATACCTACACTATTTCTAAACATTGGATTTTATTTCCAGTTGTTGCTGTTCATGCTGGAGAAGATACATAAGATACATAACTGGAAGTTCGTCTGACTCTCATTAGTGGCTTTGCTAATAACAAGCAAAACCCCATTATTACCAGAAATGTATAGAAGTCTTCTTGCTGTTCTTTGGATCAGACTGACTTCAGAAAGGTCAGCCCTACCATATCTTGGTAAATATTATTGAGACTGCTTTCTGAGACCTGATTTTCTTTTTTCAGAATTCCTCAGAATCCCAGGTTTCTGAGAAAAATTGATACACAGAAAATAAGAATAAGGACCTCAGGGAACATTTGCCAAAGGAAGTAAGTGATACTTGGACACAGACTGTAATGTGCCAACAAAGAACTCCCATGGAATGACAACTGAAGTAACTAATGCACCCAAAGGGACAAAAAGGCAGATGCCATTCTAGCCTTTCTAATAGCTTGATTTTATTTTTTAAAAAAAGAAATGGATTCATGAACTTAATATTCCACAAGGCATTTTCATTTGCCTGTCTATTAGTATATGTCAAATTGGAATAATTCTTAACTATGCTCCTTGTAAGGATACTTAATTAAGATGAGGGTGGGCATATATGGCTCTTGGCCTAATGTCAAAATCCATCTGAAAATTTTCTGTTCAGACTTCTACAAGAGCAAACTGTTTGTTTTTTTACCAACAACCAGTGATGTATTTAAGTCTTTTACTCCAAGTCTCAAGTCAAGGCTCAAGTCTTTGAAGATACTTTCAAGTCAAGTCTCAAGTCAAGTCTCAAGTCTGGAAGCCAACTTTATACCCCAATCAAAATTCCAGTATTATTGGATAGAGTGAAATAAATACAGTTTTAACAATTTAAGCAGAGTCAGTTCTCCACATTTGCAATTTTGCCATCTGCAGCTTCAAAAGTGAGGAATAGGATCCTATCTCACTCCCCATTACTAAAGATTCAAAAGCTTTAGAAAGAAGGATCCTTCTTCCTCAAGCCTGTTGCCTAACATATTTGCTGTTCCCCTCTGAGAAATGCACTTGCACTCTGGGTGTGAGTCTTGTCTTCTGCTCTTAGGAAACATTTTAGAAGGCTCCTCCAATATGCAGCAGGGACAGGCTGCTGAGCAGACCTCAAGCCTGCCTCAAGCCCATTTTCCAACCTGTTTGCTGTTCCCCTCTGAGAAATGCACCCACACTTTGGGCTTGAGACAGATTTCATGTGACTAGTAGGCAAAAACAGATGGAGCCATTGTTCAAAGTTGTAAAGTTTCTGGATGAATGTGTTATGTTACTGAACCAAAGTCAGCAAGTCAGTCATTAAAAATATACAAGTCTCAAGTCGAGTCAGTGCATCATTTATGGCTGAGTTGAATCCGAGTTGAGTCACTGAGGCAACTTAAGTCCAACTTGAGTCCAAGTCTATTGACTCGAGTCACATCACTGCCAACAATCTGATAGGCAGTGAAGAAGACAAAGGAGAAAGAGGAGGAAGAGAAAAGAAGAGGAGAAGGAGGAGAGGGGGGAAAAAGATGTGGGCTCATTGCCTTTTAGCTCTGGTCTCACCCAGCTCCACTCATTGCTCCAACCTTTGCAGGTATGTGCATCTCAGCAGATCGCCCACAAGGAAACTTGGGCCCTTTTCGCATGTCATTTCTAAAGCAAAAGGGCCCCTTGAGCGTCGCATAAATGGGAGGAGCGGTCCATACGACGCACTCCCATTTACGCAATGCTGAAGAGCCTAAAGCAGACCGCACACGCACCTTTTCATTTTTGGCTTAAAGCCGAAAATGGTGCGTGGTCACCCAATGCTCCCGGGGCCCATGCACACTTACCTGGTGTGCAGTGCATCGGGAGCTGGGCCAGTCGCGCTTCCTGCCTCAGTGCTAGCCTGCAATTCCCAGGTTGCACTGCGGTAGGAAGGGGCAGGGCGTTCATACGGCGTTCGCGTGACCGGCAAGCCAGCTGCGGTGAGGAAGCAGAAGTGAAGTGAGTGCCTCGCACAAAAGGCTGCTCGCACGACCACCGCCCCCCACCTCCGCGAAAAGGTAAGGTGCGGAAAGGGCCATGGTTATCAGGAGGAAAAAAATGCATATCCTTTACTTTGGGAAATTTCATAGCATTTTGTGATATTTTTTTTCAGTAGAATATTTCTAGTCACAAAAATGATTAAAATCTCCATAGCTCCAGAGCAACTTGCTGCAAGGTCAGTTAACTATTTCTAAATTTAGAACAGCCCATTAAGGGTTCTCAGAAATAGGAATGCAGGTGGACAGAAATGTCAGTGGTTTAGGTTGTATCTCTGGAAAGCATTCAGCATGGTTCCTATTTACTGAATTACTTTGCATGGAGATATACACACATCCATGCATAAACTCACTCTGATAAACTATCATTAATAAAGCATTATTGCTAATGTGTTGCTGCACTGTTGCATTGGACCCCAGTATTTCTGCAGCTGGAATAAGCAGAAGATAATCCATAGGCCATTGGTGGATTGCTGGCAAAATCTGATAGAACAAAGAGTGCTGTCTGAATGCTGGGATTTTTCTAAAAAATGTTGTACTAATCTTGATCTGATCCAACAAGAGAAAAGTGCACATCCATAACTGTATGGTACTTTACCTAGGGTCAAACTAGACATTAACGGGAGTGCATATTCCCTACACAGCCAGTGTGCTATAATGGTTCATGAGCTGAACTAGGAATTCAGGAGAGCAGAGTTAGAATCCCTGTTCAGCCATGGAAATCCACTGACCTTGGACAAGTTACATTCTCTCTCAGCCAAAAAGAAAGACAATGGCAAACCTCCTCAGGGTAAATCTTTCAGAGAAAACCCAGAGTGTCGCCATAAGTTGGAATCAATTTGAAAGTACACAACAATATATTCTCTACCTTTTTTCTTCCCACAATGGGATTTCCACAGAGGTATGTATCTTAGCAATCAAACTAATTAAGTCTGTATTTAGCTCCCAATGAGCAGTCACTAAACAAAATATACTAAAAGCAAAATATCAGAAAAGTTTTGTCTTATGGCAAACAGACCTCTTTCACCACATCATTGACCATCTGTGCAAAATCATAATGAACACATTGTCCTCAGAGATTATGAGGGTGTAGCAATATTGCTTTCTCTATTTACTTCCCCAGCAATTCTGCAGAGAGGTGGGAAATAAATCAACCAATGAAGACTCATGTCAGAACATCCCTGGTATGTGATCCTATGTCACAGAATCCATGTTTGTTTTAAAAGACTAACATAATAATGGATTGATTTTTTACATAGTTACAAAAACACATATCTTTCCATTAAACCTGTGACTACTGAAGAGTGGCATAATTCCTATTGATTTCCAAATTATCAAACATATATATGCAAACTTTGAGAGACCAATATCCACAAATATGTTGTCATCTGCAGTTGTGTGTCATTACCACACTACACTCTTATAGCGTGATGATTTCACTTTCAACATCCTATGGAATCCCCAGCAGGCCCCTCCCTAAACTGCAAACCCCAGGATTCCATAGGATGTTGAAAGTGGAATCATCATGCTATAAGAATTGTAGTGCGGAAATAGCCGTGGTCTCATGGTAATTAACATCTTGCTAAGACCTAACTACCTCTGATATGTTAGCTGAAGTGTGTATAGGAGCACTGGACAGTCTTTCACAAGTGAATTACAAATCAAGTTTAAGGACTGAAATATTGCCACTTTAGCCCATATCTCTTCCAACCAGCCTGTGCATCACAGTGATTTCTCTCTATTTTGTTGAGCCAGTTCACATATGTTGTACGCATCACTCGACAATAATTGAATCAAGTGGCAATTTCCCTATGTTAAGTGAGCTATCACCTCAAACAGAATGTTTTTCAGTTGAGGCAGTTCACACACTCATCAATGTGATTCTTTACATAAGATAGCTGCGAACACATATATATCCACCAGGCCAAATATATGGAAATATGTGCAAAGATAATTTTAATATACTCCATAACCAAAGACATACAATCCAGTCCCAATAATGTATGCTAAGAAATAAAGTTCTATTGAGTATGATTAACAGTTTTTCAGTTTTCTTTTCTTTCTTTTCTTTTCTTTTTTTTTTTTGAAATATTTTTATTAAAGATTTGATTGCAAAAATAAAAAAACAAGTGGATATACACAATTTTTGGATGTATCCCACTCCCCACCCCCACTTCCAAGCTTATATTCTCCAGTTGAATCTACTTTGTTTCCATTTATACAAGAGAAGAACAATTACATTTCCATTAACAAGAGAAAAACATTTACACTTGTTTCTTTCTCTCATTTCTTGTACATGTATGTCTTTATCTAATCCAAAACTCCTTTCCATTCCCTTTCAAAGTTCTGGATAGGTTTGTTTTTCAAGGAAGATGCTAATTTTTCTATCTCTACCATATCCAGAACTTTTAGCTTCCATTCTTCTAAATCTATATCTTTCTTTTCTTTCCAGTATTGTGCATACGTCAACCTTGCAGCTGTTATCAAATATAACAATATCTTCTGATAACTTCTTATCTCCCTGTGTTGCCCTAACATATTTAACAAATAAAACTCTGGTGTCATTTTAAAATTCAGATTACAAATTCTTTGAATTTCGTCATGTATCCCCTTCCAAAATTTTCTCGCCCTCCTACAAGTCCTCATATGAAAAAAGGATCCAATATTTTCATCACACTTCCAACACTTCCCATTCCCAGTTTGTTATTTTTTGTAATCTTTCTGGGGTCATATACCATCTATGAAGCATTTTATAAAAATATTCTCTTAAGTTTAAATTTGGTGTAAATTTTATATCAGTTTTCTATGCTCTCTCCCAAACTTCTAATTCAATTGGACGTCCCACATTCTGAGCCCATCTGACCATTGTATCTTTAACTACATCTGATTCCATTTCTCTTTTCAACAATAGTTTATAAAATTTGGAGATTCTCTTCTTTTGGTTTCCCTTTCTCTCAAATCCATACAATTTTTGATCCATTTTAAATCTTTCTTTAAGTTGTCGTCATGGGAACCAGTTTAACTCATAACTTTCAGCCTTTAATTCTTCCACTGTGCACATTCTTGGTTTCTCCCCCTCCCATTTCAATATTTCTTGGTATGTTAGTACATTTCCCTGTTTTGTTGGGGCAATTGTATATGCTTCTTGTGGTGAAGTCCATATTGGAAGTTTTGTATAATATTTCTGCTTTATTTGCAGCCAAATCTTTAGCAATGTCTTCCGGATGCAATGGCTATGAAATTCTTTGTTCACCGTTAATCTATCATAGCATAAATATCCATATCTATTGTTTATTTTTTCCAATTCTTTTATAGTTCTCTCTAATTGAATCCAATCTTTAATCCAGTCTAGGCAACATGCATAATAATAAATTTTCAATGATGGTAAGTCAAGTCCTCCTCTCTCTTTTGCATCCTTAAGTGTTTTAAATCTTATTCTTGATTTTTTCCCTTGCCAAATGAATTTTTCTAGGTCCTTTTCCCATTCTTTAAATATCTTCTCTCTTCCTATTATTGGTAAATTCTGAAAAAGGAACATGAACTTAGGTAATAAAGACATTTTAAAAGCATTTTTTCTTCCCAGGAGAGATAGTTTTAAATTTTTCCATTTTTCCATATCATTTTTTATCCCTTTCCATATCTTTAAATAGTTGTTGTCAAATAATTCTTGATTGTTTTTCATTACAATAATTCCTAGATATTTTGTTTTCTTAGTTAGTTGACATCCAGATTTTCTCTCCAAGTCAGCTTGCTCTTTTTTAGTCATGTTGAATGTCATCATCGTCTTTTCCTTGTTTATCTTGGATCCTGCCACTTGTCCATATCTTTGTAAAAATTCCATCAACACATGTATTGATTCTTGTGGATTCTCCAAAAATATAATTACATCATCTGAAAAAGCTTTTAGTTTCAATTCCTTTTTCCTTATTTTCAAGTCTCGTTTATTACAGTCAACAATACTTCCAAAACAGCTATAAATAGTAATGGTGGTAGCAGACACCCTTGCCATACCCCCTTATTTATTACAAAGTTTGTCGTAATATCTCCGTTGATTATTAACCTCACAGATTGGTCTTCAATCCATTTACAGAAGTCTTCTCCCAGTTCATATTCTCTCAATACCCGACGTATAAAATCCCAGGAAACATTATCAAAACACTCCAACCAAAAGGATTTTTTTACTATTTTTCAAAATTTCTACGCTGACAGTTTTTCAGTTTTCAACTGTATACAGTCCTGTCAATAATATAGTAGAGACTGAATGACTTTATTCATAAGTCATTCCTATTATGATAATTGTATAGATGACTTGTAAAGAAATTATTTAGAACATTTTTCAGGGTTAGTTTCCCCAACCCACCCAACAAAAGCTAACTTTCTGATCTGCTGGGAAAATTAATGAAGGGACAGATTCTGTCAGCCACATGCCAAACAGATTCATAATCAGAACTAATTCAGGTCTTCTCAGTGATGAAAGACACTTCATGATGAATCTTTGAATGCATCCTGGACATGTACTCTACAGTAAATATATGTGGCCCCAATCCAGATCAGAGGCAGTACATGTGAGTGGAAGGGACTGAAACCTTCTCCTTCATATGGTTTTTATTTTAAAATACCCTAACCCGCCCTTACCCGTGGTGTTTCTTAAGAATCTGCTAAGGGTGAATTTGCAAGATAATTTAACTTTGGGAAGACAGTTCATGGTTTTCCAGTGAAAGGAACCAGAAAAATAAAATTCTCAAGTTAATTGGTCTGTTTACAAAATATTCATACCCATGCTCATTCTTCAGAAGAAAGAGAGAGAGAGAGAGAAATTACAGCATTGCCTTTATAAGGCCAACTGAAAAGTTACAAAACAATGAAGAAATTTTGTGCATTTCCTAGATGTGATATCAAATAAAAATAGCTAAAGGGGTGTTGAAAGTTACTGTTTTGGGACTACAGCTCCATGAATCCCAGTGGCCATGCTGACTGGGGGATTATGGGAGCTTCACTCCCAAAGGATAACTTTTCAAACCTTAGGTTTTGAATGCTAGAAAACTTGTCGTGTGTACTGTGGTATGATTTCAAAAATCATGAAAATGTAATTCAAATTTAAAATAGAAATTAAGTTTCATGAGCCATGGCATTGTGTATATGGGATCATGGTATAGTGTATGTAAAAGAAATCCTGTGTTACACTTTGCACTGCAGCCTCTCAAGGATGATGTTTGGGCCCTGCTTGTAGGAAATTGCTTCACTGAGCTTCATGTTTGTCAGCAGCTGCACAAATATTATGTGAAGAGTGACAGAAAGAAAAGACCCATGTGGGACACCTCAGTTATTCAGTTTGGATGTTCTCCAGACAATATAAAACAAAGGTCAAATTTATATTGTGAGTTGGATACAGTATATTAAAATATACTGCACTATCTAAACTGCATTCAGAACAACACATAAACTGATGCAGACATTAAAAATACATATAGCATTAAGAGCACATTAAAACTATAGTTATTAGAAATGGACTTGGACTGTAATAAAAAAAGTCCCAGTTTTTTTCAAAGAGATGGAATGCTGAAGCATACAACCTGATTTTGAGATTAAGGGCTCTTGCAAATTGGTCTAATAAAGCATGGGTTCTTCCAGTATATGTCCTTGAGCTTTGCCAGTTGTTGCTGCCTCTACATCCACTCATTCCATTATTGGGGTGTGGGGGGTGCTGTTTCTAGCAATTTCTTGGATTTTATGGATTTGCACTGTTCCAAAGTTGTTGTTGCTGCTGCTGCTGCTGCTGTTGTTTGGGTTGGGTTGATTGTTTTAATGGAGGGGCATTGTTTGCTGAGATTTTCTGAGGGTTTGCAGGGCAAATTTTCTCCTCTGAATATTTTTTTTAAAAGTAGGATTATAGTGTTATCGCCACGCACTGATATTGCAAGGCACCCTAATGTTAAGGAAAATGATTAATAAAGAAAGGAAGAGAAAAGAAAGAGAATGTTTTGTTTCAATGCGGTCCAGAATTACAAGCCCACTCGAAGGTGGGAATAAAATCAATACTTTATTCGTGCCAGAAATTGCCAGAAAATAGTCTGAGATAACATAAACATTGTTTGGGTTTTTTTTTAAAAAAAATCTCAAGAGCTACGACAACAAACACCATTAACACCTTGACACATTTGCCTTGTCTTCAGGAGTCCTAAATCCCATCTCTACTTGTCATTCATTTTATGGTGGTAAAGAGCCCCACTAAGTAGAACTCACCAGTTTTTAATTCCTTAGGGATGGAAAATGTCAAACTGATTGACAAAAATTATACCTAATCACCTTATGTGCAGCAGTTGACATGTGAATATTCAGTCGAGTCCCACAGAAAGAACTTCCTAAAGCTGTTCTAACAAGAGGATGGATTACATCATTCTTCTCCTTGCCTTTTGTCTTCAGACTCATCCTAAAAGACTGCCCTCAGTTTTGCTTAAACTGAGATATTCAGATGAGGATGAAAGTTGAGAGACTTTTCATTGCCCCTGCAACACAAAGAGGAAACATTATGCTCTTGCAGTTGAGAGAAGGAAGTGGAGCAAAATGCTCATACAGCACCCCCTACTGGCCGCCATCTTCCTAGCATTTTCAGCAAAACATCACAGTCTCTTTTGTTCAGCAAGCGTGGAATGAAGGCAAAATTAGTACTTTCCTGTTGCCTTACTTCAATCTCTCACTAAACGTGAATGGCCCCAATAACTCATTTTAAAAAGCTTAGTAATAAAGTCATCCCTAAACATTCAGTCTTGAAGATTCTTTGCTGTTTTGAATAACCACTGCAAGCAATAGTTCCCTGGACAGGCAGCATCTCTCTCTAAAGGTTCCTCAAGATAACAGAATGGATCAGGAGGATTACTGTGGCATTAACAACTCTGATTGCATCCCCTGCAGTTTAATAAAAAGGTCCCTGAGCTTCCAGGTATCAGCAGAATTTCAGGCTCCTGTGATCAAGGAAAACAAAAGCTTATTAACTGAACAAGGGAAAGGGAAAAGTTCATCATTAGCTAGGTGTGATGGATCTCACTTTTGGTAGCCAAAAGTTAGTGCACACTTCCTTAATTACCTGCATCACAAGTAGAATGTATTGACCAAAACTCTTCCATAATGATGAAGCAATTTGGGTTTTACTGTTTGTTTGTTTGTTTTTTGTCTTCCATAGTACACAGCTGTAACATTTTGATACCACCTTAACTTCCATGGCTGCATATAGTGGAATTGTAGGATTTGTTGTCTGGTGAGGCACTATCACTCTCTGGCAAAGAATTTCAAATGCCTGATAAGGCCATAAACCCTAGGGACCCTTCTACACTACACAATTATAGCACTACGATTTCACTTTAACTGCCACAACAACTTCCTATAGAATCTTAGTTTGCAGTTTAGGGAAGGGTGTTGAGAATTCTTTGCCAGAGAGTGATAGTGGCTTACCAAATTACAAACCTCAGGATTCTACTGCATACAGATATGACAGATGAAGATGAATCATAGTGCTTTAGTTCTGTAGTGTGAAAGAGTCCCACAGTTCCATAGGATGCTACCAGGACAGTTAAAGTGGCATCAAAGTGTGTAGTGTGAAAGAGAACTTATTAAGGTTGCCAGTTTAGAATTGGTTAAAAATAAACATGCCTTGCCCCCCACATCCCAGACCATAATATCATGCCCTTTTCTAGCTGCAGAGCAGCAGCTCAGAGCATCTGTATTTAAAAGGCAACATGATGTGGGCATGTGTAAAACATGGTAGGTTTCTTCCATCATGGAAACTCAGCATGATAGGCATGTAGTTCCCAGATAGTCTTCAATCGAATCACCAGCCAGACTCAGACTTATTTAGTTTCATCAAGATTGCTTGAGAATCTGGGCAGAGCTTGGGGAAGTTACCCCTTTGGATGCAACTCCCAAAATCCCACAGCCAACTGACCATGCTGGATGGGGGATTGAAGAATCCAAACTCTAAAATAGTAATTTTTCCAAGTTCTGCATAGTGTCCTTTGCACCCCCAAATGATCATTGTGATATAAATGAAAATGCTTACATGGCTACGCATCAGCTCTATGCTTAGAGAGAATCCTTCTGTAGGTACATATCCTCTCTCTGGGGCAAACGGGTACAATTCAGTGAAAATGAAAGATGTCTATGTCTATTGAAACCAAAGGACAAATGTTTAATTTAATTGCATTTCAAAAACATGTGGAAAGGAGACCTGACGTGGAAAACATTCTTATTTTGGACTTCAGCTCCCAGAATCCTCCAGCCAGCATGAACTCTGAAGGATTCTGAGAGTTATCCAAAAAAGTAGTTTTCCACACTCTGCCACACACACAAACAAATCATGCTTTTCACTTCCTTAGTTAGTGCTTCTCCAGGGAAAAAGACTCATGTCTCAATTTTCTGGGTTAGACAGAGGCAGGCAGTAACTGAATACAATTACTTCTAAAATTATATACCACCAATGAGATTAACATCCTCCCCATTCTCCAGCCCATTTACTGAAGATAATACAGAACTTTTAAAATCCTGTTGTTCAAACTCCCTGTGCTTGTTAAAGTGCAGGAGACAATCTGTAGTTGCTTATTTTGTATCTAAGCAACTGTCAGACTCCATATCTACTAATAAGAAAGGGTGTAATTATATGCTGCAGCTTTAATTAGCAGCAGATGCCTATGTTTATGAAATAAAATGTAAGATTTTTTCCAAAGTGGAGAATCCTGATTATATGCAAATGGCAAATACACTTTTCATTGCTTCTGAAAACTCCTTTTTGGATATAGTTTATTTTCATGCCCTCTCCAGCACTTTCCAGATGAAACTAGGGCACTTGGCAGACTTGTCACACCTTTACTTCCACTGAAGATCACAGCTTGAGCTACACACACACACAGAGAGAGAGAGAAAGAATTAACATTGCCAAAGCTTTATCTCCATTGTCTGTATTCACTTACTCTGCAATAGCGTGCATTGTACTGGTATTTGAACTGAGATCTGTTAAGAAATCAGCCATAACAATTCTATTTTTCAATTTCAGAAGGCTTAATAATCATGGATTCACAAGGGAACCAGTGCACTGGCATTTCATTCACATTCACTCCAATCATGACGCATCCCAAAGGTCCATTGCCCAGCCCCCCCCCCTCTTTTAAAGAGATTTAATTTCCAGAGGCCTGAAAAAGGACGTTGGGCTTTAATAAAGGCTAAATATCCTAAAGGCACCAGATCTCATCTGATGTTGGAAGCTAAACAGGGTCAGCCCTGGTTAGTTTGGGAGACCACCAACCAATACCAAGTGCTATAGGCTATATTTCAGAGGAAGGAACTGGTAAAATCACCTCCGAGTATTCCTTGCCAAAGAAAACCCTATAGAAATCATGAGGTCACCATAAGACAACAGGCAACTTGAAGGCACATATATACCCATGCACACTCACAGATGAATGCACATTCACAATTTCCAGATGCTGTTTTCAAAAGACAAATACAGGTTTCAGGCCAATTCTGTCCACAGTGACCATCAGGGAGTATTCCATCAGGGTGTCACAAGGGAAAGCAGAGAAGCAGGGCTGCTCCATCAGCTCTGCTTAGAAGCCAGTTCTGTCAGGCATCTTCCCGCTGATGGCAACAGCCATTCATCAAGGCTCAGCACAGAGGCAGATGTGAAGCTGGGCCAGCATCTGAGAGACCAACCACATTCGATTCCTCTTCTAAGTTAATTCTTTCCATTCAGCTGCTCACTATCAGAACTTTGTAACTTTAAAAAATAGTGCCCAGTATCCTTTTTTCTAATCCATTTTCATTTCTTTTTTGTGACTTTTAATCACAAGGGTCTAGCAGGGGCTGTTTTATTACTGATCTGGCAAGTTAGAAAGGCATACCTTGACATATTTTCACTGGCTATCTAATTTGTTTCTCCATACAATTCAGGATGCTGACTTAAAACCAGAGTGTATGAAGCACTTCACAAACCAGTTCACTCATTAATATCTGTATCAGAGACACTGTGCCACTGACAGTCTAGGTGCCATTACATTTGGAGATTGACAGTAACAGAAAACAAGATTCTTGTGATGGTGGCACCTCAATTCTCCTGCGGATATGATCAAAGACACTTGGCTTGTGCCAACTATGGTGTGTTTTTTTAATGCTCAGTAAATACTATTTTGTTCTCTCTAGCTTTTTGAACACTTTTCACTTTGCTCATTCTGATTTTAATTTTGTGGAGATGGCATATTTCATTCAATGTTGTTGTTCATACTTTAAATACAGTTTTCTACAGCCTCTCAATTTTTTTAAAACAAATAAATCTATGCATTTTATTAAATAATCAATATACTCAACTTAGGCTGACTACAAATGAATGTGTGTGGCACTGGAACTTTGGAGGTGCAACGATACTTGCACAAGCAACTATTTACCTACAGCGGGCAACAGAAATGGAAAGAAAGTATCTAGAGGAGTGGTTCTCAACCTCTGGTCCTCCAAATATTTTGGTCCCAGCCCATATGACCAATGCTCAGGAATTCTGGGAGTTGGAGTCACAAACATTTGAAGGATCAGAGCTTGAAAACCACAAATCTTGAGTGTTCTCTCTTATCTTTAACAGACAGATATCCTTAGATCAGATTTCACTCTCTCTCCATCCTTCCAACATCTGCAGGAGAACACCTTCTCCAATCCTGTCCTAGGGAATGGTTACTCATGTGGTTCCTAGAGCTACTGATTCCCCCACCATCACCACAAGAGCCACTGAGCTATGAACTACATAAGCAGAAATTTGGCAGCATCTTTGTCCAACAGGCAAATCTTGTACTTTACCTACTGAAGTTCTACCTATCATATATCTATTAAATGCTCAAAAGCTCTGACAGAAAAAGTGTGGCAGTTCCTTACTGTGCAGACCTAAGAACAGCTAATGAGCAAGGTGCTTTTAACATAGGGCAACAGCTCTAAGGCTGCTCCAGGGTATCTTTTGTGGATAGCACCTGCAGTTTAGATGAGTTTCATTCACCACATCACTAAACTGGCCCAAATGGAGGAGTTGTGGGGATGTGGTGGAATACTGAACATAAATTCCTTGCTGTGTGGAGCCGCCGGCACACAATTGTAGTAAGGGCTCAGAAGCCCTCTCCCCATTTATTTTAGAATGAGTTCCATTTGAATACAATGGGAGTTAAGGTTTAGTATGATATCAGAACCAGGCTGCAGGAATTCCAGTCATGGAATGAAGTGGGCTTAAATAAGTAGTTTCAATAACATAACTTATTAATAGTGAAGATAATGGAGGAGGCATATTCATTTTGATCCACTTTTCCTCTTTCCTTTACATATCCTTTTTCTTTTGTCTTATGTCTTTTGAATCTATAGGTCTTCTAAAATCAACTGCATGTGAGCCACTGTGAGAAGTTCTGGTGCTGGGGAGTTGATTAAAAATACACAGTAATAAAATCAATAAAGAATATAGTTATTATTCCAATGACGATCTCTTCCTAGGCTAATGAAGATCTCTGCTGTAAATGAAAGTCAACTTGATAGCAAAGAGCAATAACAGCAACAAAAAAAAGTTTGCTAACTGTTTTTTACTCACTGTGTCCCTCATGCTTTTGGCAGCATCCTTGCCTGAAGAAATCAAGGTGAAGTTTTCCACAGCATGGAAATGGAGAAGTTTTGCTTCTGCAGTTGCTTCAAATCTTAAAAGGCTGCAGTGAATGGAAATTAACTTGCAAATATCCTTCCGTGTGCTGGTCTTGTCATACTGGTTTTCAAAGGCCAGCTCCTCTCTTAGATGGGAAGAAACTTCTCTGCAATGCTGGCTTTGCAACAGCCAGGAAAATACAGGAAATATCTTAAAGCCTTAAGACAAAGGAAATAAGAGGACTGGATTTACCTGATCTGAAATATTTTGCAGCCTGTTTTTTGGTTTGGTTAAAAGAGACAGCGCAAAGAAATAAAAGACTATCGGAATTGGAAGGGGAGGACCTGAGAATTGAGTGGCATGCAAATTTATGGTATGAGAAAGTAAAGAAGAATCTATATTTTAGTAATCATTGTGTGAGATGTGCTTTGTTAAGAAAATGGAACAATATAAACTCAGGTTGTGCCAGAAAATGCCTTCATGGGTCTCAGCACAAAAAAATGCATTATAGAAAAGAAATAACAGGCAAAGAAAAGTGGTGAACTTATCTAGATCCTTTGGAGAATTATCAAGAGAATAGAAAATAAAATCAAAGGAGCAATTATCTACAGAGGGATAAAGTTTTAATGATTTTCCTGTTGACAATTATTTTAAAAATTTAAGATGGACAAAAAGACTTACAGCTTTGAATAAAAAAAATCAAAGTTTGAATTACAAGTGTGTACATATGAAGAATATGCAACTGGTAAAGTGTACAAACTTTTGTTAAAATTTGAGATGGAAGTGAAATGGGAAATGGGAAATGGGCAAAGACGTGGCCAAAGGGGTTGAAATTTACATTATGTTATGATCTTAAAGGGAATTTTTGCAAAAAGGTGGATCATTTGGTGCATGTTGACAAAGAAATTATCTACAATGTTTTGAATGTATGTTGGAAATGGGAACAAAAAGAAGGTTAAAAGGTTCTGGGTTCAAATACATACTTTAATGCAGAGAATTTTAAAAATTAGCACTCAATCAAAACCAGAATTTTTTTCTTTGAGAACTTACAGATGAACAGTTAGAAAAGACCCATGGCAGATCATTTCAATGTAAGATCACGGCACCAAGATGCACAAGGATGGAAGAAACCAACACTACCTAGGGAGGAATGGTTGCTGAAACTAACTGATCTAGATGAAATTGACACATTATCTGGCTTGACTAAAGAAAAATCATTGGAGACATTCCTAAAAGACTGGGAAAAGATTGGATACCCCTCATAGACATTTGCAGAAAAAAGAAAAAGAAAATTAATTGGTAATTTTTGGTTTTGACATTTGTAAGATTTGGTTATCTGAAAAGTGAATGATATCATTTTGGAGAGAGAGGATTGATTACATGATATGTGTGTATAACTGCTGAAAAGTTGGAAGCCACATTTTCTTCTCATTTATATTTCTTCTTATATGTTACTTTACTTTCTTCCTTTTGTCTTTTTCTTTCTTTCCTTCTTTTCTTTTTCCAAATTAACTATAATTTTTATTGTATTTTGAAAAACTCACAACAAAACATTATTTTAAGAAACGACAGGATTGGGAGCCTCCCCATTCTGCTGGACTGCAACACCCATAATCCATTGCAATAAGCTATGCCAGCAAGGGATGATGAGAACTGCAACTGAACATCTGGACAACCAAAAATTCTCTGGCCATTTATTAAGTAATGCTGCAGTTGAGAATGAGGATGCAGGAGAAGGAAGCCTCCAATGCAGTAGAATAGCTGCAACCACCATCCAGTGCTTGGAAGCAGAGCTGGGAAAAGAGAAAGTCTGACTGTTGGCTCCCGTTCCCTTTTGTGAGAAGGTCTTTAGCTACTGGCTTTAGGAGGTTATGGTGAACAGGAATTAACAGAAAATGAGAAAACAGTGAGTGGCGCTTTTGAAAGGACCCACTACTTCTGCTCTCCTTTCTCAGTTATCTGAGCACTGTCACACACACACAATGAACAAGTAACAAGAGCCTGCTATTTATTGCAAACTACCCCCTCTGAAGTTTATCTGTTAATCATAGAATCATAGAATCACAGAAATTCAGAGTTGGAAGAGACCACACAGGCCATCCAGTCCAACCCCCTGCCATGCAGGAACACCCTCAGAGCACTCCCGACAGATGGCCATCAAGCCTCTGCTTAAAAACCTCCAAGGAAGGAGACTCCACTACACTCCGAGGCAACAGATTCCATTGCCGGACAGCCCTGACTGTCAGGAAGTTCTTCCTGAGGTTCAGGTGGAATCTCCTTTCCTGCAGCTTGAATCCATTGCTCCTTGTCCTGGTCTCTGGAGCAGCAGAAAACAAGTCCCCTCCTTCCTCTACGTGGCATCCCTTCAAATATTTAAACATGGCTATCATGTCCCCTCTTAACCTCTTCTGCAGACTAAACATACCCAGCTCTCTAAGTCTATCCTCATAGGGCATGGCTTCCAGGCCTCTCACCATTTTGGTCGCCCTCCTCTGGACTTGCTCCAGCTTGTCAATATCCTTCTTGAATTGGGGTGCCCAGAACTAGACACAGTATTCAAGATGGGGTCTAACCAAAGCAGAGTAGAGTGGTACCAGTACCTCCCTCGATCTAGACACCATAATTGCACTGCAAATCTGAATTTATCTATTGGCTGGGCAACTTGTTACCTTCAGAATGTTGTTGCCAACATTGGTTATACTTACTAAGGGGAATGGGAATTGCAGTCCAACAGCAGCATTTATATGTGTTATCACTATGATCAGGACAGTGTCTATGCCACCATCCCATGAAAGCACAGGAGGCATTAGCAGGAGGTAGAAAGCAGCTTCCTGGCTATCTCAGCTGTCTTCTCCCCCATCTCCAGTAGCTCTGAAGCTCACCTTCAGTGTTTGTAGGCTTTGACTGCTATCATCTTCAGTTTACTACTCTGATCTCAGATTTTCTAAGTCTGGGGATAGGACTTTAGTGCATGCCATGGCTGCATGTTCTTCCCCAGCACAAAACAAAGCCAGAGAATATAGGAAAACCATGTTTAATCTGTGTAATTGAAACAGGTTGAAGAATTGAGCATTTCTTGGCAAAACACATTAGACCACCTGGACAAATTGTTACTTTTGTTGTTTAAGTATCCAATGCACCTAGATGTGGCAGTGGATTATTAGTGACTGCCTTTGTTAAAAAGAATCAACTGTATTACCAAAGAATTTCAGATAATGAACAGACTAAAATATGGTATATACTGCGTAATTGAGTAAACTGGCTAATAGGGATTGAAAATCTACTACTACAGTATTATATTTGGTTTTCAGATAACAGTTTGACAAGTGAAGGAATCATGACCCCTTGTAATTGGACTGCAAGTCCCTCGAGAAATTCAAGAAAGAGTACTGGATCTCACAAGCAGAGTAATCAAAACTGGCGAGGCAGAATCAGAATCAGTCCCAATCCCCTGCCAACACACACACAGTCTAGCAGAAAGAAAAAAAGTGTCAGCTTCTTTGTAAAACATATAAAACTTGCTTTACTTCTTACTTGTTCATAATCAAACACATGGTCTCATGCAGGAGAGAGAAGGAAGAGATAATGACTATGCAGGAAGTCAGTGAGCATGGAAAAACAAACAAACACGAAGTCAGTAAACATGCAATTAGTATAGGTGTGCAAAGTTTGCTAATTCTAACAGTCCCAGCAGTGCTAGTAAAACCAGTGATGAGGAATGCTGGGAGTTGGAGTTCAACATCTCAGGGCCATATGATTCCCAACACTGCAGTATGGTGTACTATAGCGGTAAGTAACTGTTGCCCTGTAACAATTGGATTTGGTCTACACCTCCTTTCAGACTTAGTCAGCATAGCTAACAATGAGTGGTTTACAACAAAGATTGCAATGAACTGAAATCCAAAAACATCTTCAGGGCCATGGTTGCCCACCTCTGGTACAATGGGTTGAGTATTCAACTTCAACCATGAAGACTTGAGTTCTCTAAGCCATGGATTTCCCTTGGTGTTACCTATCAGCCTAGCCTACCTCATAAGGTTGTTGTGATGGTACCCTTCAAATGGCAAACCATTTGAAGCATGCCAATAACTCTTCTTCAAGACCCAGCAACATTATTTGTTGTATTGATTTGGAATCCTGCAGATAAAGCCAAGAGCCTCTGCAGTTCCCCACATTTAACATTGCTGCAGAAAGAAATTGCTCTCTTAAGTATCTTATACTGATTTACAGAGGACATAAAGGTGTCTTCAGTATCTTCCCCAAACTTTGCTTTTATAGCTACTCTGTACTTTAGTATTCTTCCTTAAGTATCATTTCCTTTTGACCCTCACCAATGTCTTTCATAATTTTCCACACAAGTTGACGATGCCTCAGGGATATAAAGGATTCACAGCAGCAAAACAACTGATTTGTTTTCTTTTGCTGACATCTAGTGTTCGTCCATCGCTCCTAGGAAACTATCACACTCTTTTTTGCAATTACAAGACAGAAAAATGTGGAAAATGCATTTTTAAAAAATAGTCATGTAAAAAATTACCAGACGATTAAGCATGCATCTGAAAGCAATGATAAATTGGAATGAACACAAACCAGCAATCATATAAAAACAGGATTCAACATTTCACTTAAGTCAAATATCTCGGGGGGGGCAGCCCTCAGGACTTAACAACATTTGAAAAACTAACACAATTGCAGCACAATCCTAGACATAAATAATTCCAAAGGTATCTTCTTGATCACAGTGAAAAATAAGATGCTGGCTCAGCCAGACCTTTGGTCTGATCTAGCAAGGCTCTTCTTCCTTTGTGTCTGATAATCCCCACTAATGAGTAAGATGGCAGCTTTATACCGATATAGGCTCTCACAATACAGGACAATGGCCTCCATTACAACTCATGTCACAATAACTTTATTAGCCCTTTTAAATGCCATGAGCCCCTGAGAAACTTTCAATATTTTGGGATGTAAATTGAGAGCACAAGTTTCAAAGGGTCATTGTGGTCTACTGGTCTATTGGAGATCAAGCCTACCAAGACACACTTTATGGCTATCATTGGTGAATTTTGAACCCTTGCCTGCAGTACTGCCTTTAGACAACAACTTCATCTTGCAGCAATTAGGAGCTGTTTTGCATGTTTTGCATGTTTTGCAATGTTCCTTTTTTTTTCAGCGGCTCAAAATATACCAATGATCTTCTTCATACCAAGAAGGTTCACCTCACATTCCAGCTACATGTTGGCTAGATGAACATAACAAAATGAAAAGCCTCCTTGTTCTGAAAAACACACTTAGTATTTCTTTGCATGTTTCACGGCTGGACCAATACTCAAAATTAATTTCTTTCTTTGGGTAGATTCTGCAAAGTAAACAGAAGTAATGATGAAGACTGCAAGGCCATCTAGCTGTAGCATTATCAAGAATACTAATATGGTTAGTGTTGCTGCCACATGATCACCACTTGATTCTTCAAGTTGCTTTGAAAGGTAGAATTAGGAGAGATTCACACATTTATCCAACTACATGGGAATATCCTGCAATCTGGAACATGGGTCTTCTTAGCTGTATGAAGCAGACATCTACCAAACCTGTACTAGATGCTGACTACCACTCTACATTGAGGGAAATCACTGAAACAAACCAACACAAGGAATTACTAAACACACACGTCATATTCTGCTTCTCTGCCTTCTGCTGTTATTTTCCATCAAGTCAGTTTCAATTTATGGTGACCCTGTGAATGAGAGACTTTCAAGAGATCCTGGTATTAACAGCCCTACTCCAGTCTTGCAAACTCTGGGCAAACTCTGTTCCCTTTGCTTACTTTGACCCAGTTTTATTGAGCTGGAGGAAAAACAATATCCTTCACAACTTGCCCAGTTTCTCATGCACTTAATGTTTTCCTCCTAGGAAAATACACACCTCCTTTGCAGTTCATCACTGGAAGAAATATGAAAGAACAAACAGCTTATAGTGGGTGGAAAGTGTTAAATAAGATCTTATTCATAAGAGGTGAACACTACTTTCTTGTTAGCAAGTTCATGCAAGATAAGTGCATCTTGACAGGTTTCTGAAATAAAGTCATATTCTACCTGGGTTGAATACTGCCTTCAACATTACAGCTTTTTAGTTTGTTTTGCTCCTCTTGATTTTTTTTTAACTCTTCTGTGTGAAACCATCCACTCATACTTTGAATTGCTGTCCATACACCCCTCCTCCTTTGTTGTTGACCCTTTTACTACTTAAAATAAAGAAACCTCTATTCTTTCACAAAATTCTCTGCCTCCGCTGAGACTTTCAACACATTTGGTACAAAGCATTTGGAGAAATGGCTGTTGGAAATGAAATACAAAAACTTCTCACTGCCCATTCATCTGCTCAGATCTCAGCAGAATGAAAAAACAAAACAAAACAGTATCAAGTCAAACACTTCTTGGGAGCCCTCTATATATTTCTCTTGAATGTGGTAGGGTTTGGGCCTACTGTCAAGATAATGCCCCTTAGCAAGGTTAACTATTTACATTTTCAAAAAAAGGGAAAAAAACTGCATCACTTCACCCAGACCTTTTAGAATTTAGAGCAAAGGACATGAACTGCATCTTTCTGAATCTACTACATCCTATCCCATTCCCACTACTCTGTGTGTGTGTGTGTGTGTGTGTGTGTTTTACTATCACTCTGTAATGTATCTGAAGATGTATGTTAATATCCACAAAAGCTCATGCTCAAATAAAAACCAGTTAGTCTTAAAGATGCTGCTATATTTCCTTTCTCCCCTCCTGTTTCCTTCTACCTTTTTATATTCCTTTGAAATCATTAGCATTTGGGTGGAACT
Organism: Ctenosaura bakeri; assembly: GCA_948474755.1. Lineage (NCBI taxonomy): Eukaryota > Metazoa > Chordata > Lepidosauria > Squamata > Iguanidae > Ctenosaura > Ctenosaura bakeri. The sequence continues at coordinate 42,528 of CAOLHI010000977.1, forward strand.
CTCACAATAAAGTATAGAAGCTGAAAATACTTGAAATCTATCTTGGTAACAAATCAGTGTTTGAGTTGATAATTTCTTGATAAATGGAACACCCCTTATTTGCTGTGTTGCAAATGTCCATTTTGCAGCTTGTGGTGCCAAGTCGTGTGTTATTTGAGACATTCAGCTGTTTTATTAAACAAATTCCTTAATCTAATCAGAATCACCAACATATACATCGCCTCCTGGTAGGTGTCGTACAACTTTCTAGCATACACATGCCCAGTCTGGTGACTTCCAGATACGTTTGACTACAACATAACAAAAGAGCATCAGGTTGGGCAAGAATGGTCCAGTGTTGTTGTTGTGTGCCTTCAAGTTGTTTCTGATTTTTGACAACCCTAAGATGAACCTATCATGGAATTTTCTTGGCAGTACTTGTTCAGAAGGGGGTTGTCCTTGTACTTCTCAGAGGCTGTGAAAGTGTAACTCTCCCAGAGTCACCCAGTGGGCTTCCATGGCCAAACAGGCATTCAAACCCTAGTCTCCAGAGTTGTAGCCTAACATTCAAAAACCACTACACTAATGCTGACTCTCCCTGGATATATGGCTCTACCAAATTGGTCCATTAAACAAGCAGGAGCTGGAGGGCTGAAATGTACAAACCCAAGGAATGATTAACTAGAAAGTAATACCAATGTTCTCCTTACTAATATATCAACTTAACTGCTAGCTTTTTTGTTAACTACTTGAACTTTAGGTCTTGGAACTGTACTCCTCAAGCAAGTGCAACAAGTTTCTTTTAAATAGGTTGCAAGGCCTCCCTGTTAACTTTGGGAGAAAAAAACATTTCTGAGAACTAGAAGTGGAGTTTCAGCCACTTCAGAGGGGAATTGTCTTATATTTTCAGTAGCTCATGCAGCCCTCAGAAGAATCAGGGGCATAAAAGTGATCCCCAAACTCGCCGTAATTGCCCAGCCCTTTTCCAGAGAGATCTTCCAACCTATTTAGATCAAGTAGCTAGATTAAATGGACTTGTTCCTTCAAACCATAGTTTGTTATTTATACGTACAGCAGAATCACACAGTACACTTTTTTGTAGCGTCCAACATCAGAATTCTAAATATAGGAACCAACCCTGCCCTCTGCAAAAAAAAAATGACATTCAAGAGCAATTTGCCCTTTATTCTGAAAGAGCAAGCTTCAGAAAAGTGTATTTCATGAGTTTACTGTATAATAGGTTAGTTCTCATTATGCTTGGAACACAAAATGTAATCAAATGTATATGGAACTGCTTATCCACGTCAGCCACCGAAATCAAAATTCTTAGCAGTGAAGCAAGTCTGTGGTCCACTTCTGTAAGCTGATAGCATTCGGTATCAGCATCATATCTGACTCATTGCAATTCTTTTCAGCCTTTGGGATTGCTTTTAAACAACAATAGCTGGGAACTGCCCAACTAACACTGCATGCGTGCGTGTGTGTGTGTGTATGAGAGAGAGAGAGAGAGATTGTTTTTGTCTATCATAAGTGTTTCAAATACAAGTCTTCTACGTCCAAAAAGTGGATGAACTCTATGCACTGAACCCTTCAGTGGGTAACTCCAAGAGTTGTCTGCACTGGTCTTATTCTATAAATTAATACTGTAGGATTATTAAGGAGACCTTCCAGAAATGTCTTGAACCCTTTCAAAGCAAGTAGAAGCCCACTGAAATGTTACCTTATTTGAAATTGCACTCTCAGGTATGCCCTTGTCACTGGAAACTGAGGTGACCATTAACAAAGTATTTTTCGTCAGTTGATATGCTTAGGGATGCATTACACCAAGGGTTTTAGAATGGGCTTGACAGCAGCAGTAGGGCCAAGAACCATCTTCAGGCCTCTTAACATCTCTAAGGGGTCACCACAGACTGCCATAAATTCCCTCTCCAAAACCTGGAAGCAGCCAGTAGTCTACTCTTAGTTTCAAAAAAATGGGTATTTGTTGAGGTTAAATAGTGCAAAGAGACTCTGCAAAATGTTTAAAACATTAATTCCTTTTCCTGGAATAGAAACTCTCTTACACTCTTACCAGGAAAGAACACAAAAATATTGTTGAAAGCTGTGCAGCTGCAGGGCCACATTTTGCCTAGCCCTGTTCTGGAAGACTGTTAACAAACTCGCTGCAGTTCAAAACACAGGTTATAGAATGGGATCAGACATGGGGAACATAGTTGTATTTTAAAATTGATGAGCTATGTTTTCAAAAGTGCGGCAGCTTCTCCAGAGCTCTAACACACTCTGGAATCAACTTGTTCCAAAAGAACCTATTCAAATTTTTTATGTATCTCACCGGCCTTTCTCCGCCTGACCATCCACAGTGAGCAGAGATCATGGTGCCACAACCAACTCACTCTAAGTTTTGGACCTCCTCACCGGGTAGTAAATCAGATTTCCTGCAGCATCAAATTAAGTATTCTCTGATTTTTAATTTGCTTCAGTTCTGGAGTTGTTCTGTACTGCTAGGTGGTTTTCTATTCCATAAGTCTGATTTACCTTATTATGTAAGAACAGTAGTGGGTATATTAGATAACTTTCTGGAAGAGCCTACAATGTTCACACTTCCTCCCATTTACTGATTTCACATTGCCCTCTACTGGAGAACTTTCTTATCTTATGGCAACATTAAGCTTTAGCATACTGAGAGGTAGCTGATATTGTGCAGAACACAGGGTACCAATAATTTTGCCTACATAGAATATTTGCCTAGTTTATAATCATGAAGATGAATTCTAAAATAAGGAAAGAAAATTGAGAGCAGCTCTGAGGATCAGGAAATACCAGAAGACTCATAAAGTGAAGTATGGAATCTGAATTAGCCTTATTGACTACCTTTGTCAAGTCCAATGATAACTTACTTCATAAAGACCTTACTACTATTTCACTTCCAGTTTCTGGGCACGAATTTATCAAGCAACAGAGAATAGGACTCATCTTAAACATAAACAATTAGTATATTGAGAACATGAAACCAAGGAGAACATGGATTTTGCCAGAGAAGTTAACTTGCAATGTGAACTATCCACAGAGAAAACAACATAAAAATGTATAGGAACATGGTCTCCCTTTCTCTGTTTTATGAAATGATCAACAGAGTTGGATAGCAACCCTTCACCTGGCATTGACCTCTGAGGGTAACAGAAATACCAATATTTTAAATCTGGTGCAGGCAACTACCAAACGTAGCAAAGCATGGTGGGCAAATGACTGGTAGCATATGGAGTCTCTGGTCTGCACTCCACCCACCTCTGGTGTAAAGCCTGGTTTTTCAAGTTCTAACTGAGATTATGTCTCAAAGATCTGTCACATTTTTCAGCTTAAATATTCTTCCTAAAGAAATGGCAAATATACTACAAGCAAAAAAAAAATTAATCATGGATTTGACTAAAGGGACAGAGATTCCACACAAATTAGGTATAATATGTACTTAATAGGGCAGAAAGATGTACTCACACTACTCCAAACTTTCAAAACTGAACTACATGCTTAATGAAATGACTTTTATTTTTTATCATCTTTGTAACTCAAGCTTCCTGCAGAGAAACCAGGAAAGGCAGAATGCAAGGGATTAGTTATCCGTGTTTACACAACACAGGCACACATAATGAGGTAGGATGAAGATGTTGAAGACAGCAACTGGATTCTTTAGCACTTCAAAGAGACTGACGCCATTAAATAAACCAGGAACAATATATCAAAATAAATGTTAGATCTTTTACTTGCCAGCCAGAGGCATATATAGCAAACTTAATAGTATGTGTTGCAACTCATCCCTGATGAATGCCTTAGAACTCAAAAGCTAGTCCTCTGAAAAATTCAATAAAAATATGTTGATTTATTTTTTTTTTCCATTCTAGGATAACAACATCTTGATTTATGGACTTGTTTTTATATTACAAGAACTTAAGAACAATCAACCTGAACCATTTAGTAGAAACTTCCGCTTCAAACCCCAGTGTCAAAGAACGCGCTTAAACGTCGAAAACATACACTGGTTACAGGGTAACAAAAATATCTAGTGTTAACTTCTTTTCAAACTGCCCTATGCAATTTCTTTTGCACTTACAATTTACAATGCTTTGATTATTGAACAAACGTATTGGTAGCTAAACTCAAATCCAGAATACAAACCAACATAATATAGAGGAAAATCTTATTTAATCTTGTAGACTACATTAGACCCAGTGCTTGTATTGTTTTGCCTTTCATCCCAATTTTCCCATTTACTGTTTTAAAATAGTAAACCACTTTCTAAAAAGGCATTCTGGGCTAGCTTCAATGTAATTTACGTACAACTAAACTTTGCCGTAATCCAATCCTGTCCATACAGCATTTCAGGAACCTGTTACTCTCTCAAGCAGTCTAATGCGAACAAGAATTCAGCTGGAAGTACAGAGCATTTGGAGTATTTAACCAGAGAAAAAAGTTACAGACCGTATTCAATACAGTGAGGTACACTAATTGGAACTAAAGATTTAGTATGCTTATTGCATGTTTCTCTTAGTTATAACAAGCAGTGCTTTTTCACAGATATGTTATTGCTGTGGATAATAGGGCTGTTGTGGATAAGGATAGCTAGGCTGCTGAGGTCCTGGGTAGGGTGCTTGTCCAGGATTTTGGTACATGGGTGAAGGTGAGTATGGCAGATTGTACTGACCATACATGTAAGGATTGTAGCCCATTGGTAAAGGCATCTGGCAGTATCTGTGGAAAGAAAAACATGGCAAAGGACACAAGTTAAGATTCTGCAGCACAAAGCCTCTTTAAAGCAGGCTTTCTATAAGATACATTTGCCGTCCCACCCATCAAGCTTCCTTCACAGAAAGAACTTTCCCGAACTCTGATATCTCTTAATATCTTCTGATCACATTACACAGCTAAAAGAAGATTCAGTTAAAAACATGACAAGATATCATTAAAATCTCAGTAATTTAAAAAGGTGTAACACCTAGGACAAGCTACTAGAAAGCCTCTCTCTGTGTCCTCCCCATGCAGGCCTGCGACAGTGGCAGGACCAGGAGGAAGCCCTACCCCAGGATCTTAAGACACTGATAGGTTCATATAGGGACAGACAGCCTGGATCTAAGCCAAACTGAACTAACATGCCTACATAGGGGAGATGTCTGCACTAAAAGAAATACAAGTTTCAGTTTTACTTTAGGGAATTCCTGAATAGAAAGTCCTCCCTATTCTTGTAGTAAAGTGGAAAGCTTACAGAGAGAGCCAACAAAGCTCTCCTGAACAATGTGGGAAGGGGATAAAGAGGAATGGGTGAATTGCCCCAAATCACCCTGGGACCCTAAGGTATCTTAAATAGCTCCCTCTGCTGCTCATCTTAGAGTCAGTGTGATGTAACAGTTTGAACTATGGCATTGGAGACCAGGATTCAATTCCCCGCTTAGCCACGGAAACCCACTAGGTGGCCTTGGGTGCATCATACTCTTCAGCCCCAGAAAATTCATTTTTGGGATACCATTAAGTTGGAAATGACTTATGGGCAAAGAACAACACAGGAAACCCTCCCAAATTCTGGAAAACCTTCTTTGGGCTACGAGGTGGAAAAAAGGATATAAAACTTTTCTTCCACAAACTTAAGTTTTAGAATTCAAACATGTTTTAAAATCCAAACACAAGGAACTCATAGTTACTGTCTAAACCTCAGCAGGCACAGCACTATGAGCAACTCTGAAAACAAGAAATTCACTGGGCACAAAGTTGTGAATAGACCAAAAGCCTAATCCAATCAAGAATTAACATAAAAACTACTCCACTTCTTGAAATACAATAGACAGGATAAAGCCAAAGCTAAGAACTTTTAAATCCAATTTATCTAAATTGAAGGAATCAATAAAGGTTCCTTTGAAAACAAGGTATACAGGGAGCACGCACATTGTTTGTACAGTAGAACTGAATTCCCAACAGCACGGCTCTTTCTAAAAACAAGGTACATACTCATTCCACACTTAAGGAAATTGTGCAGGTTTTGGCTGCACAGAAACAAATTTGCTGGTAGCATTCAGCTTCTTGTGATCCTGTGGAAGAATGTAGCCCAACTCCAACCCCAAACTTCCTCATTACTGCTTATACCATCCAGGAAGTGGGCATGGCAGACTGGAAATCTGAACTGAAGTGTCATTGTTAAGAGGTTAGGATACAATGTTGCCAATCCTGCTTACGTCTCTAAATGGCATTCTTTACCAATACTGCTTAGAAAGATATATGAATACACCTTTCAATGAACCTCAGCACAATCATGAAAGCGGTATTTCCAATCTTTTTTTAACAGAAGTTCAGTTATTGAGAAATAACAGCACTAAACTGAGAGTTTTCTTATCTATACTCTATGTCTCTGCTAGCTCACTTACCCAGGGTACGCTGGGTATGTTGGATAAGGTGGTCCTTGAGCCTGTGAAGGTGCTGTGCTAGTGGCAGAACTAGCTGAAGAGGCTGCTGTCCCAACAGTTGCTGGTCCAGAAGTAGTGAGTGTATTTGCAGCAGAAATCACTGGAGGGGGAGGGCGTGCAGGTGGCTGTGGTTTATTGGACTATATAAGAAAGTGGAATTAGGCAGAACCAAGGATAGAAGTCAAGTAGAATTCTGTTCACTATATTTGACATTTATCACATTCACAGTTCTCAAATACTACAAAAGGAAGACAAGGAGAAACAAAAACAAGTGTCAAGTTGCCATGGTACCTGCCACAGAATAGGCCTTGTCTCATTTAACAAATTCTATGGGTGCTGTAACACCTCAATAAATCAAGCCTTTCTCACATAATGAAATGGGAACAAGAATACTGCTGCTGTTACCATATATTAGTTTACACTGTTGCTTTACTTACCACACTGGTTCTGGGGGCCGGAGTTGGAACAGATGATGCAGGAGGTTTGTTCCCTCCAGCAGGACCCGTTTGATATGCAGGCACAGAAGGAAAAGAAGGAGCACTTGGTTCTCTAGCAATACTTTGTTGCAAATCTCTTAAAAGAAAAATATTTCAAAAATGTGAAGCACAGTATGGATTCTTGCAACATCCTTTTGCCAAATTAACATTTATTGAACCTATTCCTAAGCTGATACCAAAAGGGAAAAATCAAGTATGTGCCCAAATTACTTCTGTAATTACACTAAACTTTATCTAGACAAAGCTTCATACATCAGGCCTAATTTAAAGGAACCTTTTGAATCCAACGATATTTTAAGAAAATATATATATATATATATAAAACATTATATATTGTATTCTTTACAATGCTAAAGCTATGCTCTAGGCATAGGCCAGAGATTGTCTGAAGTGTCCCTTCCACTAAAGAAACAGAGCTGTAATTAATCTGCTCCTCCTTCCTGCATCCTCAAGAATGACTAGGGCAGGGGTTCACAGAAGGCTGCAGAGAGAATTCAGGTAGAAGCAGAGGCATGCTCCATAGATCAAACACATTTCTCACCTGACTCTGAATGCACACTATTGAGGTTTACTGGTTGAAGTAAATGAATGTATATATACTGTACATACTTGTGTATAAATTGACCTCATGTATAAGTTGAGGGCAGGTTTTGGGGCCAAAATTATTGATTCTGATATGACCCATGGATGTCAAGGATCATTCCGTGGTAAGAGAAAAGTGCCAGCACTGCCTCAGAGGGCTACTTGCTAGTACTTATAAAACACATGCACATAATAGCTCCTGTTTAAGCTCCTTCAACTACAATGCACTCCTATCACAAAATCAGTTAACCAAAACATTTAACATGAAGTATATTCTCTAATACTAAAATATTGAGCTTACTTCAGAAGTTCATCTCTTTCCGTTTTGCGTGCAAATACAATGTCGCTGCATTTGTTTTGGAACTTCAGAAGAATTTCAGTTAGTTCATTGTAAAACTAGGAGAGAAAACAGTGAATTTTCATCTGTAAGAAAACTTTATAACTGAATACTGAGTATTGGCATATGTAATGTTTTCATGAGGGAGAAAACAGACTACAAAATCTGTGTATTTTTAAACTTTTTGCATAGCCCCTTAAGTCTTTATATTGTATTATATCTAAGACAACTGCAATAATCAAACATCCTTCTTGCTTATTCTGTCTTCATTTTCTTCTGTTCCATCCCTTGTGTTGCTTTCTAGATTGCAAAACCCCTGGGGCAAGTAATCTCATTCTTTGTTCAATACCATGACCATGGATGAGATGGGCCACAGGTCAGTAATAAGGCACATGCTTTACATTCAAAAGTTCCTTGACTCAATCTCTTGCACTCTCATAATTGGAAGGATTGAGATAAAAGTGATACGTTCTCTACAAACAAGAGGCACTGCCACAGAAGTAGGCAATACCAGGCTGCATGGAGAAACCATCTGAATGGGCTTAAAGCATTCTTTCCAACTTCCTATAGAAAGAGCATGGAAACATTACTCAAAGGCAACATGTTAACTTGTATAAACTAACAACAAAGTAGTAACACATTACTAGTGTTATTCCACAAGAACACACTGCTCCTGCCAGAAACATAATACTAACATGCCTCAGGCAAGACTATAAAAGTGTGGTTGGGGTTAAATCACTAAAATGTCCTCAAGCAATATTTTTACAATTAAATAACAGTGACAGTTCCATACTTATTTTCCCTCACTATTCAAAAGAAAATAATGTTAGAAGTAACACTATTAATTTTAATACATTACTTCTAAGCTCCAACTCCAGATTGAAAAACAACTTTCTGGAAAGTTATGATTACAGTAACGTGCCCTAATACAACCAGCTGTCAGACCGTGCTATCCAGAATCCCCCTGCTACCTTGTTCCTTATCTTCCTATTTCCTTACTAGAGGAACCCCAGATTCCAACACAAATGTGTTACGATCTCCTTGTCTCTGACAATTTATCACTACAGAAGTGATTTTTTTCCAAAACATCTAGCTATCGCTCCAATTTTGATTAAAATTTCTCTCCCTTAAAAATTGTTTCTTTATTACAGGTAACTTAACATGAAAAAAGCAGTAAAAATACTATGTTCTATGAAACGTAACCCACCTGATATTTTCAAAATGTATAATTACAAGATCTACACTCTCTAAATATGACCCATGCATTTAATCAAGTGGGTTTTTGTACCACCTGCACCTGAACAGTTGCAATATTAGTTAAAACTTACTTTAATGAAGGTATCTAAGGAGAAAACATGGATAAAATAAACCAGTAGTACTACTATTCATCTTATAAGTCTTTATAAAACATATGATATTACTATACCTTAGTGCCTTCTCTCAGGTTGGCTACAAGCTCCACAAAGTTGTCATTGGCTACAGCTAAGTTCTTAAGAACTTCTTCTCTTAAATTGGATTCATTATTTGATTGTTTCATCTTAGAAAATTCCTGATGTGAATTCTACCAACAGGAAAACAGAAAGAGAAGATTGCACAAAATACACACTATTCAAAGCACTAAAAAATCATGGTTGGGATCCAATGATGTATTTCCACTAGATCCCATTTCTGCCACTAGAATCAGCAGTCCTCCTCCCTCAGGCAGCCCCTCCCTCCAGTTCTTCCCAGAACCTGCTTCAGAGGGCTGAGAAATCCTCTGCAGCAGGTTTTGGTGCCACAGAGACCTGTAATGGAAGAGAGAAAAGGGACAAGTTGGATAACAGGAGTTCACCACTGAACATGGAAGTATACCACTGGATCTTGGCCCTCAAACTGTGCTCCTCAGTCCTCCTCAAACTGTGTATAGAGCAATATCTACTAAGTCTGTGCTCTACATTCCAGGGATTGAACCTCTAGTTGACACAAAAATCTTAAACCAATAACCACGAGACACTCACTGTGATCTATGAAACATGCTGTAAAGAATAGCGAATACCTGAATGTTGCTGAGTAGCTCCTCCTGTTTTTTCAGGGTCTCTTGTACTTTATGAGTGAGACCACCATAAAGGCGATCCAACTCAGTGACAGAAATGGCTTCTTCATTCAAAGCACCATCCTGGGCAAGTGCTGTTAGGAATTTAGTTGTCATGTCAAAGTTTACTGCCTTGAGATCATTTTCAAGTTGCTCTCTCTGCTTTTTCACTTCATCCAGACTAGACAGCAAAGATTTTAGGACATTAACCACCTAGTAAGTAAAAATAGGTTTATTCACGTTGGCACATTGAGAAATTTGCTAACTTTATTATGCATGAAAATAAAAAATAACAGACCTAGAGAGTCTAATACAGCTGGCTCTTCATATTCACTAGGGTTAATGGTGAAGGACTCTTGTAAAAGTGGGAAAAGCACAAATATCAAAATGTGTTTGTGTCTGTGGGAAGGCATGGTAGTGTTGCCCCCTTGGTAAACCCTGTCCCGGGGTCTACAATGTTGATATAAAGTTAATCTAACCCACCAGAGAGGTCACCTGGATGAGCACATAGGCAACGATGGTTGTACGATCAAAAGAACCAGGTCAGGCCAGTAAACTCCCTAGTTATGTAGCCACAGGAGACCTCAAGCTGGGCCAACCCATGGTGGACAAAAGACCCTCAGCCTTTAAGGAGCCAACTTGAAGGAATTAAGAGTTTTTCCCACAAAGTTGGGCACTGGAAGCAATAAAATCTTATCAGGCAAGATCCATCTACATAAATTCACACTGCAACCCAAAGCGGTGGAAGATCCTGATACTTGGGTAACACCTTGTTATCTTCCAATATCAAAGGTGCCAGTGTGAAGCTGTTTTCCGCTGCTGTCCCCTTTGTTCTCCCTGAGAGAGGTTTTGCCCTCAAGGTAAATCCAAAAAACTAGTCAAAAACGGGGACGATTTTTAAGAAAAATTTACCTTGAGGGCAAATCTTATACTCTTTTGTCCATCTCCCTCCTTGGGCGTGGTGTGTATCAGGACAGGGTTTAAATTGTGCTGTGAGTCATCCTTAGACAGTCAGGTAGTCAGGGTGGAAGAGGAGCAGGAGGACCAGAAATTTTTAAAGGGCTGCATGACCTGCTCAGTGGCGCTGAGAGGGAAGGTTTCCCTATTAAAAAAAAGCACCTGACATTGTGGGGGCACGGGTGGAGAAACTCACAAATAATCAAATCCATGAAAGTCAATCCTGCAAATGTGGAGGGCCAGCTGTATTTATTTTCTCCCACTGGTGTATTAATATTGTACAATACAACACTGAAAAGTGCTTAGCAGCTAGAGTAGACCCTTGAAGATGACTATGACAAGATGGCTTGGTCAAAGAACAAATTTAATCCATCTGGGACTGCACTGGATAAGATACCAAAAATCTGATCCTGCTCTTCTTTCTCAAAAAGCTGTGCCTTCCAAGTGCAAAAAAACATGGAAATGAAAAAGTAAAGTTCTTCCCCGTCATATCTGTTAATTTCCTCCTACAGCTATCCAGTTTATAAAATAGTACCCCAAAATAGCACCTCCCAGGGAGGTTGTGAGGACCAGAAGTGGGAGTTGCCATGATCCTCAATCAATCTGCAAAGACTCCTGAAGCTTCCTAAACTTGCTGCATCTTATCAAGTTTGGTATTAAAAGGAATGTTTTCTAATATAACCAACATTCCAAATTTTAAATTATTCTATCATCAATTCATTTATAAAGTGCTGAAAATACACTAAGTGCTGAAGAACACCTGCTGCCTGTACAAACTAAAATAAAGCACAAAAAGAAGCGGTACTGAAGGGAATGGAGGAAAAAAAGCAAAGTCAAATCTCATTTCTTAATGTACAATGGTTATATTGATCAGCTTTAATGAAGCAGTTGAAGAGAAAAGAGGAGCTAGTTTCTCAGAGCTGATGAGTAGGCTCTGATAACCCATCCTTCCCACTACCATGTCATGTCTGGTACTTGTTATCAGTGCCAGAATAGAAGCAATGACTAGGTGGTAAAGGCTAAGGGATAAGCTAGCCTATGATTGGATTTTGAACATGTGATACACAGCATGACAGTGAAACTCACACACCTAAGTAAAGAAATCCAAAAAAGAATTTCAAAATAATACAACTCATCATGATAATAATTCTCAGGTCTAAAGTGGCCCAAATCACTCTAAATCAAGGATGTCAACATTTTTAATGGCTGTGTTAGAAATGCAATTATTACAACAAATGTAAATCATCATACCTCACTCCCTTGCATAGTTTTTGCTGGATTTGCTGAAGGAATTGCTGCATTCAGCTCTGCTTCTGGCTTACACAACAGTGAAATTGTATCTCGATGAGACTGATATCGTTCCTTGACCTGTTTGTCAGCTTGCACAGCTTTATCCAAGATATTACGGTAATTGGCTCCCTCTACAAAAGAATAAGAGACATTTGATGCTCAGATATCTTGCTTTAATCCACTGAATGAAATATTGTACTGTATTAGCTCAAAACATTAAGACTGCAACAAGTCTGGGTTACAGGTAATCTATTCAAATAATTTCATTAATAGGGACACAGGCAAATGTAGCTCATTCACTGTGAAATTGTAACTGGAAGTACAATGAGAAAACAATGCTTAAATTTCAGTCCCTTCCAAAAATTAATCTGTGAGACAATCTCAGAATGCTTCCTTCCATTGGAAAGTATTTTTTATGGATTTTAAGGCTTTTGCAGATGGGCTTTCTTCCTGCACTTTGACATGTTAAACCACAAATGCTGCTTCCAACAGAGAAGGTATATACTTTTTTAGGATCACTGTACCACATATATGTGTATCTGTGATCTAGAAAGCTTGGTATCTAAACCATACTGAGCCATGCACAATCAGTTCAAATAGACTCAAAGTGCAATATCTAATGGTGGCATTCCACTAAGGAACACCAGAAACCAGAAGTGAGAGACAATGGCCACTTTTCAGTGCAATCCATTATAAACACCAAAACTAGATTCAGAGGTGCAGGAAACCTTCAGAGGTAGGTTTGGGGGTATGGTGGACAAAGGTAGGGAGAGAAATTCTGCTAGCACTGCAGTTTCATTGGATTGAGCCCACTGTTTCAAGTGCTTCTTTATAGAAAGAACATTTCACACCCAAGAAAGCAGCTACCAGTGTTGCACTGCTACCTCACGTGTCTCCTTCTTAGCATGCTTTACCTCTACATCACTGCATTTTGGAATAAACCTCAAAAAAGAATGCAGCTACGTATCAACTTGTACATACTGAACATGAATGCATACATAAATATTACCTGCCCTCAAAGGCTTGTAAAGGTCATTTGATGGTGTTCTTTGCCAACGATCCTTGAACTTGTTTTTCAGTTCATTGTCTGTTGCTTCTTCTTCATCCAATATCCGTAGAGACTAAAGTTTTTGTAAAAATATTATTTCTAAGGAAGTGGCTTCAAGTCAAAGATAAGAGGGGGCTGGGCTTAGAGTAAGTCAGCTGAAATCTGCTTCCACTATATCACAACTTAAATTAAGTAGTTAGAACTGGAAGCTTTATGGTTTAACATGGACCCAGGCTGAATTACCTTAAATCTAAATCCAACTTAGGGCACAGAAATTAAGAAGGCTCTGAAGTTGCTCTTAATGTCCAACCCCAGTAAACATGCAAATGGCAGTAACAGGTTATAAACCACTCTAAGTATGCATTCATTTACATCTGTCTTTGTATCACACACTGAAGCCTTGCTGTTGTTATTCTGTGTCTCAAATCATTTCTGATTTATGGCATCTCTAAGGCAAACTTATGATGGGTTTTTTCTGGCAAGATTTGTTCAAAGGGGTTTGCCTTTGCCTTCCTCTGAGGCCACAAGAGGTCAGCCAGCAGCTTTCCATGGCTGAGTGGGGATTCAAATCCTGGTCTCCAGAGTTGCAGTCCAATGCTCAAACCACTATACTGCATTGCTCTGGTTCCCCACTGAAGTCTTATGATTTGTCAGATGCAGCCAGTCTTGAAAGTTATTTAATTTCATCTCCCAAAGTAGTATTCTCTCCTTGTTTTGGATTTCAGTTTCTACCTGTTCTAGTCAACAAGGCTACAAGTGAGGAAAGTTATAAAGTATTCAAAATATCTGAAGTACCAATTTTGGAAAAGCTGATTTACTGTCTTCTTAAAAGCACAATGCGGAATTTCATCAGCTCATACTGTGCTAATATGGCTTAAAACTGATGTAGTCAACTGCATAAAAGACAAGGGACAACTCTGCCCCCACGCATGCCATACTACCCTTCCCCCACCACACACACACACACACACAGCAAGCTGAAACACCTCCATTATCCTCTGTAGTTCCTCTCAAAGTATTACTGGAAATGACATTCCATCACATCCTGTCTCTATTTTCAAAAGGATTCCATGGAAAATGGAGGTATCTGGGGACAGCAGGATCTTCTAGGGTGGCTGTGAGGGTATTTTTCTGTTGAGATGTTTGGAGGATTTTGAGAGGTTTCCAAACAAGAAGTGTGCAAAAACTGCACTATTTTTTTTAAATTGAAGTGTCAGAGGACTTCAGAGTCTGAAAAAGTAAAGTCCAAGGCCACACCTTCCCCACTCCCTGGTTTAAGAGGAGTAAGATACGCTAAGATTGCAATCCTTTAGTATTATTGTATACAGACCTCATCCAAAATCTCTCTGTTTCGCTGTAGCAATTCAGGAAGATCTTTCATCAATTGATCAATGGTTTGGACTCCTCCCTGTTCAATTACTGACTTAGACTTCTGCAGAATAGACTGAGGAATACTATCTCCAGAAACATCCTCAATAGCAGCAGGAAGATTGAGGGAAGCTAGGACACTGAAATGAAAATACAGGTTTCAGTTTTTTATTAAGCAGTTTACAGTCACTTGACACCAAGCAGATAATTTGTTCCAAGTAACAGTCTTGTTTTACAATTTGTAAGAAAAATACAGTATTGTTCTTTTCCAACACCACCCTCTTCACAAAAAACTTATTAGTCAAAGCCAATTGGCTGATTGTGCTTACTACAATGTACAAACTTGTAACTTTATTAAGAGAAGACCCCTTTTAAATCAGCATCCTTGCACTCTCAAAATTTCATACCCAGTTTTAGTGATGTACTAACTGAAAAAACAAAATTGATCTTTCTATTCATCATCATCTTTGGCATGCCAAGAGACAACAGTGAAGTGGGTTACACTTAAGTACCACTGATGTTTCATTCATTGCTAAGTGAAGTCCTACTGACTTCAACAGAGATTAAACGCCATTAAATTCAGGCCACGTGCATCCAAAGATCAAATAAAACCCACTTGTGTGATATGACTTCTCTGGCTACTGCCACCTGTGCTACAATCTATTATACCCTATCCCAAACTGTTCATATGAGCCAAAAAGCCACCTGGAATCACATGGCTCAGGCATGAGGAGCTGGAGTTCAAAAGGAACACTGATGGAAATTGTCATGGCAGCTTTTTCCTGCTTGTATGAAACATCTTTGGAAACAAGGTAACAAGGTGAAGTTTCATAAAACTCAACATAGTAGGCTTACCCATTTGCTAGATTCGTGGCTTCTCTCATCTGAGCTATTGATCTGTTAACCAGCTCTGCCTTTCTTTGGTTGTAAAGAGTAAGAGCTTGCTGCACTGCTAAAGGAACCATCTTTTCAAACAAATCTGTAAAGACAAATGCTTTTATTAACAAATTTACCTGACCCTTTGAGAAGTATTTATCAAGTATTTATCAAGAAAAGATCAAGCTGACAAAACATATTGTCCATTTCCATCCACAACGGAAGGCTTTTCTCCTAAAACATTAACCTCCACATAGGCAAAATATCAATATTTAGTCTTACCACTTATCTGAAGTCCCAGTTTAGGAGACTAAGATTATGTATATGTAAAGAGAGAGTTCAAAGTACACTAACTCAGGGCATATTTCTAACTGCAGTCACCTAAGAAAGGCAAAGATTCGTCTAATCTTTTCCTAATCTAATAAAAGAAAAGGAATGAAAAATCCGAAGTATTCTTGTCTCTTGAAGTATTATGAAGAAGTAGTATAACAACCATCTTACAATGTCAAGCAGACTGTCCTCTTCATATCAAAGCAATGCCATCATGACCCTGCACACATCTAAAGACAGATATACAGCTAGCACATTACTTAAGTATAGTTCTGAAGATTTAGAACATTCATGGGTATTGTTCAGAGGACTTGCAGTGTGAAAGATACGTACCTGTTTTAACTGCCAACACTTTGATTTACTTATGTTTTCTTTTTTTACACAAAGCTTCAAAGTAGTATCAGGTCATTACTACCATGCACAACTATGAAACGTAGTACCCCTTCCATGAGGAAAGGTACATTATAGCTTGTATTATCCATTCCCAAAGAGAGAATCCACAAATCAGGCTCATACTCTATTTAGTGTGGTTGTTTTCACATCCCCAGTAGTCCTTTCCTTCTGCCTAGCTGGAGTACCACTAATTACACTTTCAGGATCAGGCCCGTGTTTCAAAGTCCATCAGGACTGTGTTCTCAACTAAGGAAAGTGGGACAGGATCAAGCCTGAAATGGCATTAAGACCCTTCTGGACTAGGCCTGCGAAGTAAGTGGTGCTAGCCCAGGACTCCCTTTCAGATCAGACTCTAGTACAGATTACCTCACAGTGTCGGATCCAGTATATTAGGGTCCCCTAACTCAGGCCATTTCTGCACTATCCTGTCATAGTGCTATTATTCCACTTTCAACATCCTATGGAATCCTGGGGTTTGCAGTTTAGCGAGGGGCATTTAGAATTCTCAGTCAGAGAGCTCTTCGGCCTCAGTAAACTACAAAACCCGGAATTCCACAAGATGTTGAAAGTGGAATAACAGCATTATAATAGGCTAGTGCAGAAATGGCCTCAGTCTTGGTGAATTCTGGACCTTTTGATGGAGTCCTTCTGTTGTGAACAGAGGGCTGGCTCCACTTCTCAGGCTAGCTGGCCACAGAACTACCCTTCCATCTCCCTTTACTTTCTTCTCTCACCACCCTTAGCTCCCCACTTGACTACAGGACTTTTGTAGCCTCAGCCCATGGCCTTTCCTATCTTCCCTTGGAAGGGAAAAGTCCAATGTTTCCCTGGGCTTTCCTGATCATTCTGTCCTTGACTTCTACTTCCCTTCCTCTCTTTTCCTCCTTCGGCTACAACTCTGTCTTTCATTTCCCAGCTCTTCCCCTTCCCGCCATCCTTTTGTTGCTGAGCAACAGATTGTAAAGCTTGTGTTCTGCTGGACTCTCACTGCCTATTATTGACCTGCTTGAAAGCCCTGCTGAGGTCCTGATGATAACAGGACTGTGAAACTACACTGGCATCAGCGTGGCATTCCTCACACTCCACTACAATCACCTTTATAAACTTAGAGAGATAGACATGTAAAACCAATTTGTTATTCCTGAGGAACCAAGTCAACTTTTCCAACATCAGAAAGGGTATTAGCATTTGTTTCAACAGGACTTTCAGGGCTGACTGCTCAGGGGAAACTGCCTTTCAAAATGTGCTGTACTGTCTATCCTTGTACTCTGTCCCCGCCCCAATGGCCATGGTTTTAACTCCTTTTAAATTCCTTTGACAGTTTAATTATATTTTATCTAAAAATTTTAGCTGTATGTTTAATTTCTGCAAGCTGCCTGGACTGGGAAAAAGAAGAGACATAAACAAATATGGCAACTATTAAGAAAATCTAATAACTAGCATTAATGTCAAGGACATGAAACCATGCTGCCCTCTAGGTGCTACTGGACTGCAACTCTGCATATTTTCTCCACCAGCTATACTGGCTAGGGCTATTGGGAGCTGCAATTAAACAACATGTGAAGGGCTGCATGATTCCCACTCAATTTATATACTATAGAACCTGCCCAGAAACAAAGAGGGTATTAGCATTCTTTTAATAACAATGTAGAATACCTCTGCACTCACTTTTGAAGATCACTGAGTGTGATAAGTAAATAATCCAAACCGCTTATACCTACCTATCTTACGATGATTCTGGGAGATGAACAAAAAAAGACTGCCCCTTACCCTGGATACTTAAGGAGAGGGGTAATAATTTACAATGAGACTGTTGAGGTCTAACGGTTAGACTGTAGTAATATGTCACTCACCAGTAAATTTCTGACTCAAAGGGACAGCAACTGGAGTAGCTTTTACAAGACTGGCTTTCCCAATTGGCTCCAGATCTTTAAGATCAGGAATCCGGTCATGATAGATAAAGTCATTGTCCTTCTTTGCAGCTGTAAGTGCACGGTTGATTTTGTCAGCCAAGTCTTTTACATTTATATATTCATCATAGCGAGATGCAACTGTTTTTACTAGATCAGCAGCATGCTAAGTTGAAAATAACAAGAAGTTCAAGTTAATACTGGTTTCTAACACATCTGCTGTAACTGAAAAGCATACAATCATTGCTAAACAGTTTTTACTTGAAGTAACACCTCTGACTGAAGAGCTCACACATTTTTGGTGTTAAAATGTAATGATTAAGTTACAGAAGCAATACACATTATACAAAGATACTTCTATTCAAAACTACTCAGTCTGCAGTTTATAATAGAAGACACGAGTATAAAATTTAGATGATCTTTTTAAAATGCCATCTGAAACTGTCACTGCTGCAAGTCATACAGGTGTCTCCTAAATAAAAAACAAAACAAAGAAAACTATTCCTGTTCCAAGCTAGGCCAAATTCCTCAGTACAAATGTTGAACAGTAAAATATTTGCCTTGAAACCTTCAAACATGCATACTACCTTCAGAAAAAACCTTCTCATTATGTTCAGGGATCACACATTGTTTTTAAAAACAGAATGTTCACTGCAAAAACAGGAAAAATCCATTTTTTTCTGGGAGAAAAAGAGCAACAAAAAACATGAAGAGCTTGGCATTACAAACAGAGAAAATGTGCATGTGGAAATACATTTATTCATATGTTTTCTTTTAATGCTGAATCCACTAGGATTAAAGAAGGACACTCCCACCTTTAAGCATGGAGAATGCTGATGCAGCAAGGGGTGATCAAACACCGTTCTGCACCCTTCTTTTCTCCCACACAGTTCTCATGATGTTCTGGTTTGCTGCCATGTTGCAAACCAGAAATGAAATGCTACTGGAACAGACCTGAGTAAACACTATTTCACAAGTCTGCTCCTAGTGTATTTCAAAGGGTGACCACCTGCATTGCATTTTGAAGTATGCCAAACCAAAGTTTCCCACATTCTGTTAGTAGCACCTGCAGAATAAATTCTCTAAGCCAAGTGCTGATGCCAGTTATGGAGACCAAGGAATTTTTCCATAAGATCTTGATCAGCTTTAGAATTCCAAGTACTTTAATTCCCATGGTGACCCCTGAAAGGATGGAGTTCTTCTTGCTGTCTTTACATAAAATGTAACACACTTAAGCAGGATGAATTTCAAGCCAAAGGTTTAGGAGTCATGGGTGAGGAAGACAGCTCTATGCTTGGTCTGGTCACTCAACAAGATTAAAATCTTGAGGCCTAAGCTGGTCTCTGCCATGCACCATTTTTCCATTTTACTAACCAGGAAAAGGGCAAGGTATGTTTAGCAAGTTAAAAATAATTTGCAGTAAGCTTTTATCCTAGTTGGGAATGCTCACGTCTCCCCAATCCTATTTGAGCCCTATATAAACTCACATGTCACTGACTTCAAGAATAAGAGTCACACCGCATTGTCCCATGCATATTTAGCAGGAAATCCACTGATTAACTAGAACTGCAGCATCATATTCTGAACATCTATGGCAAAATGAGCTACACAGTCCATCCGATTTAAAGCCTCACTGAGACTTTAGTGTCTTAGTTGTTTTAAATTCAAAAAAATTGAAATTACCTACAAAGTTCTGAAAAAATACTGATGGACTCCAAGGTAACAAACATCATGCACAAAAGCCAATATTATATGCCAATACCATTCCTAATTCTTGCTACCAAGATTAAGCTCATTTGTTAATATTAGCTACAATTAGGCTGTTATTACATTTCAGCCATGAAGATGAATCAGGTCTTCAACATCAGTTGAGGAAACACTTCAAAGCAGCTGAGAGTAAATTCTTGGAGAGAAAGGATTTACATTTCTCTAACATTCTTCCACTGGAGCTACAGTATGCTGTAGTTCTCTTTGTAAAAAGAGTATTGATTTACTCACTTGCAATCTTGCAATTTCCTCACCAAATTTCTTCTGTTGCTTTGCCAATATGGACTGATGATACTCTGCATTGGCCTGCATTATGCAATGTTTTGCAGCCAGAAGTGGAAACACCTCCTGGAAATAAAAATACTGACCAGGGAAAAGTCAACCACATAAACCATCACAGACAACATGGGATGCAGGAAGAAAGAGGAAGAAGAACAGGACATTAGAGTCACCCAATTAATGATTTAGTTCAGACATGACATGAGTAGAGGAAGACACCCATGTGATTTTATATGGATTAAGTTTGGTGGAAGTATGAGTACTGCTCTGCACACTGAAATTTGAGACATTTTAAGTTTAGTTAATTATTTCGATTAAGTCACACCGTGAGTTAAGTTAGATAACTTTAAAAAGGAAGAGTCAAAAAGAAGAGTCAATAATGCACCAGAAAGTGCAGTGTGGATACCAACCATTACCCAGTCAATTGCACAAAGGAAACACCTAGAACTTAAACTATGAAAAGCCAGCACTTGTCAATCACCAGGCTCACATACCTTAGAAGAGCTCACAAATTTATTTGAGCAGTTTCATATCTCTATATGGCAAATATTGAACATGCTCAAGCACCTGACTGCACACATGACAATGATGATGATTTCTTACCCATCTCTTCCTACTGATTGAGGCAGGGAACAACACATTAATATGCACACAATGATTAAAGAAATGTCTTTATTACCTCACTTGCACTAATTAGCTAGACAAGTATCTTATTTGCTACTTGCTTGCCCACTGCAAAGTGCTTGTACATGACAAACTGAACCCTTGAACACTAACCTTTACTTTTCCAGACAAAAGTCTTAAATCTGATTTATAAATGTAGCAACATAGGATGGCTGAAATAGACTTTACTGATGCAGGTGCAAGACAATATTTCTGAGTTTTCTCCAGTCCTATGGAAAGCCAAAATAGCAGAGCATAGGCTAGAAACTCTCCTCCCAACAAGTTTTTCTTCCTACATTCAAATCTTTAACACAGAATCTATTCTATCAACTCACTTAAACAAAGTGATCACTACTGAATTGCACATGGAAAACAAGAGATGGTCACAGCTACACGATTTCCACGAAGTATCATTAAGAAACTCTGCAGTGCAAACAAAAACTTATTATTTAGTAAAATCTCTACAATAACTTCAACAGAATTCACTGAGTCTGCAACAAGCACATTCAGACAGCTAATTCAAACAGGGCCAGAGATGGCTTCAAGAATACATCTTCCAAGATGCACCTTGTGCTAGTCCTCCTTTCTTAGCTTCTCTGGAAACTGTGCTATGAAGTCTAGGTGCACATTTAAGAGAACAGCAACCTCTTACCTTTTTTCATTAAGTTAAAAAAAATCAGAACAGTTCTCCAAATGAAGCCTAGTAGCAACTATAAAGAAGAAAGGAATATTTGTTTAAGCTAAACATAGCCCTTCTGAAATTAGCAATATTAATTTGTTTGAAACACAGTGCTTAAGGAGGGCCTTACCATACCATACCACACACAAAAAAAAGGAGTTTAGTAAATAACACTTGAAATTTCACTAGAAGCAGAACTGACTAAATTAAATTTATCACACTCTGGGCACATCATGAGAGAAAGTGACTCATTGGGAAAAACAACAAAGCTGCGTAAAGTTGAAGGTAACAGGAAAAAAGAGGAAGATCAGGCAAAAGATGGACTGACTCAACGTCCTGGAATTTACAAGATTTGAGAAGGACAGTAAGATGAAAAACTCTTTTGGGACCACTGGTCTCTAGGGTTCAAACTGACTTGTTAGCATGTAACACATACACACTATCTTAATAAGCAGCAAATCTTAACCACAGCACCATATGGCACAAACTTGTATGCTCAAGCCTTGGAAAAAAATCCATCTCAAAGGAGAAAACAAACTATTAATGTTTATTAGAATATTCTGACAGTCTCATTCTAAAGAGAAAAATGACCCTTACACAACCTGTAGTCTTAATGCTTCACTTACTTCAATAATTATACAGAATACAAATATCATTTTACTTTTAAGGGGTGAGCTATTTGAACTTCTGCTTTCATTCCCTATGGTTTAGAAAGTCCTGAAATTAAGGAGCAGAGCATCCATACTGTCATCAAGCCTATCCCAAGTAAGGTTCCTTGGTCATGTAAGAGGACAGTACATTAAAGACAAACATGAACCCTCATTAAGGACATGCATTAGTTTCAAATCATTTTTAGTAAGGAAGTGAACAGACCACAACCCTGGAAAGATAACCAGGAACATCCCATGTTAGAACTGAATGCAACCAGAAATTCTATATGAACACACACTTTTAGTGCTACAATAATAAGCTTGGAATAAAATGATGAGTTTTCCAAGTTTTAGAAAACACAGGAAGTATTATGTCTTGTCATTTAAAAAAAATCAATCACACCTACTCATCCTATCCCACATTCTGAACATCACGCATCGATGATAATGTACTTGAGAATGTCACAGACAACCTCAAATATATAACAATCTCAACTAATAGCATTTTACTGCTGTTCTTACACAGTCATTACTATGAAGCTACTAACCTTTGGCAAGGTATCCTTGTACTGACACTGTTTGAATGCATCACCATAATAATCAGCAGCTTGATTTGCAAGTTTAGCTATGATGGCATCTTTCATTTTATCTAAAATGTAATATAAGAACTATTAGAATTTATATGATACCAGTTCTGAACATGGTTTCAGTAAAAGGAGATAGTATTTTGTTCACGAAACTTACATCAGGACTACCTCACTGGGTCAGGTCACATATTACTACACATTTTATAGTCCTGAATATTTTCTGTATTCTAAAGGCAGCCACAATCTTAAGTTTTTGAAATGTATTAAGATACAGCATTTAAAATAGTCCATTCCAATCTTTGTGTCATAGAATATAACACTTCTAAGAAGCAAAATTATTTCAAGATCTCCAGGTAATATATTTTCAAACAAGATTCCAGTTATTAATTATTGCTTTGGCAGATAAAAGTAAAAACTCAATAAGCATCTTATCAGTATTTCAGAGCTCTAGTTATGCCCCTGCTCAGAAATTTATGCTGAACTTTGTTTTATTTAAATGTTACATGAATACTATATTGCAGATCCCAAACCTCTGATCATTTGGATGCTCCTCTCAAATACTGTTGCTGTACACAAGTTAGTACTTTTAAAGTGTACCAGACTCCAAGAATATGCTAAATCTTTAGAAGAGCAATTAATTTTACCACTTATATTGTTTTACAGGTTAGCTACTCTACCACAAACATTTTAAGAACTGGAATATAAATATGCACATAAGTAAAATAAAATAATCAAGTAGCAGTATGTCAGGTAGTCAAAGTAATTTTGTATGCTATTCAGAATTAAATAGATCTATGGAGTAGAACAGGGAAATAATTCTCAAAGTCTTCAGTAGTTCTCAGTGTGCTCTTTAGCTGTGCCTGTATATAAGGCTACCAAGTGTGCACGACACTGGAATGTCAGGGGCTTTGCATGTTAATAGAACAAGTTTTAGCAGCTTCATCAGAAACTCCCAGTAGACACAACTGAATGACACTGATCTGGGATATTTCTAGGAAGGACCTATATCAAAGCATTTTACTCCAAGTATGAAAGCTACAGACAGACCCAGAGACAAAGCAATTGCTTTAACATTAATTTGGTGTGTATTTTGGCAGTTTTAGATTACGATGGGAATACTCCTCAAAGTCAGTCTAACATCTAAAATATCCTGGGAAGATCTGTAGATACCTGTACATCTGAGAAGGGCTTACGTTTGGTTTTCACAGAAAATGTTCTCTTTGTAAGCATCTACATTAAAACTTCTTCAACCACTAGAACTAAAGACATACAGATAATTCCCAATCACTGCAGCAGAGAAACCTTTTAATTCAAGAAAGTGTGTGACAACTCACTGGCAGGGGAAGAAGAGGCTTTAATGAGTGGATGCTGTATTTCCTAACCTGGTGTCTTTTAAAAATTGTTTTCAGATGCTTTTAATTAGATAGCTGTTTTAATATGACAATCTGTTCAATCATTTTATAATGCAATAATGCAGTAACCTTTTTTAAAAACCTTGTTGTGAGCATCTAAGCTTCCAGTACTGGGAGAAAGGTGAGACAAAAAATAATGCAAATATTTTCTAGCAAAATTGTTTTAGCATCTAAAACTGCAAGTAGTATATGACATACCTCTGGTAGCTTTTAGGAAAAAGACTTCTTGAGCTTGAGTCAGCATGATAAGACTTAATGTGCCAACTGTATCTGGAGAGATGTCCACTGTTGGTTCTCGATTTAGTGAAGACAGGACAGTGTCTTTAATGTGCTGGAAAGCACCACTAGCAAACTTGACAGAAAAACAAAACTCTTTTATATATGCACCTATGATACCAACATGAAAGACAGCATGAATGTTTACATCAGAGGTGGACACATGTGGCCCTCAGACCACATTTGGACCCTAAGACCTATCTTTGCATCTCTTGACCCTTCCAGAATCCAGACAACACATTTTTGGTCAAAAAACCTACAAGAATTGCTTCTCCTGGAAACATTTAGGAGTGGTTAATTTGCCCCTAAACAGATTGCAGAGGCCCATGCAGTGTTTAACCTCTGCAAACATCCATTGTTCAAAACCAGAAGTGGACTCTAACCAATTCCATTTTGTTGTTGTTTTAGTATTTATGGAAGTATATGCAGCCTCCATGGCACCTTGAGTGAAGAGAAGTAGCCCCTGGATCTACTGCAATTGCTTATTCCAGTCTAAATAGTGCATTGAAGGCTCTGCTAACATTGCCTTTATTACAACTCCAGAAATCTGAACAAAAATTTACATCCCACTGAATTCAACGGGCTCCTTTGCTCCCCAAAAATCAGCTCTAGAGATCTGGAAAACTGTCCAGAGTGAGGTCGGAGAAAGTGCAAATGGCCACAAGTGGGAGAGGATAAAAAAGAGTTCCAAAACTTCCACAAGGAGAATTCTGGATTTAGCCCCTTGGTAGCAAGTGGGTAGAAGCCTCCAACAATGAATTCCTTAACAGTAAACAGGATTTCCTGGGGGGGGGAATCTTATTCAGAATATTACCAGGTGTCATAATATAAAACCCGACATGTTCTTTAGTTCTCAGCACAGATCACTAATATTATATTCCAAACTAGACCGCGGTAGAATCCGCTGTTATCCTGACAAGTGAATCCCATGCTGTTTCCAAAACCATCTAAAGCATTATAAACATGAAATCTTAAAATAGGTAATCAAGATTTCAACTAACTCTATGCAATTCCAACATTGTATTCCATAAAGAGAAGAGCTATACCTGATAATGTTTAGCAGCAACTTTCAAGCCTTCATCACTGTCAAGATTCTGTTCTGATGCTATTTGGCTAGCCAATGCTGCACAATTGAACAACACACAAGTCTTCTCATAGCCCAAACTTGCCAGGGCTGAAACAAAGCAAAAGAAAAAAAGGAAGAAAAAAACATCATTCTTGCCTATGAACTGAGACAGTGATTTCTATCAGAATTAAGAAAACTACACATCATAAGAATGTCCCAATCAGATTAAGCATCCAAGTAATTTATTAATTCAAGCTTTAAACAACCTACTCAAAAAACCAACACCAATCTTCTTTCACCTCTCATCTCTTCTTCAACACAATTTAATGCTAGTAACTGCCTTTTAAAACCTCTGTGGTTCAGAAATAGATTACTGAAACAACTGTTGTGGCAAAGATCTTCCATTCCAGAGGTTATGTAGCTCTGGAAAAAAAAACAGCATCCATGGCTAACCTGTGGGCATCTGTTGCTTTACAGTAGAGGTGGGGAAAGTGGCCATGTGGTCCATATGGTCCTAAGTTGCAGTCCCTGAAGCCACCTTTTGATTGTTTTAGTTTTTGGGGTGATTTTTCACTTCCAGTCCTGCTAACAGCAAAATACAACAGCTTGGCCCTTACATGCCCCACCTTATGATGCTCTGGAAAACTGAAAAAGTCAACCAAAAACAAAACTGTAAAGTAATGTTACATCATTTCTTATTGCATCAGGCATGCCAGTGCAGCCATTTGCAATCACCTGCAGATGGCTTTCAAAAACACTTATCTCAGGATAGCAGCTTCTAAACATTTATTACAGTACCGTTCCACTTTTCCCTTATGCCTTATTTTATTTACTGTATTTGCTGGTGTATAAGACTCACTTTTTTTCCTGAAAAATACTGCAAGAAAATGAGGTGTGTCTTATAAGCTGGCAAATAGTATTTGCCAGTGTATAAATGGGGTGCGTCTTATACATAGGTGCATCTTATATGCCAGCAAAAATACGTTAATACATATTGCTTAATTTGGAATTGGGGTTTGGGGTTTGTGACAAACCCAGGGGCTTGTTTCTCACCACTACCTATGGTGCTCAGAGTTAGGCTATTTTGTTTTCCTAAAAGAACTCAGAGAAAAGTAAACTCATCATGGGAGAATCATAATCACCTATCTATCTCAGAGAGACAGTAGGATCAGATATCTGGATGTCCTCTCTGGTCAAAGTCAGAAAAAAAAATATTGAAGATACAGTAGTTTAAATACCTAGCCTACCTCACAAAGCAACTGTAGGCACAGATGCATTCTGCTTCTTGACCCTGCCATTGCCACTACACTTAAATAGTAAACACAGATACTGCTTTATTAGATAGATGTGTGTGTGCACATGCTTTCAAACTGCCCATTGATTTATGGTGGCCTCATGAATTTCATAGGGTTCTTAGGCAAGGAATATCAGAGATAGTTTTGCCAGTTTCCTCCTCTGAAATACAGCCTACAACAGCTGATATTAGCTGGCAATCTCCCATCCAAGCACTAGTTTATTAATTATACATGGATAAAATAAGTGCCACATAGAAAATGCAATATGGCTAAAAGAATGCAAAATAACAGCAGAGGTTCTGGAATCATTCAGTAATATTATGGTTCTCCGGTCCATTTCAAATTTGCAAGAACTGTAACTGCACAGCAAAAAGTGAACCCTCACTGTGAAAAGAGAATATCAAAACAGGGAATGCATCAAAATTCATGAACCCTGGCATTTTATACCCCTCAGTTTAGATAATGATAACTATCAAATCATATCAATAGGCTACAGGCCTGCCATTTCTGTCTAAAACAAAAATTGTATGGGTAAAACATATAGCAATACAAAATGATTACATGACATACAACGTCTCTCAGCAAATTTTAGAGTGGCAATTCACAATAGGGGAACAAAAAAAATGGCAAAGACAAAAAGATAACATCCTAAGTACTGGAATATACGAAATAAGCTAACCAAAGTTAACACACACAATTCCTGTGTTGCTTAAATAAAGAATCTGAATGGGTTCAACAAACTTTCCTATCTACAAAAGTACTGAAATCTATCAAGGGAGCAAATCCTTCCCCAGCAGAAACGCAGAATATTTTTCAGATAAGAGATAGGAGAGTACAAAACAACATTCCAACATGGAGCAGATTTTCCCCAAGTTCTTGCACTTTGTTTATAAGGCCCCCTTTCTCCAGACAGTGCTTAAAATTTTCATGAATCTAGCATATAGCACTTGAGGAATCCTCTCCTTGTACATGACTTCTTTAAGTAGTTAATATAAAAAAAAGTTGAAACATAATTTAAAAAAACATTTTTTCACAACATAATAAACTGGGAGATTAGTTAATTGGTTAACACATTAGTTTTCAAAGTCTCAGTACTACAAAGCCTATTCTAATTTGATTCTACAGTAGTCACTTACCAAGTTTGACTGATCCTCCAAAGAGTGATCCTTTGTCAAAAGCATCTTTCCAAGTAAAGGTTACACAGATCTAGGAATTATGAGAATAATTAATTACTCATTTTATGAAACAAATGCGTATGTCCAGTACAAATCAGAGTCTGCATCTTAAGCAAAACTGAACATTACTGATAATGCAGAAAACTAAACAAGCGTAAAAGAATAAACATTTAAAAGAATGCAGCACAATGACCCCAATTAGTTCTACCAGCAAAAGCACAATTAATTCCTCAGCATTCAGACTAAATTGATAATTGCAGATAAATTTAAGCAAACTTCTATGCTTAAAACTATGGCTTCTCACAGATTTTAGTGAAATATGTTAAGAATATGCTTAAATCTGTTATGATTCTAATGGCTTCAAGGATCTGAGTCATATCTATTCTTTCCAAGCCTATGTTTCAGCAAATGTAAATCAGCACAAAAAAATCAAGGCACAAGACTTCACCATTCCATCTACAGGATTAGAAAAAGTGGGACTCGTCATATAATGAGAACCAGATTTTTCATTGCGTTTCACTCCATATCAAACAGTGCTTACAAGATGTAACACATTACCTGATTTTCAGAAAATGGAAATTTTGGTTCTATGGAACACAGCTGGTCATAGTATCTGAAATTAATAAGTAAACAAGAACACAAATAAGTGGAAGTATATACGGTTAAGAGAGCTGTTTGCAACAGAAAAATAGCAGCAAACATCAGCAGTGCAGTGCTGTCCAACTAGTCTTAGAACTAGAAAATCTACACAAGCTGTTTGAATCACAACCTGACTTGATACCTATTGCTTCATTTTTCAAGATGACAAGTCAATGTGAACTGAACCAGAAGAGTAATCAAATCTCAAGTGAAATAGGGCACAATTTTCCTGAGAAGTGCATTAGGCAAGTATGAGTCAACAGAAGCTGAAGTTTGATACTTTGCAAGGTTGGACATCCATAACAAATTACTCCATAGTGATTTGCCACAGATTCATCTGTATAAGTTAATTCAAAGTGAAAAGTAAACAGAATGACAGCAGCAAAATGTTTCTATTTACCAAAATATCTGATTAAGTAATCATCAGAAATATGTCTTACAAATAATAATCAGCTATTATTCTGTCCCTTGAAAATATTCACACAGACTACCTTCCATCTGCTCCTGATATTAGCATCATAGCTGGCTTAGCGTATAAGTCAACCTCAGGTATAAGCCAAGGGGTAGTTTTTGGCCCCAAATTATGGACTCTTAATATGATCTGTGGATAAGTCGAGGGCCATTCCATGGAGAGGGGAAGCACCAGTGGCACCACAGGGAGGCAGTCGCCCCTGGCCACGGCTTTCCCAACTAAGCATTCAAAAAGGTCAGAAGCAGCACCATGGCAGAGATAGTAGAGTGGGTCAGTGCTTCTTTTAGGTTCCCCCAGGATGCATTAAGTTCTTGCCTTTTGCCACTCTACTCAGAGAAGGAGATGGTTCCTTTTATGATAAGAGTTAATGTACAATGTACATACGAGTTAATGTACAATGGCCTGTGCATAAGTCAACTCAAGTTTTTTGCATCAATTTTTTGACTAAATTTCTAGATTTATACATAAGCATATACAGAAGTTAGTCCATGTACACTTGCACATATGTGAACTTGTAAATCTCTATGGTTTTTAAGCAGAACAAGATGTCTCCAGTCTCTAATTTCTAGGAAATATACATCAGATTTGGACACAGATATCTATCCGGCTTTTTGCAGAGATCTAGGGATTTACAGACTAACATTTTAATAGTATCTCATATCCATAATGCACAAGTTGTGTAGGTGAAAAGTCTTTTAGCATAAGCACTAAACACTACAGTTCTTTCAAATCAGTCACCAAACTGCTACTTCAGAGTAGGTATAGCAATTTTTGAAAGTTTCAGCTCCCTCCTTTTTACGAACTTCTACTCCACAACAATAACAGTTTCAAGTTAGACCTTTGGACAACAAAATACCTGATTTTTAATTCTTTTTTTTAAAGAAAGTTTCACATATTCTGTGCATGCATTGCTCACAAGCAAACAAGCATACAATGCAAAACATATGTGAGCTTTAGGCCTAAAGCCTTTAAATTACAAACAACAGCAACAATAATAATAGTATAGAAGCTATCCTTTCAATTTATTAGTCCAATCAATTAGAAAATAAGCTTTCTTATTGATTGTATTAATGATCTTATGGGAACTGATACAAATGAAATGACATCCTTTTTGGTCTTCCTGTAAACTCCTAACACAGAAAAGCTTGTTCTCCTACCTATCAAAGAATCAATGCCCTAGCAAATTCAAGGGACTTCAGTTATATTGACAGTTTAAAAACTAGCACAGTTAACTTGCACTGTCTAAAACACACTCTGTTCAAATCAGAAAACTAACGGCAGAAAAATCTGGGGAAAAAATGCCTTTCTTGCCTCTAAGAAAGAGTTTATACATTAGGGAATGCTCATAAAACAACTTTCTGTTAAAAACAGACAAAGTGTCACAAGGAAGAGTGAGTGCTTCTAGATAAAGGAAGTTTGGACACTACGAATACTAAAAAACCCATCAGCCTGCAAGTGAGCTTTCCAGATCCATTCCTCTTTTAACATAGGCTTGTACAAGAAACTTGTAACCTCCATGATTAATCGCTATCAGCTTTAACATCCTAATAACCAGCACACTTTAGGAGATATCTGAGCCAACCCATGTAAGAAGAAAACATCCTTCTACACATAATTGTAAACATTTAGGCTCAAACCCTGAAACACTTTCTACAGAATAAGAACCATTTAATGAAACAAGGCAGAATGTATCACATTGTGGAATCTGGCACCTTCTATAAACTACAAACTATTGACTCTTTACATCTCTTTCACCCTTCCAACAATACTAATGATTGCCAACTATAGCAGAGAGCTCTGAGACACTCTGTCCTCTCTGACGAAGCAGTTAAATATAGGCCATTTCCGCACTACGCTGTTATAGTGCTGTTATTCCACTTTCAACATCCTATGGAATTCTGGGGTTTGCAGTTTAGGGAGGGGCATTTAGAATTCTCAGCCAAAGAGCTCTTTGGCCACAGTAAACCACAAACCCCAGAATCCCACAGGATGTTGAAAGTGGAATAACAGAACTGCAACAATGTGAGGCGGCAACGGCCACAGAGACAATAAGAGATTTGCCCCAGTCCTTCAAAATGCGTGTGTGTGAGATTTCAAACAGACCTTGAAGGAGCAGCCTTTCCACCGAATACCAATTTCAGCCAGCTTTAAAAAATAAGTACAACGAATAGACTGGTGGCCCCTTTAAGAACTTTTTGACGCAGGCTTTCCTAAACTGCAGCCCCAGCGCAGCAGACACAAATTGCACCGTGCCTGAACTTTAAGGGACTATAGGCGGCAGTTCACCGAATCTAAGGCCAAGGCCCAACCCCCACCCCTCGTTCACCCCAAGCCTCACTGTCGGTATTTTGTTGCTGCGAGCAAAAAAGTTGCGGGACCTGAAGGTTTTAACCGGCGTAACCTTGAAGGCACAAGAAAAGAAGACGCCGAAGAGGCCCTCAGGGAGAACGGCTAAAGGGGGAGACGCCGAGATCCTCGAAGCGCGGCTTCCGAAAGCCCACGCGCTGAGGAAAACTTCTGGCCACCTCCACCAGCAGGGGACTACCTAGAGCTGAGGCGCCGGGCCTCCCGTGTGCCATCATCGCCGCCACCCGGCAGGGGTGCGGCTCTCCGCAGTCAGTCAGTCAGTCAGTCTGCCCGGCCGCGCGCCCGCCCCCCTCCCCCTCCGCCTCGCCCTCCTGCGCTCACCTTTCCCTCTCCCTCCCCCACCCACCTCAGGAGGGTCTCGAGCGAGCTCTCGTGCTTGTCGAGCGAGCGTCCGAGCGCGCTCTTGCGCAGCTTGTTGAGCTCCTCGGCGGCGCGGCAGTGCTCGGCCTGAGACTCCCCGCCCGGGTACGTCTGCTGGATGAACTTGCACAGGGGCTTGGCCAAGTCCACCTCCGAGGCCTTCTTCAGCTGCACCGTGATGAACGACGACGACGACGCCATCTTCTTCGCCCCCCTCCTCTCTCTCTCTCTCTCTCTCGCCCTCGCTCCCTCTTTTCCGCTCCCCGGCAGCAGAGAGCGCGCGCTCCTTTCTCCCCCGCCGGCCCCCGACGCTTTACGTCGCTCCCCGGGCTCTGCGCGGACCCGGCCGGGAGACTTCTCGCCACTGTCCCCAACTCACTTCCGGGATTTACGTAAAAGTTCTGAGTCGCTGCCGTTCCCTCAGCCCAGCGGCGTCACGGTCACGCGCCTGCCGTCGTAAGGCGCCTCGCTCCGCCCACTTCCAACGGTTCTCCACCTGAGCCCCGCCCAATCGCCTTTTACTTACTTTCCCAGCTCCGCCCCCGTGCTCTAAAACGTCTCGATTTGTACATACTTCCGGTGTTCCTCATTCGTAGTGGGGGTGGGGCGGCTTTAAGACCCGGAGCGAGGTAGTGGCACAACCGCCTCAGAGAAGACCCTATGAAATTAATGGGGCTGCCATAAATCAAAGGAGACTTGAATACACACAAAAAATGGGGGTTCAAATCTCAGCCGCCCCCCATGGCTGATCACTCTTTCCTGTTGCCATCTTATTTCACAGGAATGTTACCAACAACAAAACCCAAGTCCCTAAGGGTGTAGATGAGTTTGTCCATGGCTGGAAAAAAAAAAAATCCACAGCTCTTCAAAGACTTAATAGAGTAGGGCTACAGTCCTAAATCTACTTACTTGGAAGTAGGTGTATTGGGTTGGAACCCTGGAACGACTATTGATGAAAATTAAAGTAGGAAATAATAATAATAATAATAATAATAATAATAATAATAATAATAATAATTATATCCTGCCTCTCCCAACAGATCGAGGCGATACTACAGCAATACATCAAATACATTTTTTTAAAAAAGCACAAAACCAGGGTCATACTTGAATATTAAAAATTAGGACCACAGATTATTAAAATAAATGTAAAGTGGAAAATGATATCAAGGTTATACCTTGGCTCAGGTATAGTCAAGAAATCAGAAGAAGACTAAAACTAGGAACTCACCATGGTATTAGCTTTCCATGGTGTTGGGATGGTGGACTCCTGGAAGGCAAGAGGCTATTCTGATGGCAACAGTAGGCTGGTATTGTCTTCCAGGTCAGGCTTTTGCTGAGGAGCCAGGCTAAACATGCCAAACAGCTACGGGGAGTGGAGGGAGACACTGGCAAAGGATCTCTTAGAAGATACAATGGCAGTGGTATCATAGCTAATGCTTGTTAGTACTGCACAGAAGAGGGCAGGGGTGAGCCATTCCTGAAGACTTCTGCCTGGAAAACCTAAAATGAGGCAACCCAAAATGAAAGAAGAGATAATACCAGAAGATGAAACTGGGTTCTAGTCAGATGCCATTCAAGAAACTACTAGAGTACAGCAAAAGACAACTACAGGTAGTGCTGTGGCTAATAACACAATTGGACTCAAGCCAAAAGGACGTTCGGCTGTTGCTCAGAGTCAAAAGGAAGGTCTGAAGCAATACACCTAGGAATATGGAATGTGAGAAGCATGAATCAAGGAAAGCTAAACATAGTAAAACAACAAATGTAACATATAAATATTGCAATATTTGGGGTGGATGGGCTGCAGTGGACAGGAATGGGACATTTGGAATCTGATGATTACATAATGTTTTACTCAGAAAATGAAAATCTAAGAAATGGGGTGGCATTTATCAGGAGAGATGTAACAAAAGCAGTCAAAGGATATAATGTAATGCAAAGTCTGACCAAATAATGAGACTTCGGGGAAAACCCCTCAATATAACCATAATCCAAGTTTATGCTGCAGCTACAGAAGCGGAAGAATCATAGAATCATAGATATTCAGAGTTGGAAGAGACCACACAGGCCATCCAGTCCAACCCCCTGCCATGCAGGAACACCCTCAAATCAATCCCGACAGATGGCCATCAAGCCTCTGCTTAAAAACCTCCAAGGAAGGAGCCTCCACTACACTCCGAGGCAGCAGATTCCACTGCCGGACAGCCCTGACTGTCAGGAAGTTCTTCCTGAGGTTCAGGTGGAATCTCCTTTCCTGCAGCTTGAATCCATTGCTCCTTGTCCTGGTCTCTAGAGCAGCAGAAAACAAGTCCCCTCCTTCCTCTACGTGGCATCCCTTCAAATATTTAAACATGGCTATCATGTCCCCTCTTAACCTCCTCTTCTGCAGACTAAACATACCCAGCTCTCTAAGTCTATCCTCATAGGGCATGGCTTCCAGGCCTCTCACCATTTTGGTCGCCCTCCTCTGGACTTGCTCCAGCTTGTCAATATCCTTCTTGAATTGGGGTGCCCAGAACTGGACACAGTATTCAAGATGGGGTCTAACCAAAGCAGAGTAGAGTGGTACCAGTACCTCCCTCGATCTAGACACCATACTCCTATTGATGCAGCCGAGAATTGCATTGGCTTTCTTGGCTGCCGCATCACACTGCTGACTCATGTTCAGCTTGTGGTCTATGAAGACTCCTAGATCCCTGGAAACCGATCACACACCAAAACAGGACTTCTACTTAATCAGTGGCAATTGGAATACAAAAGTAAGAAACAGAGCAAAATCAAAATTATAGAAACATTGGACCTAGAATCAAAATATGAAGGAGGAGAGTGACTGACTGGTTTTTATGAGGTCAGTCATTTGTTCTTTGCAAACACATTCTTCAAGCAACCAAAGGCAACTGTATACATGGATATCACCTGATGACCAAAATAGAAATCAGTTAGACCACATAATTGGAAGCATTCTCCATTCTCTCAGCAAAAACAAGACTGGGAGCAGATTGTGGCATGGACCATGCTAATATCAAAAATCAGAGTAAAACTAAAGAACACCACCTAACCAACCATTGTGCCAAAATATAACCTGCAGAATTTAAAGATAATGTAAAAAAATAAGATTTGCATATTGTAAGGGAAGAATGCAAAAAGACAATACAAGAGACCCTTCATATCTGCGGGAGTTCCGTTCCAGGAACCCCCACACATACACAGTGGGGAAAAAACATGAATGCTCATGTCCCATATTATTAAATGACAACAAAGTACATGGGCATTTTAGTGCATCCACACCCACATCGGCATTTTACATATAGGACATGATGCCCCACGCTCACTTAAATTTGCAGATCCAGAGGCTGCTTATATCGAGAGTGCACTGTATCTCTAGCCAAAAAGAAAGAAAAGTCCTATGAGCTGATGGATTCAAGCAGTTAAGCACAAGCAAGAAGCAAGAGTAAAAGCGGACAGAAATAAGATCAGAACTCTAAATGCAACTGTTCAGCGATTTGTGTGCAGGGACAAAGAGAGCTACTATAAGAATCAACACAAAGAAACAACACCACAACAAAAAGGTAAAACAAGAGAGCTCTTCCACAAGATCCAATAATTCAAAGGTAAATTTAAACGAAGAGTGGGGAAGCTTTACAACCAGCAGGGGAACACACTGCATGATCAAGAAGAAATAAAAATACAATTCAAACAATACACACTACGTGATCAAGAAGAAACAAAAAGATTATGAAATGATACACTGAAAAACTATATAAAACAAATGAAAGGATGACAGATTCATTCAAGGAAGAACCACTCAAAGATGAACACACAATTTTAGAAAGTGAAGTGGAAGCTGTATTCAAATTACTTGAGAGAAATAAATCACCAGGTACTGACAGCATACCAACACAGCTGTTTCAAACAACAGAGACAAAATCCACTCAAATTTTAACTAAAATCTGTTGATAAATGTGGAAAACAAAACAATGGCCCACAGACTGGAATGCTCAATAATATGTTCCAGTCTCCAAGAAGGGACACCTGGAATTGCAGTAACAACAGGATCACTACATTAATCTCTCATGCAAGCAAAGTGTTGCCCAAAATTCTACAAAGACTTTTACCATATATAGAGTGAGAAATGCCAGGTGTACAAGCTGGGGTCAGAAGAGGCACAAGGCATCATACTGCAAACATACTTTGCATAATGGAGTTCATAAAAAAAATGCAATAGAAAATCAGCCTGTGCTTTATAGACTATACCAAAGCCTTCGATTGTGTAGCACATGAAAACCTGGATCAATCTTAAAGAAATGGGCATACCACAACATTTGATTGTCCTGATGTGTAACCTGTACTCAGAGCAAGAGGCTACTGTCAGGGCGGAATATGAATAAACAGTGGTTTCCAATTAGCAGGAGAGTCAGGCAAGTCTGCATTTTATCACCCTATCTGCTTAACTAATATGCTGAACATATCATATGCAAAACTGGATTAGACTCCAAGGAAGGAGGTACAAAAAATGGATATCAGCAATATACAACTATTGCATATTGCATATTGCAATTGCATGTCAACAATTTAAGACATGCAATTTGCAAGAATTGCATATTGCAATTATATATCAATAATTTAAGATATGCCGATGACACTATGCTATTAGCAGAAAATAGCTAAGACTTGGAATGACTACTGAAGAATTTCAGGCGGAAAATGCAAAGACAGGTTTACAGTTGAACATTAAGAAAACAAAAATGATGACCACAGATGATTTATATAACTTTAAAGCAGACAATGAAGACATTGGAATAGTTCAAGATTTCCTATATCTTAGCTCAGTCATTAATAAGGTTTATAGTCAAGAAATCAGAAGAAAACTAGGACTCGGAAAAGGAACGATGAAGGAACTAGACAATACCCTCAAGTGTAAAGTTATATTCATCAGATAACCAAAGCTCAGGAATGTACATGCCATTGTATTTCCAATTTCTGTTTATGGTTCTCAAAGGTGGGCAGTGAAGAAAACTGATAGGAAGAGAACACAGCTGAAATGTGCTGGAGGAGAGTTCTGCACACAGTGGACTCCCAAAAAGACAAATAAATGGGTCCTAGAGCAAATTAAGCCAGAGCTCTCCCTAGAAGGCAAGATGACCAAACTGAGACTGTTGTACTTTGGCCATTGTCATGAGAAAACCTGACTCGCTAGAAACAATAATAATTCTTGGTAAAATAGGACGCAGTAGGAAAAGAAGAAGACCACATTACAGATGGGTAGACTCAGTCAAGGTGGACACAGTCCTAAGTTTGCAAGAGCACTTAAAAAAATAAATGTCACTCTTATATACAAATAAAAACAGAATTGTTCATGGCATATTAAATGCAAATAATGACTTTTAAATCAAACAAATTTCTTGGATATTATGTGAAACAAGTATAACTAGCAAAAGTATATAAGTTGAAAGAGCAGAATCAACACAGTCCTTGAAAGGACTATAAATACACTAACTTTTTAAAAAAAAATTAAATGGTTTTAAAATATTTCTTAAAGCTCCATTGTTTGTTTAGCCACTCTGCAAGATTAAGAATTTTAGGGCAGCATGGACAAGCTTGCTGCTCAAAATAGATAACCCAGAATTCTCATGAATATCTGCCTTATCGTATTGCCCAAACTGGCTCATAGCATAAGGAAGACCACAATATAATTATTCTCAACTTTTATTGGAATATCCCAGTGCATTGGAGCAGCACCATGTCCTTCAGAGGAGTAATTTTTGTCATCAGGACTTAATTAACCATGTAGGGTTTCATGCCTATAGGTACTAAGCTCTTAAGCTGTCCTACCACAAAAGAATCCCATATATAAACATAACAAGTCCTTGAAGTTCAATACTATCCAAACCAAGGGTGGGAATGACATGCTCCTCTAAGAACTGCAACCC
The DNA here is from genome assembly GCA_948474755.1 of Ctenosaura bakeri. Taxonomy (NCBI): domain Eukaryota; kingdom Metazoa; phylum Chordata; class Lepidosauria; order Squamata; family Iguanidae; genus Ctenosaura; species Ctenosaura bakeri. Next base: position 80,229 of record CAOLHI010000977.1, read on the forward strand.
CCAGCATTCCTCACCATTGCCTATGCTGGCTAAGCCTACAGGTGATGCACAGTTCCATCCCCTAGTTTAAAGTGATTAACAGGAGGTCTCTAGGATTTCCAACAAATCTTTCCCAACTTTCCCTGGAGATGACAGCTATAAACCTGGGATCTTCTGCATATAAAGTATCTGCTGTACCAACAACCTATAGCCCCTCCTCTCTTTGGAAGAACACTGGGCTACAAATCCAATTTGTAAATGTGCTAAATATTTACCTTAACATTTACTGTCACATAGATACGTACCTTTGTAATGCCATACAATTTCTATGAGTCCAAGGAGAAGCCTTACATCATAACACTTAATATCCATAAGCATTCTTGTCTTCAGGTAAGCATGAATACAAATAAGGTTTAACAACCTTGGCAGTGCCTTTCAAACATGGGTTTTGGAGGAGGGGAAATCCAGTTGCCATAACAACACTGAGGTTTTTTTTTAATCCCCCACACTAGCTAAAATAATTGAATCAAAGACAATTTGTGATACTTTTAAAATTCACTCCAGCTAGGTCATAAACAGCTGATTTGGCTAGATACTCTTTGACACAACTACACATGTCGTTCATTGAGAGGTATGTTTTTAGCTAATTTCTGTATACATTTAGAAATGTGTTTCATTGTATACTTAAATAGATCTTTTTTGAAATAATCTCACATCTCATCTGAATATACCTGTATACTACTGTTTTCAGCAGAACTTCTTCTAGTAGTTTTAGAAATAAGCAAGGCTACCAACAACATGATCTACTACATATATACAAGGAAGGATATCACACTGAATTCAGTAAACATTCAGCCCTCCACATTTGCAGATTTCACTTTTGTGGATTATTTGCTGTCGCCTCTGCTGCCTCCCTATGCCATTTTTAATAGGGACTGGTGAGACTGAGAATCTGTCAATGAGTCTTGTAAGTCCCTCTTTAAAATGCTGTGGGGCAGCAATGGAGGTGGGAGTAAGCCCCACCGGTCACCCACTTCTGCCTTGTGAAGGAACCCTTGTGTTTCAAAAGAATCCATGGCGGTTGAACATGGCGATCATACTTTTGTGTGTGTTAAATGTGGTTTAGAGGGCCTAGAGTTATTCACGGTTTTTCCATTTTCACCGGGGTCCTGTGCCCCTAACCTTACCAAAAAAGGTACAGTCAGCCCTGCATGTCCATGGGTTTAATGTTCACAGATTTACTGTATATACTCATGCGTAAGTTGACCTCATGTATAAGTCAAGACAAATTTGGCGGCCAAAGTATGGATTTTGATATGACCTGTGGATAAGTCAAAGGCCATTCCACAGAGGAGGGAAGCACCAGCACTGCCTTGGGGACCAGCCATGTGGCTGCTGTTACCAGCATTTTCCCACCCAGGCATTCAAAAAGGCCTTTTGCCACTCTACTCAGAGAAGGAGCTGGTTCCTTTTTTGATACAAGTTAAGGTACAGTATTAACTCTTATCAAACAAGGAACCATTTCCTTCTCTGAGGTGAGTGGTGAAAGACAAGAGTTAAGTGCACCCCAGGAGAACCTAACACCACCCCAACCTCTTCTACTCTCCCAGCACTCTTTTGAGGGGAAACATTTTTCCCACTTAGGCAGGAGTGGCACCACAACAGAGACAGTAGAGGAGTTGAGTGCTTCTTTTACATTTTCCCAGGATAAACGAAGCTTTCACCTTTCACTATAGGCACAGAAGGGGATGGTTCCTTTTTTAATAACAGTTAAGGTACAGTACTCACATTGACTTGTGGATAAGTTGACCCAGGTTTGGGGGGTCAATTTTGACTAAATTTTTTAGATTTATACATGAGTGTTTATACAGTATTTGTGGGTTATTTGCTACCAATGCTGCCCCATGCCATTTTTAAATAGGGACTTACAAGTCTCACCTAGCATTTGCAGTCTCTCTGCAAGCCTTGTGAAACTGCAAGATACTGAAAGGCGAAGTTTGTAAGTCCCTATTAAAAATGGCATAAGGCAGCAGTCAAAGCAACAGCAAGCCTCTTCTTTTGCCTTGTGAAGGAACCCCACCATCCAGAAGGCAGAACCAGGTGGCTGGCATGCTCCCCAGCTTGGATGTATACTGTGTGTTACTGTGTACTTTTTGGGTGTTAAATATGATCTGGGGAGCCTCTAGATTTTCATGGTTTTTCCACTTTTTCAGAGGTTTTGTGTCCCTGACCCCCACAAATGTAGAGAACCAACTGTAAATATCTAATGCATTTTTGTAAATTTGATCAAGTAGGTTTACAGTTTAAAAATAGAGCTTCAGTCCTTGAAGGTTTTCTATAGCATGTATGCAGCTCCCTCAACCATCTTGTTTTGCTGCTATCCTTTGACTGTGTGGACAGAAATTCTGATGGGAAATACTGGAAACTTTTGGGGACTATAAATTCCAGAATTCCTAGCCAGCATATCCACTGGAACATGCTAGGTGGAGGTTTCTGGGAGTTGTAGTCCTTAAAAGTTGACTCCATTCAGCAGTCATCTCCTGCCTTACAATCTTCCTTACCTAGCCTGCCTAACTACTGTTTGGCAGTTTGGAAATAAGCAAAATTGCAGTATGGGAGATGAGTGCATGGGGCAGGTTTCCCTGTGCCATCTTGCCTATAGCAGTTACATGCTCCACAACCTGCCAACCATCTGCTGAAGGAAGACATGCTCTAGATGGAGAAGGTAGGTGCACCCGGAGGGGACGTAAATGAATGTGTATATGTAAGGATGGAGAGAAAGAGAGAAAGTGTACAAACAGGGAAGGGTCTGTGTCTGTACATGCATATATCTGTGTGTATGCATGACTGAAGAGGAGTGTTACCAACAACAACCAAGACAGGGCCTGTTGGCATGTGGCATCTTGGTGGCAAAGAAATTACTCATTCCTGGTGTAGCATTTACAAGGCAAAAAGAAAAATGGACAGAAATGAAAAAAGAAACTAAATTGACAGAATCTACTCTTAAAGTTACGAAATGAAGTTATTTGATGATTGGGTGGCATGGCCAATGCAGGACACTGCTGGGAAAAAGAACTGAAATGGCTAATTTGACAAAGAGATATTCTATAAGTCTCTCTAGCTTTTGAGTGGAGGAATCATGCAGTCCTCCAAAAGCTGTTAAGTATACCTGTGCTGGCTAAGACTTCTGGAAGTTATAGCCCAACCGTATCTGGAAAACCACATGATTCCCACCTCTACATAAGAACATAGGGGCATGTATTCAATAAATGCTTATATCTCTGGGAAAACATGCACAGGATTATTCTGTATATCTCGATTCACAAATCTCATTTCCCTCCTTCACTCTCTTCAAGACATAAGAATTCCTAGCATAGGGGGCACTGCTGCCCACCTGCTTACCTGGGCAACTAGTGCTGCCTTGGCAGAGCTTCACTGGTTGAGAACGAGGAGGGAAGCTCTTTTCTGTGTTGGGTAACTCAGTAGTGAAGGGAGGGTGAAAAACAAAGAAAAAAGTTGCAAAGGCTTCAGACTGAAGACTGACTCAAGGGATAGTGCAGGGGCAAACCCTGATTAATCAAGCTTATTATTTGTCCTGAGCACAAACATTTTAATCAGGCTTAAAGATTGCTAGGGCAGGATCAAGAGCTGTGTAGCAGCTGCTTCCTTGCTCAATGTTTTGATGATGTCCTTGCCCCTTTAACTCCTAATCTTAAATTCAAGATGTTAAATGATAGCAGAGTATCCCAGAACTGATCTGAGCTGGGCACTAAAGAAGGGAAGAAATTATTTTGTTACATAAGCTTGTCATCAAGCTCCAGGTAAAACAAGACAGAGGTTCTGTGCCCAACAGAGGGTAGTTCAGAGAAAGGAGAATTTTGCTTTTGACTGTCCCAGCAGTATGATGCAGTACAGTAAACCAGCTGACTTTTCTGTGTTTTCTTCAGATGCACACACCCTCTTAAAGCTTTTATTTCCTCACAGCAGCAGGGTGTGTGTTAACATCAAGGTGCCTGTGACTCATCATAATGAAGCAATTCATTTCCCTATTGCAGGGACATCATGAAGTCTGTCTTTCCCATTTGTTATGATCAGAATTAGCATACTGAACAGGAATAATAGACCTGTCTGCAGCAGGAAGTTAAGTAAAAGATTATTGCTCTGTTAAAACAACTGTGTTTCTCTCTAGAAATCACTGTGCCACATGTACCCAAGTTGCCTGATTTTCTGTACCTGGAGATCTTTGTTTAGCATATGTGCAAATACACCTTTGCTGCACAGACAATTTAATAATACTGTTACCCTGATTTCTGGAGTCCCTTAGGGGACACCTCAATGCTCTCCACGTGATGGGGAATGGAAACTAGCCAGAGCACAAGCAATAGCAATGCGAGAGGCAGGGTAATCTAGCAGGGTCTTTTACCCAGTTTTTGGCCAAGCCAAAAACCAAAGAAAATGTCTAATAAATGATTTTATTGAATGAAAGTCTCACGCACCAATGCAATCACCCACACACTCACTCAAGACCTATTAAGAAGTAAAAGAGAGGAAACTGGATAGGGGAATATTGAAGGCGTTTTAGCTGGGGTAATACTGCACCTTTTCCTGAAGTCCTTGGTCCAGGAAAAACAGTGGAGAAGTGGGGCTCAGCACAGAGGGGATTACTCAATTACTCAATGAGAAACGGTTAGCCAGGAGTGATCCAAAGAACCACTCAAAAACTGGGACTATTTGTAGGGGGATAAGTACCTGGAGGTCTAATCCTTTCCTGGGAAGAACAATGGGTGTTGCAATGAGAAAGAAGCTCCATAATGGTAACTTCCTTTGCATGATGAGATTACAAGCTGTTGCCAAAGTCTCAGGATCTTCGGCTGCATTTGGTTTTGGTGTGACTTCATGTAAATGGTCCTCACCTGATAGGATATTTGCTAAACTTGGGGCAAACATGCTAATCCCCTCAAGTCAGCTTCTCAGGGGCTGAGGACCCTTTGTTTATTGTGAGTTTGCACAGTTTGAGGTCTCCTGGGGCTACATGACAGGGAATTTTACTGTCCTGACCTGGTTTTCAATCGTTCAACCACTGCTGCCTACGTGCCCATCCAGGGGACCTTTCAGGCACGTTGAATAATATTTTAATATCAAAATTGTAGACCCCGGGACAGGGTTTCCCAGTGAGATAACAATACCTCATGCGTGCGATTCAGTCTTTCAATCTGGATTGTCTAAATCACTGTGTTTATTGCCTAGTAATTCTCTTCAATTAATCATTATACATGTCCTATTCAGATATCTGGCTCTTAAGCAAGAGGGTAATAGCAGTGGGAGTTGGGGCATATTTGAGGAATATGCAGGTTGGGACTGGATCTGCCTTGTCGTATTCGGTGAGAATTGTGTTAGAGGCACATGTTCTGTTCAAACAACACCACCTTTTCCTGAGAATCTAGCAATTCATTTATTTTTTATTTGACTTTCTTCCAAGGAGAAAAAAAACCCTACATATATGGCCTTTCCACCACAATAACATTGTATAGTTAGTTAAGATTAGGGATACCAGCTGGTCCAGTCACCCAATAAGCTTCAAGACCAAGTGGGGATCTGAATGTCACTTTATCCACGACATGCTATTGGCAGTAGCAAGTCCTGAATCAAGTTCCATATTCAAGTAGCACTTCTGCCTCTGCATATACAGAACATATAAACCAAGATATGGAACTCTAGTGAGTCTGAGGACCAATTTTCTTCACCCCAGGTCTCCTGGAGACTTTCAAGTCTTAGTACCATTGACAGTACATTAGCATGAAAATCTAAAAATGAGGAAAGCAAGCAAGGGCAGGATATTTGCTCCTCTGGTTTGGAGTCTCTGCTTCATACTAGCCACTTAAATGGTAAGATTCCTTTGCAAGATTATTTGAATTTCTAAACAAACAAAGACTAAAGGTTGCATTTCGGCTGGTTGAAGACCTCCTGTTAACGCTCAGTGTGTTTGACAAGTTGAATCTATATAGTCAGAAGGAAGCACTAGTGACTTCTGTGCTACTTAGTCCCATGTAACTGTTAAGAAAACTTGAGATTTTAATAGTGATTTGTTTCTCACGTGCTTTTGATGATGATGGAGCTTTTATTGAAAATGGTAGCTCCTTTGAGTATAATGACAGACAAGCAGACTGTAAGTACATACATTGTAAGGAAATCACTTTGGCTTCCAAATCACTTTGGATTCTTGAAAGATAAGCAGAGTCAACTCTGATTAGTTCTTGGATGGTAAATTGCCAGCAACTATCAGGTGCTGTAGGCTATATCTCAGAGGAAAGAACTGGCAAAACTAACTCTGAGTATTCTTTGTCTAAGAAACCCTATGAAATTCATGAGGTTGTCTTAAGTCAACTGGCAACTTGAAGACACATACACACACCCATGGTCCCACAAGCTGTCATATCAGATCTTAGTTTGGGAACTCAGGAATGAATGGACGTCATATGGTTCAGTTACTACAGTGACTGATGCTGTGTCCTGTATGTGATTGATGCTGCCAGGCCTACCCAGATTTCTTCAACTTTTGTCATTCCTTTTTGATGAACAGCTACCACCAGTTCCTGTCCTCATCTTTTTCAGTATGTCCCTGGTGGAGATGATATCCTGACTATTTAGGCAGTCGCTGGGGAGGAGCTCAGGTACGAGGCAACAATATCATTCATCCGTGACTCTCCATGGGCTCACTGAATTCTCCAGTTTTCGTTCATTTGGGTGATGCAACCTCCTAATTACTTTATTGCCTTCTTTATTGCCTCTGTTTGTTTTGGGTGCTGTAAACCCTTGATTAATTTACAGTCTGTTACTAAAAGCCTTAAAAACCCCAGTTGGCGCCTCCATGTTGCTTAGCTTCCGCCAGACATTGACACAGGAAATGATTTTGCTGTGCTGAGAAACTGGGCTGTGAGCCACTCAGAGGCATATCTAGGGTGAGGCAACTGGGGCACATGCTCTATGTGAAAATGCCAGAGGGATGCCGAAAAGCTGACCCCCTGACCTTTCCACCCAGGCCTGGCCTGTTGCCGCCCATGCTGGGGTCGTTCCTGGCCCAGTGCAATGGTGGTGGTGGCAGCAGCAGCAGCCCTCCTACCTGGGTCTGGCCTGGCCTGCTTCCACCTCCCCCACCAGGGTCTTCCTTGGCCCGGGGCAAGTGGTGGCTAGAGAAGCAGCACCTAGGGGGCGCAACTTCCATTCTTGCCCTAGGTGCTACTGAGCCTAGATATATCACTGGAGCCATCCTTAGCTAGTCAAGCAGCAGCTAGTGGAGGAGAAGGAGGAGGACCAGAGGTAGGTTGTTAAAGGGCTGGGCAGCCTTATAGGAGCTACCCAGAGGGAATGTTTCCCCAGAAAAGAAGCACTGGTGGAACAGGAGTGGGAGAAACTCACAGATAATCACATCCATGAAAGTTAATCTTGCAAATGTAGAGGGCCAATTGTATTTCTAATTAAAAGGGATGTGCAGGCAAAATTCATCTTCCATTGTGGAAATATTAGATTTTCTAGTATTATTATCAGCTTAATTAAAAATCAGCTTATGTTCACAGAAACCCATTTCAATTATTTCACATAATATTTAAGAAAAATCTAAATGTGAATTCACACAGTGATTTATGTTTCATGTACTCTTAAACGCTTCTGCTGTGCTTCTTTACTATTCACAACGAAGTTCTGTGAAGTTTCTTTCCTGCCTGCAATGAATAACTAGTGCCTATTTCTACACTCTCTCATCAGATGCATTTTTTCCCCCTGAAAACAGGTTAGGCGTTGTTATAGTAGTTGCTGGAAAGATCCTATCTTGCCACTTCCCAACCCTCTTTTTGCCCATCCTTATCTATTCATTGATGACATCCTCGTGCTTTGCTAACAAGCAGTGACAGCATATTATCACCACAAGAGTGTGCACCTCCCTCTTGCAGCCATTTTCTGGATGATAAATGTATGTTAGCCTTTTTTGGGGGGGAAATTACAATGCCACAAATGGACTATCTATATTTTTACACAAATATTGTGTCTCAAGTTAATGCAGAACTTAGAGACTGTTGACCTTCAGAGGTTGTGGCACTGCAGAACCCATAATTTCTGCTCTTTGCCCACCCAAGCAGGTGTTAGATGGAGGAGTGAAATTTTAAACACAACAGAAATCAAGCCATGGAGGCTGGCATGTGAGATAAGATTCCTTGACAGAGTGCTCAGAAAACAGAGGAGGAGGGGGTTAGGCTGTTGTCCAGAAAAGAGAGCCAATTATGATCCAGCTGTTTTTATTACAACTTTGAGAGCAAGGAGAAGAAATGAATTATTTGGGGGACATGTAAAATCGAAGGCTTTCACAGTCGGAATCCATAGACTTTTGTGGGTTTTCCGGGCTTTGATGCTATGTTCTATTAGTATTTTCTCCTGATGTTTCACCTGCATCTGTGGTTGGCATCTTCAGAGGATCTGTGGCTGGCATCTTCAGAGGATCTTAAGATCCTCTGAAGGTGCCAGCCACAGATGCAGGCGAAACATCAGGAGAAAATAGTAACAGAACACAGCCTCAGAGTCCGGAAAACTCACAACAACCTATTTGGGGGACATTTTCATTGCCTCATTTGCATTAACTTTTCCTTTTCACATTCATATGTAATAAGGATATTACATGGGATACAAGTTTGCAGTGGTACCACAGTTACCAACACAATTACTGGGTTCCTTGACAGCAGTAAGATATGGAACAGACAGCATAACTGGATTCAAAATTTACACCCTACCATGCTCTGTTCTTAACTATTCATACTGGCTAAGGCCATTTCCGCCCCTCCCTAAACTGCAAACCCCAGGATTCCATAGGATGTTGAAAGTGGAATCATAGCGCTATAACAGTCTCATGCAGAAATGGTCTAAGTTAATCATTTTTACATAACTAGAAGTTAGTTCTAGCTTCTTTTGCCAAGACAACTAGAAGTCTTGTAACCAAAGGCAGAGGTCAGGTAAGGAGACACAGGAAAGGAAGGGATTTGTAAATGAGATGAAACTTCCATGGAAGTCACACCTACCGTGATACCCTGTCACCACAGAAAGAATTGATGGACGATTCAGAGTACTGTGGAACACACAGAAACCAGGAAGTGATTGTAACCAGGACAATTTAAATTAGTTTGTTCAGAAGAGGGTGTGCATCAGTAAACTGAATATAGGAAGGTGGAAAATGTATATGTAACAAGCCCCCTAAAGTATATTATTTGCCCTGCCTTAATCCATCTTAACATGAAATTGCCTGCAATTAACAGTAATGTAATAGAATCACTGATAAACAAATGCAAACAAAACTACAACTCAACCTTCATTGTATACTAAAGTTAGAATTGTTTATATCATCATATTCCCAATTTCTTTGTATGGTTGTGAAAGCGGGACAGTGAACAACAACAACAAAAAAAAGGTTATAAGAAGAAAACCTGAAATGTGGTGCTGGAGAAGAGTTGTACAGATACCCTGCATTGCTAAAAAGACAAATAAATAGATCACACAGCAAATCAAACCTGAACTCTCCCTAGAAGCCAAGATAACTAAACTGAGACTGTTGTTTGTTGAACATATCATGAGAAGACATGATTCGCTAAAACAGAAAATAATGCCTGATGAGGTAGAAGGAAGTAGGAAAAGAGGAAGACTGCATGGGTAGACCCGGTCGAGGAAGCCACAACCCTGAAGCTGCCAGATGTGAGCAGGGCTGTTGATGGTAGCGTGAATTGGAGGTCTCTCATATGTAAGGTCAACATAAGTCAGAATCTTCAGAATCAGAAATAAAGCTGCAGATACATATAGCACACAACAATTGAACAGAGCTGGCTGAATAAAGTAATACCAGTGATGTAAACTCGAGTCGATTGACTCATACTCAAGTCAGACTTAAGTCACTTCAGTGACTCGACTTGGACTTTACTTTGCTAAAATTACGCACTGACTTGACTGAACTTGAGACTTGCATATTTTTAGTGACTGATTTGCTGCCCTCGTTTCAGTAATATAACACATTCATCCAGAAACCTTACAACTTACTAGTCACATGATGACCTGTCTCAAGCCCAAAGTGTGGACACATTTCGTAGAGGGAACAGCAAATGGGATAGGCAATGGGCTTGAGGTGGGGTTGAGGTTTGCTCAGCAGCCTGTCCCACTTCATATAGGAAGAGCTTTCTAAAACTTTTCCTAAGAGCAGAAAGGCAAGACTCATGCCAAGAGTCTCAGAGGGGAACAGCAAAGTTGTTAGGCAATGGGCTTGAGGAGGAAGGATTCTTCTTCTAAAGCTCTTGAAGCTTCAGTAACAGAGAATAAGAAGGATCCTATTCCCCAATTTTCCAGAAGCTGCAGATGGCAAAATCACAAAAGTGGAGGGCCAACTCTACTTAAATTGTTAAAACTGACTTTATTTAACTCTGTCCAGAAAGTCTGTAATACAGGTTGGGGTATAAAGTTGGCTCCCAGACTTGAGGCTTGACTCGAAAAGCCTGCACTGTGACTTGAAAGTATCTTGTAAGGACTTGAGACTCGACTTGAGACTTGACTTGAGGACTTGGAGTAAAAGACTTAAATACCTCACTGAGTAATACCTCATTTAAAAGAGGACACAAGGCTTCAAAATGCCTTTTAACTTTTCCACGAGGAAAATATATATGGGGCAGGGCAAAATCATCTACTACTTGTTTTAAATTCTCACATCACACTGCAATACAGAAGACATGCATTACTGTTGAGTGTGCACTTGAACAAAAATGTGTCCTGACAGCTGTTTTCAATAAATGACTATGTATTTCCAATGGGATGCCTCTATTGTGGCAGGGTACAATGCAAAGTTTACATTTACATATGTTTTATCTTGTTTTCTCATTTGAAATGTGAAGGCCATCTGTTGTTACTTTAGAAATGGCAGCACTGCAGATCATAATATAGTTCAACAAATATTGGAAAAATCTCCAAAGAGATTAAGAATGCCAACCCTTGTACAGTGTTCACGATTTTATTTCTGCTTGCTTTATTATTAGATTGGTAATCTCCATTTCTCCAGCAGTCTATTGGGCTTTTGGTGTGGATTAAAACAGAAAGTATTCCATTATTACATTCAAAAAAGTATGCATATCTGCACTTGAATTCTGTGAGTAGTTCCAGCTAGAGTAGATCTACTGAACTGATTGTTGAACAGTGAGCCAACATTTGCAGAAATCTCATTGATTCAATAGGTCTACTCTAGTTGGAACTGCCAATAGGATTCAGGGCATTATTGCAATCAGTTTTTAGAAAAGTCTTCTCCTGCCTAGCACCCTCCAGATATGCTGGCTTCTACTATGATGGGAATTTGTAGTTGGGGGAAGGTTGCTCTACTGCAACTATAAAGTGAGAAATGGTACTGCAAAACCAAAGGACTGGTTAAGGGACCAGAAACCATGGTTAAATGGAAATCAAACTGCCCCTTCTTTTGGTTACAGAAACAACAGCTGCAAAATGACTGCTTTTCTCTGTATCAACAGAAGGGTATTTACAAGAACTTTGTATTCTAGCTTGCTTTGTTCTACCTCCCTGCAGCCCTTCTTTCCTTTCATTTTCATCTTAAAGTGAAAAAGCAGGAAGTGTCTTAGTTATTGATCATTGAAACTCACACTGAGAGCTTTTTTTTCAGCTGAAGTGCTAGGTTAAAGTGCTATAAATAAATAAACCACCAGTGTTTGCTCCTAGCATCCTGATCTCTCCTGAAGCCAATGAGTCAGGGCTGGATCTGTACTTTCTGGGCGATGTTGATGCTTCTGAGATTCTTCCATGGCCACCAGCCATAATGCAGGCCACATTAAGAAGTCTGAGAGCCATAATAATGGATAAAGTAATTTATAAATAGTTTATAAAGAACTAGATGCTGTGCAAGGACTGTTTAAAAAAAAAGACTTAAGAGTCCAGGACAACTTTCCCAATCTCAGCACTCTCCAGAGGGTAAAACTACAACTTCCAATATTCCTAACTAGCAGTATAACCACATTAGCTGGCAGTTATTGGAACTGGAATCCAAACCAATAGGAGAGTGCCTGGTCACAGAAAGGCTAGTCTAATAAGATCGTAATGGAAGGAATGAGACATAAGATGAAGGGGAAACAAAAAAGAAGAGACTGAAATTAGATGTCAGAGTCTCAGGAGAAGAGATACTGTACATGCCAGTGTATAAGATGCACCCGTGTATAAGACACACACTATTTATACACTGACAAATACTACTGCTGATGTATATGGCACACTAGCACATAAGACTCACTCCATTTTCAAACAGTATTTTTTGGGGGAAAAGTGAGTCTTATATGCTAGCAAATGCAGTACATTTTCAAATGCACGGTAAACATCTGCAAAGAAGGAGAGGTACAGCAGCTGAAAGATAGTTAATTTTGACAAGAAAGGAACAGCCAGAGTGAAAGTATGGGGACATCATTTTATATCACAATAATTCACAATGTGTGATCAATTATGAGAAGTTTCTTTCCATTCAAGAAAGAAGATCTGATGTCAGAGTTCCCATGTCTTTGACTCATTCAACAATTATAAACCAATAATCAGTCTAAGTCTAAATCAGGACAGACACTAATTAAGTACTACCAGTATTCCTCTGCATATGCATTACTAGGGTGGGTGTCAGGTCAGGTCTGATTTTTATATACGGTAAGTTGAGCATTCCTAATCCAGAAATCCAAAAACTGAAACATTTTGCTGCCAGTTGCCTACTTCTGCCTTCGAGGAAGCAGCTATGGCACTCCTGATTGATTGTCCCTCAGGTCTTCAGTCTCTCTCCAGTCTTGCATCTCATACACAAGTAACAAACAAAAGAGACACAAGGATGGAGAGAGTCATGAAGCTGGAGAGAGGCAGCAAGATATGTAAAATGGTAGGAATCCAAACACAGTGCTTGGTGTGAATCCACACCTCCCACCATTTCACAGATCCTCACATCTCTCTTCATCATTGGGATATAAGGGACCTGATACCAGGGACCTGAGTATATAAGGACCTGCCTTCAAGGCAGCAATGGCTGTGCTCCTGCTCATTTATTTGTGGGGTCCCCAGAGATCTCTGGTACAGTACTATATTTATGCATATGAAAATACAGGTATTCCAAAATCCAACCCCCCACAAAAAAATTAAAATACAAAACACTTCTGGTCCCAATCATTTTGGATAAGGGATATTCAATCTGTGGCAAGCAAAAATCAATGTAGCTTGATTTAGAAGATTATTGGTTGAGTAAAGGAAATTATGTCTTTGATCACTGCAGTTATAAGTAAATTAAAAATTGTTTATTCAGTTAAGAAAACAATTAGAGATGCTTGATGTAATATTTGGATATTCCAGACCTTGTTTTAGCCAGAAGTTGGAAGCATTACTTTTTGGACCACAGCTTCTAGAGTCACTCAGCTAGCACAGCCACTGGGCATTCTGGGAGTTATAGTGCCCAACAGTAAATTTCCCATGCGCTAATTCTTATATTTTTTGAAATGGTGTATTTGCCACCATCTTTGAGGTTGCTTTGTACCATTGTACTACAGTACCTACCACTGAGTGTACCTTATTTTAGAACTGTTGCTGGTCTAGGATATAAATCACAGAGTCCACACCCACCCAGGTGATGGAAGGTACAGAAGCTACCAGGAAATATTTGACAGGAACCCACGTTTCTGGCTAACACATGCATGCAGTTATTCCCTTATCTCACAAGCGGGCAAAGTGCAGCCTTCCAGGTCTCATTAGATAGCACCTTTCTGCACTTTACTATTCACTATGCTGGATAGGTCTTACGGGAATAACACCTGTCAATCTCTTCTTTATGTTATGAATGGAGAATATGTAACCCTCCAGATGTTGAATTACAACTCCCATGAATCCCGATTATTGGCTGGACTGGCTAGCAGGCTGATGGGAATTGCAGTCCAACATCCGGAGGTCCCACAGGTTCTCTATGCCTATGTACCAAATCACTACATCAACATCACCACCACTACCACCCCACTTTTTTCCTGGTAAGGACTCAAAGCGGCTTACAAGAATTAAAAAAAAACATAGTTGAAAATAATGGAATCAGTAATTAACATGGACCCTTCAAAATAGTCTGTGAGTACAAAATGCTCCCCTCAGTCTAAGAACACGCAAGACAATGGCTATCTACATAAAGAGACAAATTTTTCTGGCATGACACAATGTTTTTTCCCCCCTGTACCACCTTTTCATCTGGTAAGATCTAGAGGCAGTACAAATCAATCAATAAAATGTATTTATATCCAGGTTGCTTCTGTTTCCTTCAGTGCATGACACTGCCCTGGGACAACATACCTACCATAAGGAACAATAATCTCATTGGGTCACTGTGATCACTCACATCTGCATTCATTCCATTACACCCAAGGTCCTGGCATCTGTTAAGTTTATTGTCTGGTTACAAGGTCCTCACGTGAGCCTCACCTCAGAGCATGGGATAATTACTTTTCAGTCAGCTCCCAGAATCCTCTGGTCAGCATGGCTGTGCTAACTGGGCAGTTGTGGGGGCTACCACTTTAGTAAGCTCCTCCCCCCCCCCCATGGCCTACATAAAATAAAGAAGCTCACATTCACGAGAATCATCACTTGAGAAAGGCCTAAAACGGCTTGCACTAACCATACAGCTCGGATCCTGCAAACAGATACTACAGAAGGAAAGCAATTGCATCCTCCTGCATGCTTGCCAACCATCAATTTAGGTTGCTTCAACTGCTATCAAAGATCAAATGCAAAGATGGCCCAATACATTCTCCCTGTGGGCTCAGCAATGGAAATTCTCTGACATGTCACCTTGCAATATTTGTTTTTCCTAAGACTGGGCTTGGGAAAAAAAAGAAGAAGAAGAAGAATCAGACTTACCACGGATTATATGAGAATTCACCATGGCAGAAGTGGCTAGCATGCTATTCTAGATGATGAGCCCACAAGGTGAGCTTTACTGATAAATGCTGAAGTAGCTACATCTTAATAAATGTTTTCCATTAACTATGATAGAGTCTATAAACTCTATAAATAGGCCACCAGGGGGAGCCCCAGTGCAATCAGAAAAAAGAGACAAGAGTGGGAAGTGCCATGGGAAAGCACATTAACATTAGGTAGGTGTCCAGGAATTCAATGTCAGCTTAAAATGTGTGCCAACATGTTAATAAATTCAGACCTTAATTGAAATCATATTCCATTCATACACATTTTTCCTCCTAAGCCAAAAAGGAAAGCAAATTGAACATTCCTACCTTCTTCCGTCAGATACTAGCTCCACACCCTTTGCTTCTTTGATTCTTACTCATGCACTAACATCCAAGTACAAAGGTTTGCAGAACATGGTAATGTTTGTGAGATGGTATCCAGCATGGTAGAGCAGTTTGAGTGTTGGACTATGACCCTGCAGATCAGGGTTCAATTCCCAGGGTGACCCTAGCCGTCACATATAGTCAGCCCCTAAAAAAACCATCATAGGTTCACCTCAGGGTTGCTAAAGTTGGTATTGACTTAAAGGCACACAACAACAACAATCTGAACTGAAATCAAAATGCTCTTATCATTACCTTCCACAAAAATGGGTTGCTTTCTACTCTTCTTGTTTCAAGCAAGAAAATGGCTGATTTACCTGCAGACCACTAAAATGGCTGATTTACCTGCAGACCACTAAAATGACTATTAACTATATACTGACTTTTCTTAAAGAAAGCCATTAGATGACTAACTCTCTTACTCCAGTCAAAAGGAGGTACTAGAATCATGTCACCAGACAAATAGCCTCAAATCACAGGGTTAAATAGTTAATAATACAACTGCAGCTTAATATTTCTTACATTATAAAAGAATCTGCAGGAATTAATTAGCATTCATAATATCATCATCATCATCATCATCATTCTTATTTTCAAGGTGCCTTACAAATTATTAAAACTAGTATAGATTAAAAATATATATGTGTGTGTGTGTGTCTGATTTTAAAACAATCTGCAGAGTTGAAACCACTTAAATTCATTAAAAGACAGAATATAAAAGTCAACAAAACACCACACCGTTAGAAACCTATTATAGAGAATCCCCGTAGCAAATTGCCCTTTTTGAATTAAGACAGACAATTTTCAACATTTCATTACTGCAGACTCATTTAGGTAATACTGAAGTACTTTCAAACCAACTAAGAATGTAAATGAAGGAAAAAATGCAGCAAATCTGATAAAGGGCTGGTGAGACCTCACCGATAAACCTATGGCAACCCTATCATGGGGTTTTCTTGGCAAGATATGTTCAGAGGGGGGTTTGCCTTTACCTTCCTTTGAGACTGCAAGAGTATGACTTGCCCAAGACCATCCATTGAGTTTCCATGGCTGAGCAAGGATTCAAACCCTAGTTCTCATAGTTCAGTGCTCAAACAACTAATCACATCGTCTCTCTATATGTTGGTCATCATATAAAGCAGGGACAGGAAAAGTGTAACCCATCAGATGTTGTTGAGCTGTAACATCCAGCATTCCTTACCATACTGGCTAGGTATGAAAGGAGATGCAGTCCAGTATCTGGAGGGCTACATTAGCTATCCTTTCTTTTTCCAGTGCCTTACCTATGAAATGCCCCCCACAGAGAAACATGCTCAGTGTCCAGTCATGACTTCTGGGTACAAAGTGAAAACTTATTTATTTACCCTGTCAGTCCAGCTTGCTGCATAGCTGGATTTAATTACTGCTTTATGATTCACGCTGGCTTACCGAATTGACCTTGCCGTTTCTGTGTTTTCTCGTACTGTTATATTCTTTTAATCATACTCTGCTCTGGGAGTATGTACAGAAGAGCAGCTTACAATTTTTTTCTAAGATGCTAATAAAGGATACAATTGTTTACTTGAAAATATTAAAGTGCTGATACATTTCTGAAAGAATAGAACCTGTTATGCCAACAACACAACTGTCTCTTTAAATAAAATGGTTGATTGTCCAAAAAAGTAAAATAAACAAGCCATGACGTATGGAAAGAATTTGTAAAGCTCATGAGAAAAAAATAATTTGAACTATGTCAAGCCAAGACCTCAGATTTTGCTGCTAGTGAAAGGCATCTTTTCCTCAACTGACTGAAAGAGAGCTTATTGTCTCTTACCCTTTAACTAGAATATCATCCCCCATCAATGCAGATTTCTCTAGTTGAATCTATTCTTTTATCCAGTCCAGGCAGCAAGTGTAGTAACAGAGTTTCAACAACGATAAACCCATTCTTTCTCTCTCTTTGGTATCCTGGAGCATCAGTATCTTGATTCTAGTTTTTTTTCCAGCCCAAATAAATTTTGAAATTTCTTTTTCCCATTCCTGAAAGGACTTTTCATTTACAATTATTGGCAGGTTTTGAAATAAAAACATAAACTTTGGGAGTACTGATATCTTAATCTCATTAGTTCTTCCTAATAGGGAAATATTGAGCTTGTTCCATTTTATCAAATCATTTTTAATCTGTTTCCAAACTTTTTGATAGTAGTTTTCAAATAACTCTTTATTTTTCTCAGTGATTATAATGCCCAAATATTTTACTTTCTTTGCAATTTGGAAACCAGAAATTTCTTTCAGTTCTTCTTCCTCTTTTCTCTGCATGTTCATTGTTCCCATTGTTGTCTTTTTTTCTTGTTTATTTTACAGCCAGCTACGTGTCCAAATTCTTGAAGTGTTACCAACAATTTCTGCATTGACTCTTGGGGTTCTTCTAAAAAAATAACAACATCATCTGCGAATGCTCTTATCTTTAGTTCATTTTTCCTAATCTTCAGGCCTCTTGAATGCTGATCTTCCCTTATCTTTTTAATCAAAATTTCCAGAACTGTGATAGAGGTAAGAGGAGACAGTGGGCAACCTTGTCTTACTCCTTTAGAGATCTTAAACGTGTCTGACATTTCTCCACGTTGATGGAATCAGAAAAAGAAGATATAAGATTTGGGTGGCATGGTTATCTGTGTTATAACAAAATCGTTGTAAATCCTGACTTCAAAAATCATTGTGTGCAAAAGCCGCTGTTAAAGGTTTGGCAGAAAATAAAACCAAAATTTTACAGGGAACTCCCTAATTGGAAGACTCTGCAAGAGGCTTTTAAGATAAGCAGTACCAGAGAAGGCAAACAATTAAGTTATAAAGATTTAATTGTTTGGGGAAAAGAGAAAGCAAGGATCAAGACGGCGGAAGAATTATAGCAGATGGGACATCAACTGAATTGGTTCCCAATGAGGCAGTTAAAAGAAAAATTCAGAATGGATCAAAAATTATTAGGATTTGAAAGAAACGATAATGAATTAGATCAAATGCTGAACAGGACCCAAAAAAAAATTAATATCAAGAATTTATAAATTGTTAAATGTATAAAATGTTTAAATATTTGAAGGGATGCCACGTTGAGGAAGGAGAGGGCTTGTTTTCTGCTGCTCCAGAGACCAGGACAAGGAGCAATGGATTCAAGCTGCAGGAAAGGAGATTCCACCTGAACCTCAGGAAGAACTTCCTGACAGTCAGGGCTGTCTGGCAGTGGAATATGCTGCCTCGGAGTGTAGTGGAGTCTCCTTCCTTGGAGGTTTTTAAGCAGAGGCTGGATGGCCATCTGTCGGGATTGATTTGAGGGTGTTCCTGCATGGCAGGGGGTTGGACTGGATGGCCTGTGTGGTCTCTCCCAACTCTAGATTTCTATGATTCCATGATTCTATGATTAGATAGAGATATAGAGCAAGAACCTGTTAAAGATACAATGGGAATATAATCCCTCATTTTAACAAATGCAGGTTGTTGTATGGCTGTCAGCTTGGAAGCAAATTGGAGATTGCCCAAAATAAGGCTTTGGTCTCTCTATATATCTCATATAGAAATATGGAAGTTTGTTAATTAAAATATTTCTTTTCAAAAATTGTTTGATAAAAGCTTGGGCACTTACAAGCATTTGATGGCAGTTGAATTTATACAAAGAGATATTTTAAAGGTTTGTTTACATATCAGACTGTGTGACATCATTAGTATAAAATGATTGAAAGGACTGGCACAGATTATTACTATTTCCATTAAAACACTCTTTGTCCCCCAAAAGGAAAATGAGATGCAGGAAAATGAGAGAAATAACCTGCTTAACCTCATGACAGCTTGCTTACACAGTATGCATTCAGGGAAGGGTATGCTGAGTAGTGGTCTGAGTGTTGCACTACACCCAAGAGACCAGGGTTCAATTTCCCACATGTCCATGGAAACCCACCGGATGACTCTGGGTACATCACACACTCTCAGCCCCCAGAAAACTCCATAATAGATCTCCCGTCAGGGTTGTCATAAGTCAGAAATTACTTGATGGTACACAGCAACAACAAAGAGGGAGTTCTGGTGGTGTCTGCCTCAATTTTTTTTAAAAGACACTTCTTCCACATTACAGAGGGATAGTTCAGTTTTTAGAAATATCCTCTCCTTTCTCCATCATATCATTTTCATATACCCACATTAGAGGCTGGCAAGCAGTGAATACCATGTTGCAGAGCAAGGAAGGCCTTGGGGGAGAAAGGAGGGGGAAATTCCCTCAACTGTCCCTCATTTCTAAAACTCCCCTGAATGAAGGCATCTCCCCCTAAGAGATGGGAATACACTGTAACATTGTGATTCAGGTCCCATTTGTTCTCTGCACATTTCAGAGCATGATACTACATGTAGCAGCAGTTGAGTTCTGGCAGTTTGGGTGTGTGCAGAACAGACAGGTTTAGTATGAATTTCTGGTTAGTAAAAATGTTGTTGAAGTCTTTTTAGTCAAAGCTGGGACCTGAGCAGTGTTGTATTTCTGATTTTTTAATCTAGAATTAAATCAGAATTTGTTCGTGCACTTGCAAACACTTTTGAAAAAAATTACAGCACTGTCCTGCTAATAGGCTTGACAGTGTGTTACCCTGTTCTCTGGGTGTCCCGGGAGGGATGCCCTAAATAACCAAACAACAATAACCATGACTTGGGGAAAATTAGCTGGAGCACTCACTAAAGCCAGTGAGAGGCAGGGTAACTTGGCAGGATCTTGCAACCCAGGGTCTACGGGGTCAGGTCAGTCAAGGAGCAGGTCTCAAGATATATTGCACTTTACGGTATCTGGATATTAATAATTATTGGTGTTTATAGGGGACAGGATGAGATGTAGCAAGAGACATAACTCCCTAGTCTGCTGAGGTATCATAATTTATGTTGCAGTATAGTTTTTGTCTTTTTAGCACCCAGAGCCTGGGACCTCCTGATATCTGGGCCCTGATTTTGTCCTTCCTGCCAGCACTGCCTACCACAGGTATTGGAATGTGTTTCTGTACAGGTTTTGTGGCTTGCGCCATCATTCCTAACTAGTTACACATGATTAGCTAATGTGGCAATGTTTGAGGTCATTTTTTGGAATTGGTGTTTTGGCATCCCTTTTCTGGGACACAATTTTTTTTAACCTAGAATTTTTCTTAACGTACTTGAATTAGCATTCTGTAGAAAATTGGATTTTGTTTGGTTTGTTGAATCACTGCCACTTAGTTATATGTAATTGGTGAGTTCAGTTTGTTTGGCCTATTTGAAATTTGGCATTCTTGATCTTTCTCTAGTATACGGATTTTTTTTCCTGCCTGGAAAATATCTCCAAATGTGGTTTCTGTGGCTTGTTTCATCACTAGCATCTAGTTATTTGTGACCAGTGAATTTGGTTGGATCATCCTACTCCACTCCACAGTCCCTTTTGAATTTGTAACCAGCCAATGGATATCAGAATACTGCTTCTATGGAATGTTTTGGCTTGTAGTATCACTTTTATTTAATCAAGTGTGATTGATGAATCTGGTTGGCATTCCAGGCCATTTTCCAAACTATGGATTTTTAGCTCAGAATGTGGTTTCTGTGAACAATTCGGGGGGAAAGTGTTTGTTATTATCACTAGTACTGAGTGAATTGGCTTTCTGCGGCTATCCAGAAAGTTGGCATTCAAAGCCTTTTTCTGGATATTTGGAAGGGGCCTTGGTGATTTTTGTTGCTTTTTGTTTGGGTTCTTGCAGAAGTCTCATCTGCTTATGTGTGACTGGTAAATAGGGTTTGGCCGGCTGAGAAGTTGTCCTTCTGACCATTTTATAGGATGTAGAAATCTTGCCCAGAATGCATTGACTAGGCATAAACAATGAATCCTTCCTCCTTGCTCTGTACAAGCCAAGGAATAAAATTCTGAAATAACTAGCCATGTAAATAATTTCCCACTGTCACTTCAAAACCTTGTCATTTTTAAGTGCCTTTCCACACAGATACCTCTGAATATTTGTTCTCTTCTTTGGAAGAACAAGGGGAATATCATCAAATATTTCACAGATAAAAACTAAGCTACATGTGGCCAGGCAACTCCAGAGTGTAGTCCAGACGGCAAAAGTTATTAATGAACACACAAGCCAGGAGAGGCTGCAGCAGTTTGCTTTTGCCTGAATTGACTTGAAAGGGCAAGATTACACTCCCTCCTCTCCCCTCTGCTGAGCTGAGCACAAACTAATTCTGTCCTATGAACTCAGTTCACAGCAACTGAAATAAGCTGAGGGCAAAGAGGGTATTGGGAGGAGGAACACAAAACTGGGACATTTTAATAGCAGCTCAAAAAGTGGGACTCCACAGGATTATTCCATACTGTCCTTTGCCAAATCAGGATACTTGAATTATGTGCAAGTACACCCATTTTCTGCACTGATGTAAGACCATTTCCACATTTCACTGTTATAGTGCTATTATTCCACTTTCAGCATCCTGTGGACTTCTGGAGATTGTAGCTTGCTGAGGAGAAAGAGCTCTCTGGCTCAGAATTCTAAATGCTCCTCCCTCAACTGCAAACCCTGGGATTTTATAGGATGTTCAAAGTGGAATAATGGCACTATAGCAGTGTACTGCAGAAATGGCCCAACTGTACAAGCACCGGGGGTGGGGGGACCAGTAAAATGAGAAGCCTGGCACTTTCCATTCAAAGTTTTCATGTTTCTGTGTGCCTTAGAATCATAGAATCATAGAGTTGGAAGAGACCCCAGGGGCCATCCAGTCCAACCCCCTGCCACTCAGGAACACACATCAAAGCATTCCCAACAGATAGCCATCCAGCCTCTGCTTAAAAACTTCCAAAGAAGGAGACTCTACCACACTCCGAGGCAGCATATTCCACTGTTGGACAGCTCTGACTGTCAGGAAGTTCTTATGAGGTTCAAGTGGAATCTCCTTTCCTGCAGCTTGAATCCATTGCTCCTTGTCCTGGTCTCTAGAACAGTGGAAAACAAGCCCACTCCTCCTCAACGTGACATCCCTTCAAATATTTAAACATGGCTATCATGTCCCCTCTTAACCTTCTCTTCTGCAGACTAAACATACCCAGCTCCCTAAGCTGTTTGTCATAGGACATGGCTTCCAGACCCTTCACCATTTTGGTGAACATGTTCCAGCTTGTCGATATCCTTTTTGAACTGAGGTGCCCAGAATTGGACACAGTATTCCAAATGAGGCCTAACCAATGCAGAATAGAGTGGTACTATTACCTCCCTCAATCTAGACACCATACTCCTATTGATGCAACCAAGAATTGCATTGGCTTTCTTGGCTGCTATATCACACTGCTGACTCATGTTCAGCTTGTGATCTACCAAGACTCCTAGATCCCTTTCACATGTACCGCTACCCAGCCAAGCGTCCCCCATCCTGTATTTGTGTATTTCATTTTTTCTGCGTAAGTGCAGGACCTTACATTTGTCTCTGTTGAAATTCATTTTGTTAGCTTTGGCCCAGCTCTCCAATCTGTCCAGGTCATTTTGAATTTTGATCCTATCCTCTGGCGTATTAGCAACCCCTCCCAATTTGGAGTCATCTGCAAATTTGATCAGCATGCCCTCCACTCCTTCATCCAAGTCATTGATGAAGATGTTGAAAGCACTGGGCCCAGGACAGAACTCTGTGGCACCCCACTAGTCACTTCTCTCCAAAATGAAAAGCAGCCATTGGTGAGCACCCTTTGGATTTGGTTGGTCAACCAATTACAAATCCATCTAGCAGTATCCCTGTCCAGCCTGCATTTCACTAGCTTCTTTACAAGAATGTCACGGGGAACTTTGTCAAAGGCCTTACTGAAGTCAAGATGCCACATCTACAGCATTCCCATCTATCAAGCTTGTAACCCTATCATAAAAAGCCTTCAAGCAGTTTTCAACTTACTGTTACCCTGTGTGTTTGGGGGATCCCGGGAGGGGCGCCCAGATTGCCAAATAAAACACCAATTGGGGAAAATTAGCTGGAGCACTCTCTTGGCTAAGCGAGAGGCAGGGTAACCTTAGCAAGTTCTTTAACCCAATGTATACAGCGGCGGGTCAAAGAGCAGCTAGACAAGGTTTTTTCCAATAACAAACAATTCTTTATTAGAGACAAAAACAAGAAAGAAGAGACATAAACTAACTAGCTGGGAAAGAGAAATGGAGATTTTGCAATACAACACCTGGTCTCCCAGTCCTGGAGAAGAGTGGGGTTCTGGGGAAGAAAGCTCAGCGTGGGAAGCTGAGGGGAGTTCCTTAGACAACTGGCAGCAAGGCGAGATGGAAGTCCAAAGTAGTCTGAAGACCGTTTGGAAATGCGGGGTTTTTATAAGGGAGTTTGTGCCTACCGGCTATGGCAAGCCAGGTGAGAACAAAAGGAATTTTAGCGCTAGACAAAGGATTTGGCAAAGGTCAAGTTTACATGATTGGATTTGCTTTTGATGACAATAGCGTGGCCAGTACGTTGATGGCCCAACATAAAAGAATGGTTTGGCTGAAAGCCATACAGCTATTGTTCAGTTTACGGCTGGAAGTTCCCTGAAGCTACGAGCGAGGCTTGAGTTGCTGGCTTCAATGGGGTCTGGAATGCAAAACCATTAGCAGCCGCACTCTGTCCGTGCTTGTCTGGAGAACCTCACAAACACGTGGAGTGGGGTGGCTGGAAAAAGGTCAAGCTAAGGCCGAATTGTTTGATATTAAAACGATATCTGGGGTCCTCACCCACAGTGCCATAGCGGAAGTAACATTACGGTCAAACTTTGGCCATCAACATTTGCAATGTGTTCAGAGAGGATCTGCGCTTCCCTTCCTCTGAAACTGAGAGTGCGATTTCCCCAACGTCACCCACCCAGTGGGCTTCCATGGTTGACCGCAGATTCGAACTCCGGTCTCCAGATTCCAAGGCCAAATGTGACATTGCTATGCCCTGCTCCCAAACCCCAGGATTCCATAGGATGTTGAAAGTGGAAGAGTAGCACTGGAACAGTCTAGGACGCAGACGGCCCTAGTCCAAGGCCAAAACCGCTACAGGAGCCTGATGAAAAGTTAAGAACCTTACAAAAGCAATTGTTTTAACTCCTGAAAGCAAGGACACATTCAGATAAGGTTGGAAAACAACTTAAGCTACCATCACTTTATGGCCATTCCCCGCACTAAACTATTATAGCGCTATTATTCCACTTTCAACATCCTATGGAATCCTGGGGTTTGCAGTTTAGGGAGGCGCAGACCGGCCCCTCCCTAAACTGCAAACCCCAGGATTCCATAGGATGTTGAAAGTGGAATAATAGCGCTATAATAGTCTAGTGCAGAAACAGCCTTTCATTTCCCCTCCGTATCCCGTATTTCTCGCATTATCTTTTATTACACGGAAAGGTGCAGGCACCTTGATAGACTACTATAAGCGAGGGCTTCCCCACATGCAGGATGCTATTGGTTGAAGAAGACGAAGGACGCGGGCGGGGCCTGCAGAAGAGGTGCAGCAAAGGGCACGGGGCGCATGCGTACGCACCTTGTTGGAAAGATGCCCGGAGAAGACGCGCGCTCTCGGGAAAAGAAAGGGGCGGGCCGGCAGAGGTCCGCGCGCGGGCGCGCGAATACACAGGCGCAGCCCACTAGGGACGCGGGCGGCAGGATGGGAGGGCGAAGGGGTGTGTCCGGGCTTGACACATGCGCAGGACTCGGGAGGAAGTGTGTCTGGTCCTTTGGAGAGGGAGCAAACAAGAGGGAGGAAGAAAGGGAGCCGTTGGCCGAGCGCTCCTGAGCGGAGGGGGGCGCGTGCGCGGCGAAAAGGGGAGGAAAAGGCGGGGCCTCCGCAGGGTGAGTGACGCCCCCGGTGAGTGTCTGGTTGGCTGGCTGGCTGGCGGCGGCTCGAAGTGGACGCAACTTCCACAGGACGGAGCGGCCGCCGTCTCGAGGAGGAGGAGGAGAGCCGGCGCAGCCTCCTTGGCGGACCCGGTCCTCGCCCTTCCCCGCCCGAGACTCCTCGCCCAGCCTGGGGCCGGCGGCGCGGGGAGCATGAAAGTTCCGCCTCGGCCGCAGCACCGACCCGGGCGTTCTCGCTGCCTCCCGCCTCCCCCCCTCGGAAGGAGCGGCCGCCCTTCTCCACTGCGGTGAGGACCTGCGGGGCGTCCCGCGGCGGAGGGGCCGGCGCTCGGGCGGCTTCTGCGGCGTTGCTTCTGCCCGGCCTTGAGGGAGCGCCCCGCGCCTTCCGCCGCCTCAGAAAGTGCGCCGCCGCCGCCGCCTCCTTTCCGGGCTTCCCGGGAGACTTAAAAGAGGGGGAGAAGGAAGCAAAAGGGGGGGAAAGAAGCCTTGGAGGGAAAAGTGAGGACGAAGAGAGCGACGCGCCTCAGGACTTGTTTCTTCCTTTCCTCAGAGCTTGCTTTGGTAGAGTAATCGCCGGAGACGTTTTACCCTTTTTTTTTTTGGCAACTCAGGATGACTTAATGTTCGGTCAAACGCTGGTATTTTGACCTTTGGGATTCCCCCTTTTTTTTCCGGCAAAAGGAAGGCAAGGGATCTTATCCCCCTCTTTCTGCTGGGCAGATTTTTTTTTTTTTGGAGGGGAAGAGAGAGAACTTTCCTGAATGCCTGAATTTCACTGCAGTTAAGTCTTGCTGTTTGGGGGTATTGCCGGTTTCTTCCACCCCTCCTCCAGAAATAGACGTCGGGGCCTTGATAGAATAAAGCTGAATTCTTGCAGACATGGAGCCCGGCAAAATGGATTACTTCTGCGAGCAGGTCCAGCAGAAAGACGTGGGCCGCAGGATGCAGGTCGGCCAGGAGTTTCTGGAGTACTTGAACGAGCCAAGCGTTTCCACTGATCTTGAACAGGATCAGCAGCGCCTCGATAAAGTGGTTGATGAATTAACAGGATGGGTGAACTCTAGTAATTATAAGGTAAGGCTAGTTGCGTTTGGATGCTGCCTGAGGCAGAAAAGATGTATCCGTTGTGCCCCTGGTTCTGCTCAAGGGTTACCGGCCTGGATTTTGCCTGTTCGGTGGATCTGCAAAACAGAAATTTGTTTTGAAAACTAACAAAGTCTTCAAATGTGTTCATCACAGTGTTTTTGTGTGTCTAAATTACTATATTGTGGATTTAAAAAAAAAACAGTCAGATTGGAAGAACGATAGGATAGACATGTAAACCTGCATGTTTTCACAGTTGGATTTTAATTTAATGTGTGTTAAGTCTAGCAGTGAGATCAACTTTTGATAGATATGTTAGGAAATGGCTGTATGTCATCTTAATACTGATTCTTTTTGGTGGGTGGGTGTGTCTGCCTGCCTGCCTTCAAGTTGCCTTCAACTTATTGGCAACCCCATGAATTTCATAGCGTTTTTTAAAGGCTAAAAATACTCAGAGATGGTTTTTCCAGTTTCTTCCTCTGAAATACAGTCCATAGCATATGGTATTTGTTGTAGGTCTACTTTTTAATGGCACTTGAAGAGAATTTCTCTCTCTCTTTTTTTTTTAGCAGCCAAGGTAAAGTGATTTCTATGGAGGCCTTCAGAGTACAATATAAGTCAAAACCGTGCTGAGTTACATTGTCATTATTGTACAGGTATATTGTGATCCCAAAATGTTACATCTTATAGAAAACTCATAGTGACTCATGCTTTATAAATTTTGTAAGCAGGTTTTTCTTGGCTGCCTTACAGGAAGGTAGTAATCACTGAAGCATGAGGTGGAGAAGATATGCTTTAAAAAACAACAACCCACAGAGACTGCTGTCTAAAGGTTGAGACTGGCGCTGTATTGACAGTAATGGTCATGTCCAGTTGAGTCCATTAACTGTTGGTAGTTTACGCTCCTGTCTTCTGGTGGCGGTATTGCTCTATTACACAGGCTTAAGATCTGTTGATTCCTCAAGTTCCCCAGAGACAAATCTGTGTAATGTATACACATAATGTCATACGTGCATACACACACTGTGTATTCTTGGGCACTGATATAAAAATAAAAATGCTATTTTCTCCAAATTCAGAGGTTAAATAGTGTTGTAAATATGTGTGCTAAAGAAGGGCAAAAAGTTTGTAAATATCTCTGTATGTGTTTCCTGGTCCCCTACTGACTTATGGTGACCCTATGAATTTCATTGTGTTTTCTAAGACAAGGAACACTCAAAGGTAGCTTTGCTATTTCTTTCCAGTGAAAGATAGCCTACAATACCTGATATTCATTGGCAGTCTCCCATCCAAGTAATAACCAGGGCTGACCCTGCTTAGTTTCCAAAAAGGGATCTGGTGCCTTTAGGGTATTTAGGCTTGTAAGTACTTGGCATTTACCATTTATTTTCAACATGGTATACCTACAGGTAGGATCTTCAACAGAGGATTTCTTTGCATATGTGCTTCTTTATTTGAAATTAGAAGCAACTGCTTCCCAATTACGTAGGAGGTCTCTTAAAAGGAGTTCTCAGAATAATAATGACAGCTTCATAAAAAACAGGAATTGTAAAAAGAAAGTGAATATTAAAATAATCAGTGGCTTTCCTGTGATAATTTAATACACGCATGAGGGAAAGCTTGCTTTTGAATGAGTCTTAAAACAAATAAAATTAAATCTGCTGAATTAAAAATCATCTGAAACTATTTGCTTGTGATTCTCTGTTGAATATTCGGTTGCAGTCAGACGTTTCTGTAAGTAAAAACAGCAGACAGGATTCTTCTTTGTATGAGCTGATCTGTGTCTAAGTGAGTGATTATCACTAGTGCCTGTGCTGGTTAGGATTGCTGGGAGCTGTAGTCCATTCAAAATGGAGGGCCACAACTTGCCAATCCATGTCCTAGATACATGCAAGCCTAAGGAACTAAAAATACAGCTGAGTGGTAGATAAATGTTTACCATTCTTGAACTATGTCATACTGCACTTGAAAGGATTTAACCTTCTTTTAAGCAACTTCAGAAGTGACGTTTGTTAGATTTAAGTTAATCAACTATAGTCTTGAAATGTTTCTGCCAGTTGCCTAGTGGACTGTTTGCCCTTCTCACACCTGGTTCATTTCTTCCATTTGAAGTTTCTTTGCATTTCTTCTGTAGCCAAATCATAGAATCATAGAATCATAGAAATCTAGAGTTGGAAGTTCTTGTCTGCATACTCTGTCATCAGCCTGGCTAAACTTTATTACAGTTGACCCTCCACATTTGCTAGAGTTAGGGCACAGGACCCCTGCAAAAGTGGAGAAGCTACAAATAAAATGTGTATGTGGGAAAGGGACTTAGACACAGTGGGGAAAACAGGCAACTAGTGTCTAAACCAGATCAGGGAAAGGAGGAGGGTTGGCATAATGGCCCTATAGTTCCTCTCTCTCTCCTATCTTCTTCCTTAGTTGTGGGAGGACATCAAGAGAGGGTTTGTGGTGCTGAAAAATAGGGCTGTGAGCCATCCTTAGCTGGCCAGGAAGCAGCTGGTAGGAAAGGAGGAGGAAGACCAGAAGTGGGTTTTTTAATGGCTGTATGACCTTATTTGAGCCATCAAGAGGGAAGGTTCCTCCTGAAAAGAAGGGCTTTGGGTGGGGCAGAAGTTGG
This sequence comes from Ctenosaura bakeri, assembly GCA_948474755.1. Lineage (NCBI taxonomy): Eukaryota > Metazoa > Chordata > Lepidosauria > Squamata > Iguanidae > Ctenosaura > Ctenosaura bakeri. The sequence continues at coordinate 109,091 of CAOLHI010000977.1, forward strand.
AGAAATTTGCAAATAACCAAATCTGTGAAATTGAAACCTGCAAATGTGGAGGGCGAACTGTACTTTTGTTCTTGGATCAACTCCAGAACTGCGTATCATCTCTGCCTTTGGTTCCCTGCTAAGGCATATTGCTGTAACTTTCTCTTCACTCTCTGCTGAAGGCATTGTATCCTTCTCCACTGCTAAAAATTGTGCTGACCTCTCTAATCGCTTTTTCCTTCTTTGTCCATTTCTTCATACATACCTTGACTTCTTTCATAATCCATCGGGTAAAACATCCTATTTTTTCCTTTCTATCCTGCTATGTAATCTAAGCTTCTTCTAAATCTTTACAGCAATTTCTGTACTCTAACTTCTATGTGCTTATCATGTCTCTTACAACTACATCCAACTACAATAACATTTTTAAATTTAATTTCTAACAAATTCTCAAATGTCATTATTTCCAAATATTTAGTTTTATACCATTTAATATATCATATTTCTAACATGTGTCTCTCATAATTCATTTAGTTATCCTCTATATACATATAAGTTGTTTCATCTGTATACTTAAATCATGTATTCCATATCCTTTAATTATATAATCTATCTACATATAACCTCCATATTATATTGTATCTGTATCGCAATTTATTATTTACACATATCACCCCATATATAATCCGTTTAATCTGTATAATTTAATCGTATAATCCTAAAGTCGCCAACTTTCCCCAATATTTCTCCCATAAAGGGTCTAAAATTTCCCATTCCTCTTTAAATACATTATTCTTTCTGTTTTCTAATCTTTTTGTCAATTTATCCATTTCGACTAATTCGTACAGTTTTTTTATCCAATCCCCCATTGTTGGTGCACTCTCATCTCTCCATTTCTTGGCAAAGGTGATTCTTGCAGCACAGGTCATATAACACAAAATTTTTGAGTACTTCCTCCTTATTTTCACATCCATTTTCTCAAATATATTTAACAGAAAGATTTCTGGGAGTAATGGAAAATTAATTTTTAAATATTTCATTATTTGTTCATGCACCTTTGTCCAGAACCCCTTTGCCACTTCACACGTCCACCAACAATGGAAGAAAGAACCAGTGTGTTGACATTTCCAACATTTTGCTGTTGTCTTCATTTTCTTCATCTTGGCAATCTGCACCGGAGTTAGGTACCATCTATAAAATATTTTAAAGAAATTTTCTTTCAAATTATAGCTTTTTGTATATTCCATATTTAGGCTCCATGTACGTTCCCATTGTTGCAATGTTATTGGGTATCCTATATCTCTGGCCCATTTTATCATATTTTCCTTTATGATTTCATTTTCCATTTCCAAATTTATTAATATCTTATATATTTTACTCACATTACATTTAACATCCACTTTCATCAGATTATCTAACTCTGTCTCTTCTAATGTTATTCCCCTTTCTTTATTATCTATTTTATACCTTTCAGCCAATTGCCTATGAAGAAACCAGTGTGATCTATATCCCTCTTTCATTAGTTCCTCCCTACTCTTTAATTTTATATTATTCCCTTCTCTTTTAATTATATCCTTATATCTTATCCAATTACCAGATTGATTCTTTTCTAATCGATGAAGTGCTTCATGTGGGGATACCCAACCTGGCATTTTTATATATAATTTATTTCTTATTTTTATCCAGGTCTTTAATATTGATCTCCTAACATAATGATCCATGAATTCACTATTTATCTTATGCTTGTCATACCAAAGGTATGCGTGCCATCCAAAGTACAAATTAAATCCTTCCAAATTTAGTAATTTCCAATTTTCCAACGTTATCCAATCTTTAATCCAATTCAATGTTGAAGCATAATAATATAATTTCAAATCTGGCAGTGCTAAACCTCCCCTTTCTTTTGTTTCTTTCAAATATTTAAATTTGATTCTTGGTCTCCTCCCATTCCAAATAAACTTACTCATATCCTGCTCCCATATTTTAAACGGTTTCTCATTTTTTATTATGGGTAAACATTGGAATAAAAATAACATTTTAGGGAGTATATTCATTTTAATAGCTGAGAGTTTACCCAATAAAGAGAGCTGCAAATTATTCCATTTTTCCATGTCTTTCTTAATTTCATTCCAAATCTTTTTATAATTATTATCAAATAAATCCGAATTATTTTTTGATATTATTATCCCTAAATATCGTATCTTTTTGACTGTTTTAAATCCTAGATCTCCGTCAAATCATTTTCTTGTGCTACTGTTAAGTTTTTTGTTATTATTTGAGATTTCTCTTTATTAACTCTAAATCCAGCTATATCCCCAAATTGTTGTAATATTTCAATCAGCTGTTTAATACTATTTAAAGGATCTTCCAGAATTATAACTAAGTCATCTGCATACGCTTGAATCTTTATCTCATGTTCCTTTATTCTAATTCCTCTCAATAATTTTTCGTTCCTTATATTATTATTCAAAATCTCTAAACAAATGATAAATAGCAAGGGTGAAAGTGGACATCCTTGTCGTGTACCTCTATACAATCTGAATTGTTTTGTTCTTTCCCCATTTACAATTAAACTTGCTCTTTGATCATTATAAATAGCTTTTATCCATTCCATGAATTTGTTGCCCACTCCCATTTTTTCCATTATTACAAACATAAATGACCAATTAACATTGTCGAAAGCTTTCTCTGCGTCCAAAAATATTAATGCCAATTGTTTTTGATTATGCTTCTGATAATATTCTATCGTATCTATAATGATTCTAATATTATTTTTTAGATGCCTTCCTGGGAGGAACCCATTTTGGTCCTCATGAATCCATTTTTCTAATATCTCTTTTAATCTATCTGCTAATATATATGCAAAAATTTTATAATCAATATTTAACAATGCAATGGGCCTGTAGTTCCCTTTATCCGTCAAGTCTTTCCCTTCTTTAGGGATTAAACTTATATTTGACTCTTTCCAAGTGTTAGGAAATCTACTACGTTCAATCGAATTCATAACCTGAACAAGTAATGGCGTTAATTCGTCTTGAAATGTTTTATAATAAAGGGCCGTAAACCCATCTGGTCCTGGGACTTTCTCTACTTTCAACTTCCCAATCGCCTTCTTAACCTCATGCAATGTAATCGGATTGTCTAATCTTTCTCTTTGCTTATCTAAGATTTTATTTATTTTTATTCTTTCCAAAAATTCCGTCATCTTATTTTCTTCCTCCCTTAACTGAATTTTTTCTTTAAACAATCCTTCAAAATATCTAACAAAAATATTTTTAATTTTATTTTGTTGATAAAAGGTATCTTGGCCCTCTTTTATTTCCTTAATGTAACGTTTTTCTCTTCTTTCTTAATTCTGAATGACAACCACCTTCCTATCTTATTAGCATGTTCAAATTGTCTTTGTTTAGCGTATTTCATTTTTTCTTCTATTTCACTGGTCATTATTAATGTTAGTTGTTTTTTTAATATCTGTGATTCTTCTGAAGTTTTATGATTCTGTGGGTCTTTTTTTAATTCGTTTTCTTTATCACGTAACATCTCCTGTATCTTTGCTTCTTTCACTTTCTTACATTTAACCATCCATGCTTGCTGATTTATAAAAAAGCCCCGCATTACTACCTTACTTGTTTCCCATACAATTTGTTCTGATTGGCCCTTATTCATATTATTTTCAAGGAAATTTTTTAACTCTTCTCTTGCTTTTCCTACCACTGTTTCATTTCTCAAAATGCTATCGTTCAATCGCCAATTATATTTCCTACTCCCCTGATTAATTGTTATTAAAACTGGGCAATGATCAGAAATCATTCTGGGTAATATTTCCAATTTTCTTATATTTTTAACTAATTCTGTTGAGAGAAAAACCATATCTAATCTAGACCAGGACTTGAATTGTTCTGAATAGTAAGTATATTCTTCTTTTTCCCCGTTTACCTGTCTCCAGGCCTCCACTAATGTTAATTGATCCAATAAATTGAAAAAACTTTTAGGGAGTTTCCCTTGATTTTTCTTGCTGACATCATGCTTACTTTTAATTTTTGATCTATCTAAGAGTGGATTTAATACTCCATTCCAGTCTCCCAGCATAATCGTCTTGTAATTATATATCTCTAATTCTATCAATTTTTCTAGCAATCTTGAGTAAAATTTACTTTTATTTTCTAAGGGCCCGTAGATTCCAATTATCATCAATTTCAAATTAATTATATTTACCTCAACAATTATACAATGTCCTGATTCATCACTAAACACCTGTTTAGCTTCTAATTTATTATTTACATATATGGTCACCCCTTTTTTCTTTTTATCTATGGAGGAGGAGAATGACTGTCCTAGTTTTGGGTTTTTAAGATATTTTAAATCTTTACTTTTAATATGGGTTTCTTGTATCGCCGCTATATCCACTTTTAATTTTTCTAATTTATGGAATACACATTTTCTTTTATATGGGGAATTTATTCCCCGAACATTCCATGTCAAAATTTTTAAATTCATTCCCACCTAAAAGTTTTTGTCCACTATTCAGTTCCTTCTCTTTCTTCTGTTTCTTCTTCTTCTATTTCCGGATCGATAGAATTCAATTCACCTTCTCCTCCTTCTTTTCCTTCTTCTTCAGACTCTGTCTCTTGTCCACCAGCTGCTTCCTCCTCCTGCCTTAGATCAGCTTGCTCCCGCCTTTCTCTTTGCTTTCTCCTCAATTTCTGTATTTCCTGTGTATCGTTAAATTGTCTTTAACACACTCTTCTTCTTGTTCTTGTGTCTCCTTCTCTATATTACTCAATTCCTCCTTATGTTTCTTCCAAAATTCTTTTGCTTTCAGAGTTGTATTCAACACGACCTTCCTCTGCTTCCACAGAAAAGAGATCCCTTCTGTCTTTTCCCATGTGTATCGAATTCCTTGCTCTCTTAGAGCTTGTGTCATGAAACTATATTCTCTTCGCCTTTTTAATATAGTTGGATGTACATCTTTGAAAATCTTAAGTTCTACTCCGTTTATCACGAATTTCTTTGCGTAGCTTTGTTGTAGGAACAAGTCCTTCACTCTCTCCCGAAGGAAGTAAATCACGATATCCCGTGGTATGCTTCTTTTTTTCGCTATAGCCGAGTTCACCCTGAAGATCCTATCGATCTCCAGGTCTAATTGCTCCGGGGACCAATCAATATATTGTGCCAGTGGTCTAATTAAACTCTCATATAAATCTTCTTGCACTTGTTCTCTCATTCCTCTGATCTTAATCGATTTATTCCTACTTTTTATATCCATTAATAGTGTTGTTCTAGCTAATTCTTCTGTCTTCCCTTCTGTTTTCGTTGCCTGTTCCTCCAATCTTGTTGTTCTTCCTTCCATCTCTTTTACTTTCTCATTTACGTACTTTAGTTCTGTCGTTATATTATCCAATTTGCTATTAAATACATCCATTTCTTTTTTCACATCTGCTCTTATCTCGGCTCTCATATGTTTCATTTCTGTCTTTACGTCCCTCATTTCATTTTTAAAAGTCAAGGTTAGTCTTCTTATCTCTTCCATGATGTCTGATCCTCCACTTTGGTTCGCTCCTTGATTTTCTGGTAATGTTGTTTTCATCTCTGTGGTTGGTATTTTAAGTTCTATTGAAGCTCGTCTCTGCAATAAGGTTTGGATCTGTGTTTGACCGCCAGCTGCAGCTTTTCTTTTTCCAGCTCCCATCATTTTGTCAATCGTGACTTGAAAATTGGATTAAGAAAAAATTGGGTAAATTAAGCCCCACGTAAATGAGAAGGGTACTCGCACTTGAAAGATAAATATAGACCACTGCCTTGTAGTTTCCTTATAAGAGAGACTGGACTGGAGGACTTCTTTCACTATCTTTATCCCTTCGGGGGGGGGGTTCCGCCTTTCGTTGTTACTCTCTCCACCAGTACTCACTCAACTACTCCGTCGCCACTATCTCAGTTCGTCTTCCAAACTCTATCTTCTGTCAATCTGTCAATCTTCCTTTTTAACACCTCCCAACCATCACTTCTAAACCTTCAATATCTCTCTCCTCTTGATCTTTTTAATCTGTTTTCTTTCCACAAAAACTCTTCTGCCGGCAACACACCTCCTCTTTTAATGCCTCCTGGCTCTCGTCTTCCAAACTCTACTTCTCTCTAATTCTGACGCGGCTACAATCTCTCCCCCACTGGTCTGTTAATCGTCGCTCTTTCTGGCTTCTCTAACTCTCTCCTCCGGTCTGAGTCGTCCACCCACTTTCAAATTCTCTCCGTCTCTATTTCACGTTCTCAGACCGCTCTTCTCTATAAAGCTTTTAATTCACCTTCCACCTCTTTCCTCTTTGCTCTTCGTCCCCACTCTTTAGCTGACCGTCCAGTGCCTCTCTCTCCAAGTCTTTTAACAAGCGTCCAAACTTCCCCTGTCTATCAGGCTTTGTCGCTCTCCTGCCGCTGCTCTCTCCGCTCTCTCTCCTCTCCCAGCTTCAGGCTCGCCACTCGTCTCTCTCATCTGCCGCGGATTGTCCTTAAATCTCTCTTCTACCGTTCCTTGTCCGCTCTCTCTCACTTTCTATCCTTCGTCCTTCTCTTAGTCCCTTTTCCACGTCTCTTTCGTTCACCACCTTCCGTCCTTCACTCTCCCACAACGTTCAATCTCTATCTCCTTATCTTTCCACTTCTCCCTCTGCTTCTCCGTGTCTCTGCTTCTCCGTACTTTTTCAAGCCTCCATTTTAAACAGCTTGTCTGTTTACTATCTCAACGTGTCCCCACAACTTTAATCTTTAAACTTCAAATTCCTTTTATATCAGGATTCTTAACACAGTTCAATTTGAATCCCGTCTTGTAGCCAGCTATATAAACTGCTTTCAGTATTTGTAGATTATAAGCCTTTTAAACCTTTAAGACATTTGAGTCACATTCAACAATCCACGTGTCTGGGAGTCTCTTCTCCCGACCACGCTTTCTGTTAAGTTAGAGTCCACTATTCAAACGATCTCCACCATAAAGATAACGTTGGATCCACTTACCCCGATGTTGAGTTAAATTTATATTAAGTCCAGATGTTTATCAAACTACAGATTTTTAACGGTGGTTAGCAGCAAGCCTTAAAAAAAGGCTTCCCAGAAAGGTAATGGCGGCTCTGCGATCCCGTTCAGTGCGTTCTGTGTGCCGATCTTCCCTCTCCACTCTCCAGCACTCCGCAGCTGATCTCGGGTCCCCCTCGAGTCGCCCCTGAGATCCCCTTACCAGGGGTTCTTTATTTTCTCCTTCTTAGATCTTTTATCGGAGAATCCGACCTCTCTGGGACATCAGTCCCCTGCAGCTCCGCAGGTTCCCAACCTAACGCCGCGTCTTCTCCACCGGAAGTCCTATTCCTGCATATTTTCAACCCATTTTTCTTTCTCAGTTATCATACTTGATTGAACTGTTGTTCTTTAATTACTCCACATATCTTCTTGATACAACTCCCACTCATTCTTGTGCCATCTTCCCACAGAGTTATTAATCTCTGTAGGTTCCGCCTTTTGGCATTAGATATGCCAGTGTTTCCCCTATTTAAAGATCAGTTACAGTCCTTTGGCCATGGTCTTCCCCAGCTACTGCTCAATTGCTCATGCTCCAGACTTCTGGAATCCGCTGTGTATTTCCTCAGGCTTAGTTTTCCTGCATCCAACTTTGTTTTTGACTCTCCTTTCTGTCTTAGTTTGCACTCCACTGAGTTCCCCTCACATAAATCTCTAATTGTCCTCCTTGACCTTTCTGCTACCTTGGATACAGTTGACCAGTCTCTCTTCTTTTGTTACTTTGTGCGTTTGGTCTCAGTGGTTCTGTTGTTTGGTTCTTCTCTAGCCTATTTCATATTTCTCTCTATTGCCATAGGGAGATGCTGCTGTTCTACTTTCCCTCTGTTTGTGTACTCTTAGGGCTTTGAACTTGAACCCCTCTATAAACTGAGTAGCTAGTCTCTTTGCACCCTTTCAGTACCATTCATATGCTGATAACATCTAGCTCTATTATTCTACTCCATCCTCCATCGATTCCTGCGTATTCAATTGTCTCTCACTTATTTCTGCTTAGATGTTTGTTACCGTATCAGGCTTAGTGCATCAAAGACTGAATGACTTTATCGTTTGTCTCAAGTCTACATCTCCTAATTTTCTTTCCTTCTTACGAATTCAGTGTCACTATTTATTCTATTAATCAGGCACAAAGCCTTTTTTTTTCTTTGCCTGCACCCGTGAGGTACCTTTCTGCCAGCCTTGTCCATCTCCAGATCTCATTGTTTCTCCCTTTAAAAAAAACCACAGCTCTACCTTCCTGTCACAGCAGGAGAGGGTTGTGCTTTTCCTGGACATCTCTCACTTTGGTGATTGCTTCTCTAGGTATGTCCAGATCAAGTTTTTCTTATACAGGTACTCTTGTTCACAGAATTTTGCCTAGTGTCCAGATGTTGCTTTCTGTGTGCAACTCTCTCATGTTTTTCCCACTTCTTCCAACTTTTTGTCAGCAGAAAAATGATCTAAGGAGAAGGAAATGAAATAGTTCCATGGTGCTTTGATCTGTGGTGCTAGCAGGTCTCCATCTACAAGTACCATGGTTGATGTTATACTTTTGACCACTCCTATCAGTCTAGCATACCACTGCCAAAATAATATACTTCAGACATTTTTATAATTCTGACGTTCCATTCCGTAGAACTAGCTTACTTTTTGTCTTTGGTTCTGTGCAAGCTTCTCTTTACTTTTTAAAACTCCTGGAAATGATACTGTGCATTTTGCTTTGCTGCCATTTTTCTTTGATCCAAATCCATGTACCCAAATCCCTTATACCTTTTAGCCCCTATACCTCAGGAGTGGCCAACATTGACAGGTCCAGGACCAATTCCACTTTCCTAAAGACTTGGTAGAACACAGCTATTCCCATTTCCCCCTTTTCTGATTCATAACCTGTGAGTGACCAATGATACTTCTACCAATACTTTGGAAATGCTTACACTGATTTTTTTTTCCAGTGGGGGCATCACATTACATTTCATTAAAATATAGCAAATGTGGGCCCCACATTGCTACCTCTGATATATCATAATGTATTTAAACCAAAATAGCTGTAAAACGAACAATATATTTCATCTCTTCTTATTCAGGCCTTACTTTCCTTTCTCTGGTAGCGTATGTATTCTGGATTGTAAACCACTTGGGTTAGGAATGCACCATGTTTTTTGTAAAGTGCCATATTAGATGCTGCTACATAAATGAAAAACAAGTTCTAGGCATAGTTTTTATCTGGATTGTAGTACATCTTTATTAGGCTTATTTTTGATCCTGTGATACAATGATGAACAAGCACTTTTGGTCTTAATGTACAGTGTTGTACATAGAGACTTGTATAGTTTGTGTTGTGAATAGCTTCCTGAACTGTTCCATCAAGCTAAATACAGTACAAAGAAGAAGATCCTCTTAAATGACAGCTTTGCAGTTCTTTCTTTCAGTTTCGCTTTTGAGAACTTAGTAAATTTCATGTCAGTCAGTCCAGAGAGTATTGTGCCGTTTTTGAATCTTCAGTCTTTGTTCTCATGTTGTGAGCAGCTGAGACAAAAAGCCACACCTTGATGTATGCATATATGATGCTAAACTACCTGCTGTACTAGACATTTGTAACTTTTCTCCACTAGTAACCAACTCACAATATTTTCTAGTCATAAATATTATTAAAGTGAGTCTGGGAGTTTTTGAAAAGCCTATTACATTGTTTTGTTTGCAATGTGGTGTCTTGAGTTCATATTAGTGGAGTTTCACAGGGCAACTTGTTTTGAAAGTCAGGCCGTACACAAAATAGTTTCTTAATCACTTTGTCTTTCCATTTGTAATCTGACATACTTTCAATACTGATTTAGTTTTGCTAATCTGTACTAGTAGCCAAAATCAGTGATAGTTTTCCAGAAAAAATAGAACTCAATATTTTTTCAGAAGATGTTACAATATTGTAAATAACATTATTTGATTTAATATGTTGGGTTTAAGTAATATATTCAAATACATTCAAGGCTTTACATGGAAATTATTTTACTGGAATATCTGTAAGAATGTAAAAATGATAGCATTTGTTATTGCTTGCCTTCAAGTCATTTTCTAAGGTAAACCTATCACTGTGTTTTCTTGGTAAGCATAAACCTCTGTATATTTAACAAAAATGAATACAGTAGCTCATCCACTTTTGTGAGGGTTTGGGGCACAGAACCCTTGTGAAAGTGGAAAACAGCAAGTAAGTCTCCCCACGATTCCCCTCTGGAGCTTCCTCTGTGCTGGTGCTGGCAAGGGGTGGGGGGAAGGCAACCTAAAAGGTTTACCAGTACCTTTCCCTCAGACGGAGAAGAGAGGAGTTTTGGAGCTCTAATTACTTCTGGTGGCCATCTTGAGAAAAGAGCAGGAGCAAAGAGAGCACCTGACCAACCAGCAGCCAATGCATAGCAGAATGTGCAACCACATGGCAGAGAGGCTGTGCCTTCAGCAGTGGGAGAGGGCTTGGCTCACCAATTCATTTTAAACACAAGCCTCTCAAGCCTGGGGTGAGGAATGCAAGGGATGGAAGGAGGAAATTGAGGGGGGCAAGCATGTGCCTTGCGAATAATCAAATTTGCAAAAGTCAAACCTGTGAATGTGCAGGGGGGACTGTATACCTGAAAGAACATCTTTTTTAGATAACAGACCTAAAGAGAGCTGTACTTGTTATATCTTTATATCAATAATTTCACTTTGTTTGGTTGAAGTATAACTCTATTACTTTCAGCTTCACTCATACATTCTTTGCATTACTTATCAGTTCCATTTCAAGTTGAGAAAAAACTGATTCCACATAAATACAAACTTTTTATTTCCCTCAAGGTTTTATGTGAGTGGGGACAGACATCACGTTTTTGCTTGACTACTTGTGACTCTGTTTTGATTTCACAAAATGTCTTGCTTCTGTATTCATCTGTTCAAATCTTTGCAGTGTTGTCATCTCTTAGTTTGTTCTCTGAGCCCTAGGATTTGTCAAGACTTGTGCCCTTAAAAGAATAACTGGATCTCACTAACCTGTATTTATCCTATCTAATATGATTGATTGCAGTACAACTGTCCAGACAACCAGGGATAAGTAGGCATGTATAGAGATGATTAAAAGGCAAACAGAACTTCTCCTAGGTTTGTCCTGGATCCCAGAAAGATGCAGTTAATCATTGAAGATAAGTGTATTATTGATGTGATTAACCAACAGAACTTAAAACTGTATATATATTAAGAGCAAAACATTTTAGCTTCTACATTATGCAGTTGCCAAAAATGATACTGAGCTGCATTCAAGATAGCATTTTAAAACTATATGGTATCAGTTGTAAAAGGGAGAATTTTTTGGATTTATAGACTAAAATTTCTAGATTAAATGTAATTGGAGAATCACATGGTTAACACAGAAGGTGATACCATCATCTGTAATACCAACTGCTACCTTCTATGCAGCTCAGTTTCATCTTTGGCAAATGAATGCTAAAGAATACAGTTTTAAGTGCTAGCATGTACACACATGCACACACATATATGATGTGGAAAATTTTCCATGGAAGATACAAAGCATCAGAAAATGTTCAGTTTTGGGGAAATTTTCTGTTTAAAAATATCTATCCCACTTCTCTGGCAAAAACAAAGCATTTTCTAGTGCTATTGTTTCACTGTAGAAGAGATCTAATTATCTGTAAAAGTATTCAGGGAAGCAATGTTGGCCGTGTAGCAAAAGAAAACAGAGTCCAAAATCCACAACAGAACAAGGACTTTATTGGACAACCAGAATGCACAAAATACAAAAGCTTTTGCCTTCATCAGGCAAAAGATGTTTTAAAAAATCATATAGGAGAATGAAAGTGACGGTCTTAAGAGTCTCAGGCCTAAAACATCTGATACAAAATGTATGCCTGTCAATCCAATGTTGTCACTTTTCTTTTCCTGTATGATTTTTAACGTCTTTTGCCTGATGAAGAAGCCAGTGGAGCTTTGAAAGATTGCATGATGCATGTTGGTTGGCCAATAAAGTTACTGCTTGATTGTGGATTTTTTTTCTTCTAATTACCTGTGTAATTACACTTTACGCATTCAGTACAACTTGCAGAGCAGTGGTATTAGTGGCTGGATTCAAGGGATATATTTGAAATTTGATGCATGCATTGGGGCTCCCCCCTACCCATTGTAGCAGCCCTGGTACCCCCATTACATCTGCATTGGAACACCAGAGGATTCAGTTCAACAAGAAGGGCTGAAATAAGAAAGAAAAGCAGGAAGTCTAACTCTTCCACCAGTGTACTTTCTGCATAGTTACTGAACTTCTTGAACCCTGGACATTGTTTGTTCAGACTTCTTATTCTCTTCAGTGCAATATACTTCATGTATGCTTGTTTGATTTTTTAGTAGAATTGGATGTATAATCCTAACCATTAAGAGTAAATTGTATTGTGTTCAGTGTGGCTTATTCCTGGGAAAGTGGCTGTATGTATGCAGTCTAATAGTGCTTCAGATGATTATGTTATGTCACACCAACTTTACTCAGTGTGCTTTCTCTGCACAGTTCAGAGCACTAGAACACTTATAGGGACATAATTCTTCTGATTTTCTTTCTGATGAAACAGTGAAAGTAATTTTCATCCTTCTGCAATGAAGTCTGTGAAAACCACAGTTTTCAAAACCTGTTCACAGTTTGAGACTTCTTCTGAGCAAAATTTACATGTTTGTTTTGCCACAGAAAAAAGAATTTATTTCTGTACGTGGATATAACATTTTACAGAGAAAGTGCTGCTTCTTGTACAGAACAACCACATGTAAATGTTTTGCAGAATAAATCCTGAACTGTGAAGCTTCTCCTCAGTTCAGGAGTTTTCTCGTTAGAATTGCTTGACACTTAAACATGTTTTTCATCCTTTTAAAATATATTTTCAAGCATTCATTCCATCTCTGATACACACTTGGATTATTGTAGTTAAAATGCCAATATCCAGTGACTAGTCTCAACTAAAATAGAACTACTAAATCAGCAGCAGTTTCATTAGTATCAACCTGTCACATTGCCACTGAATCAGTGGGCCTGCTGTAGCTGAGATAAGTAGTTGGATTTAAACTGTGGTGATATTAAGTCAGGGTAGTGTAGAGGTCTGAGTGTTGGACTGCAACCTTAGAGACCAGGGTTAGATTCTCCAATTGGCTATGGAAACCCACTGGATGATCTTGGTCGTGTCATACACTCTCAGTCACTAGAGAATAGGTTTGTTTTAGGGTTGCCATAAGTCAGAAACAACTTGAAGACACACAACAACAAGAAATGTTAAGCATTTATCCTGCAGGTGCTGTTGAACTAGAATTCCCTGCCATCCTAGCCAGTGGTGAAATACATTGGGAACTGCAGTCTGACATCTGCGGGATTACTTGATTCCTGCATGTTTGAGACCAAAGTTGCAATAAGGTGAACTATGCACCATTTTAGGAGCAGCTTACCTTATTGGTAGTTTTCAAATAAATCCCCATGTTAGTCTGTTTCAGCATAAAAGGGAAAGGGGTAAATAGGGCACCTAGCTGCACCGTTAAGACTAACAGATTTATTTTGGTATGAACTTTTGCACTTTTCAGCCCACTTCCTCAAAGGCAATGATGGAGTGCAGTATTATAATATGGATTTAGTAGCATTTTTCATCAGTGCATCTGAGGAAGTGGATTAGCAGCAATGAAATCTCATGGTAAAATAAATCAGTTAGTCTTGAAGTGCTGTTAGATTGTTCCCTCCCACCATCATTCCTTCTTATGATAGTGAAGGTTTCTTAAATTGGATATGCTGGTTAACACTGTAATGCAAACTTTCTTTTCTACTCTGTGGCATAGGGGTATTAAGTTGTATGCATATATTTAATGATTCTGATTTTTTCCACGCATTCCTCCATATGTGTTCTGTAACCTTCTCTCAATTAAGATTTTCCTTTTTCTGTGCTAGCTTAAGGAAAGTAGTAAAAAGTATGGAGTAACTTTTTGCCAAGCTTAAATTTCAGGGGAAAGGGCTGGTGCAGTTGTAAGTTAAAGCATTGTTTATTTATGGTAAAAGGGAAGAATACAGTATCCTTTGATAATGCTTCTTTATTTCTCTCCTCCCCACCCCATCCCCTTTTGGCTGAATCAGTACTTGGATTGACTCCTAATTGCAAGAAAAAGCTGAAAGCAAAAATGTACAGAATATCTTCAGAGACTGGGCTGTGATAGCTATGGTGTTATGTTGTTCCAAAGCAAATTGGGACTATCTTTTCTTACTAGCCTGTACTTAACGACATATTATGATTCAGCTGTGCTGCACATATCAAATTCGAAATCAAATATAAGCTTTAAATTTTGCCATGTAACTTTATCAAACACATTATACCCTTTGCTTATCAACTATATAAGATCAGCTGTCCTCTTTAAAACTCAAGTTTATCATTCTTAAAGACTGTAAGGGTGTAAGACTGTAAAATAGGTAAACCATCACAGGGTCTTGCCTTTTAAAACCTTTTAATCGTTTCTACAGGTGTCATTGCTTGGAATCGATCTTCTAGGTGCCTTGGTGGACAGACTGTTGGGACGCTTCAAATCCTACATAGGAACTGGTGAGTAGTTTTTATACTTCTAGGTAACAACTGAAGATGAGTGATTTGGACTGTAGTTTTTAATTCCTAAGGCTGGCTTTAGTTCAGAGGTGAGTAATTATACAGCTGCTTAGTTTAGTTGGTTGTAGTACGATATTGCTGTCTTGGAGAGATCATACTTCTAATCCCATTTCTCACAATATAAAAAAAAGATTCAGAAACTGTTCTAAGTATACATTCTTTACAAAACATTTTAACATCTTCCCTAAAGATTTTGGAAAGCTATCTGTCCCTAGGTTTCATGGCCTAGGTACTACCAGACATTAATTTGACCTGTGTAGTAAGTGTCTTTGTAAATTACTGCTCTGAAGTTGGCTTTTTCTGTATTAATAGTAAAGAAAGCACATATAAAAGGCTATTACCAGACAGTAACCTAAATGCCGTGTGTAATCTGTTCTTACGGAGACAGGGGTTTCTCATAAGATACCAGTCTGATAATATGAACAAGGCGTGTGCATCTGTCTGTCTTGGACTGATGTATCTTTGTGCTCCTTTTCCCTCTGATGTGGTTGCAAGCAGAAAATAACTTAGTTCTAGGCTTACCTGAAAGTCCTTGGACCTCTGTAAAAGGAGACTAGGCAAGTTCTTGAAGGGTAAGGCTATCAGTGTCTCCTAGTTGTGATCACTGCATGTTAACTTCATTGTCAGAGATATTTGCCTTTCAGTATGAGTTGCTGAGAAACATAAACAGGAAGTATTGTTGCAGTCATACTCTATATGTGTGCTTCCTGTTGGCATCTGGTTGGCTACAGTAGGAAAAAGAATGTTGTACAAGATGAAGCTTTGATCTGGTCTAGCACAACTGGACATTCTAGGACATATGCTCCTTTTCTTCTGTGTACACATGGGGTATGCAGACAGTCCCTCATGCAGGCTCTGAGCAAACCCAGACCTTATCAGCACTATCATGTAGATCATCTTGGGATATGATCTGTGATCGACCATTTTAAGTTGGGTTCAGGTAGCAGGTTTAGGTTCAGATCAGCCCAGTACTGTATTGATTTACATACTACTATTTACTTTTTTTTAAAACCAAGGGAGAATGGGATAGAGATTAAAATGTAAGGGACTTTTTAAACAGGGTTAAAACATAAATCATCCACATCTCAAACTTTTCACTTTCTCTTCACAAAAAGATTCTGGTTTTCTAATACTGGGCAAAATTCACTGTCCACTATAGTCAGAATTGCATACTTGTGAAAATAAAAAGTCTAGAGTTTGTGTCTTGTTTGTCCTATCTGCAAGCAAAGTTAGGGCTATGATTCAGTCTGTGTTTCTGTATTACATATATGCATTTCTTTCTCATGCATCCTACAATAAATGTTGTATAGTTCATCTCATAACTGTAATTCCTCTTCACAGTTCATGCCATCCAGCCATGCTCCTCATTTGGGATACTGAAAGCCTAGGGTGCTAAATTTGTTGTTCACTGATACCTTGGCACCCCCCAACACATTCCACTGCATTCACGTAGCATTTTTACCACCCTTGTATCCATGTGGGCCAAGTTGGTGGAAAGGAAGGCAAGAAGTGGCTTTGTTGAGATTTGTTTCTAGGAGAACAGGAAGCAGATGATAGACCAGAAAGCCTAGGCACTATGTGTGCATTTGTAAAAGAACAGGCATGGAGGAAAGGGAGTCTTGGGCAAGAGGGCAGAAGCAAATGTAAATTCAGCATGGGAATCCCCATCTGCCTTCACCACAGCTACCACTGAGCCATTTTCTGCCTCAGGTATCATCTTTTCCAGCCCCTTTACAGAGGCCCTATGCTAAGAGCACTCCCCTTTTTCCTGCACTACTGGCAGAAGGTTTTCAGAGAAGTCAGTACCTGGATGATGTGGACTATTAATGGGGGTAGGTATGAGAATGAAGGTTTTTTACCTCATTTGCTAGTGCTGAGGAATGAAAGGGACGTCAGTGAGGAGTGAATGTAGCAGGGGGAAGGAGGAAGAAGGACCTAGCTGACCAAGAAGATTTCCTTTGTGCCAAGACTCAAGCATGCAGGAGTTTTCTTTAGTTCCAGTAATGCATGCAAATGTCTGTTCTTCTAGTTTTGATTTCATAGATGTTGGATAAAAACATCCAATTAGTACTTTCAGACGTCAGAGTTATTCAGATCAAATCACAGCATGGCTTTGGTCACGTAAGATCATTTATGACATTAAGTACCATTCAGGTTCATTATTTTAGGATTAAACTTTTCAAAAGGACTAAGCATGTACGAGAGTATGAGAGGGTTTGGATGCTTTGTTGATGGCACAATTTTTCTTACAAGTTAGTTCTCACTGTTGGTACAGTAAGCATGTATTTTTATATATGACCTTTTCATAACAAGCAACATTTTGTGACATTTCTAAATTTATCCAAAAGACATCTCTTGAATTGGTATTGCTTGGCTACACTCCAGATATTCTTTACTGTTGATAAGATTTGCGGTCCACCAGCATCTGGAAGGCCACACTTTTCCTACCTGTATTTTAAAGGCATTAAAAGATGTGCTAGGATTATCATGATATTTTCCTGTATGTGCATGGTTTGGTGCCTCTGCTACAGGAGTATAGTATTTCAAAAGACAAGACCCCCTAAAATGGACTTTCATGTCTGTATTTTTTCAGCTGATTAGGAGCGTAAGAAGCTGCCCTCCACTGAGTCATACCATTAGTGCATGTGCATATTGTCATCTTTGACCAGTAACAGCACTCTAGAATGTCAGGCAGGATTCTTTCCTGCTTCTAGTTGGAGATCTCTGTTATTCCCCTCATGTCCAGGTACTGACAAGGTCTGGTACTGCTTAGCTTCTAAAAACAGATGAGGCTGGGTGTGCTTTAGGTGGTCTGACCGTGGTTACCCAAGAAATAGCATTTGTACATTAATCAGCTTTGCAGAAATGTAGGAACGAATAGTTTAGAATATAACTGTTAAGAAAAAGAACTAAGTGATATGCGGGCACGTACATAGAAACATATATCAACAAATTCGGATGTGGGATTTACGCATTCCTCCCTATATGATTGTATTGTGCCTCCCTCCATTTTTAACTACTGACTGTGCTGGGAAGGTTTGCTAGGAATTGTAGTCCAACCACATCTTTAGAGCAGCACAGTTCCACCTCTGACTCAGGGTGACCGCTGTAATATCTAGGATTTAGAAAACCGGGTTATAAATATAAGAAGAAACACTTCATCTAATGCAGATCTTGTTATTGAGATTGCTGTATAAGGATATGCCACAACAGTTGAATATCTGCCCCCATGTCGAGGGCTGCATGTACCTCCTGCTGGTACTGAGATGGCTATACTTTAAGGAACCTACCTAATTTTTTTTGTAAAAGTTTTAATGTTGAAAAAGAACCCCTTGCATTCTCTAGGAGGAGCAGGGAATCATTTCTCCCTATTTTGAAAGTCGCCTGGTCTGTTTTAGTCCCAGATGTGGCCTTTTTCCCAAACTGGAAAGTGAAAAATCACTTCCAATTTGGGAAGAGGTTCTTCTTTGTTGAAAGCTTTTCCCTCAAAAAAATTGGTTATAAAATTTGTATCAAAAACATTTTGATGGCCTATGAACCGCTCTGTGTATATAGAGGCCATAGGCTGTCTTTGCCTTTTTCTGTATAGTACAAAAACAAGAGCGTTTAACACAAATGTTCACCTTATTACAACTGAATTATAGAATGCCACTCATGAAAAAAGTACTTACATTGCCCAGATTGCCTTTTCTGCACATGCAGCATTAGTATTTGTGGGATGGTTGACATTATGATTATCATCAGTAACATGCAAAGGTCTAGTTAAATCCAAGTACATAGAATACCACATAAGTAAGACTTAGTTGCATGCTCAACATCACTTTTTAGTCATGGGGTAATCTCAGGAAGCTCAGACAAAAAGTATTTATAAGAAAGCATTATATAAACATACAACTGAAATTGTTATAACAGTGGCTGATTAGGGATACTTATTCTAAATCTTTAACCTTCACTAATTTTCATAGGTCTGTCAGCCCATACTTCAAAAATGTCTGCCTTTGGTTTTCAATACCTGGGCATATGGAAAGGTGATTCTACATTACATCTGTATAGTGGAAATAATTGTGCATACCTTCCTGGTTTTCACTGCGAATCTTGTATATTCTTTAGTAGTCTGGGTTTCTTCCATAGTAAACATAATAACAAATGGAATGGAGTGGTGCTGGTTACAATGTTTGGAATATGCGGCTTAAAGAGAACATCTCAGCAGAATGTAGTGGAGAAAGTTCAGAAGTGCTTGTCACCTTCTGGATTTCTTGGGAACAAATTCTGTCAGGTAGAGGGAAGAGGGAATAAGACTTAACATTATTTTATAACTGTGCAATATATGGCTTTCTTAAAAAAGAAGTAAAGGTATGACGTTGTGGAAAAGTGGGAGGAAGGTATCTGTAAAATTGCCAAGCTTGATTAAGAGTTCTGGAGCTCTCAAACCTGCATGCTATCTTATAAGTTTCATTCTGCCTAATTGCATTAATATAGACATATTTTTTCTTCTGGAAAACACATTTACCTTTCCATTAAAGTATACAAGCTGTATAAGTAAGTATTAATCATTTGAGGTACAACTTTATAGAAAGCTTTTTTTTTGGTTAAATAATATGTGTTTGCATATCGTCCCATAGTTGTTATAGTGTTGGTGGATCGGATGGGAGATGCCAAAGACCAGGTTCGAGAACAAGCACAGAATCTTGCTCTGAAGTTAATGGATCAAGCAGCTCCACCAATGGTATGATGTTTCTAAAAGTTTTTTAGGACTCCAGTGCTATTTGTACTCTGTCAGAAGAGAATTATATAGTTGTAGCAAGGTACTCAGAAACAAAGGAGATCTCTTGTAACGTTTTTTTGTTTATGCAGATGAGAAAAGAGGTGCAGTTTACCTTATCCCTGTGTGACAAGTTGATTTAGTAAAATGTTCTCTTGTATCTAAATATTAAAGGTACAAGAGCCTTGTCATGTAACATTGAGATAATTATTATGTGTGTGAGAGCTTTTGGATATATATGCAAAATAGATCCTGGTTCCGGAAGCAATTTCAGTCAGCGTCTGTGGATGATACTTTTGGATTGTTACTTCGGTATGTCAATCAGATTAGTTTTACCTACAAGTACAGATACAGTGAAGCACTGTGTACTCTTATTTTTTAATTATTATTTTAATTGTTATGTTTATATGTCAAACTTCTGTTAAAAATAATGCTCCAAGCAGCTAACATTATTTAAAACAAATTAAAAGATAATTTAAACAATAAAACCATTGCATATCACAATCAATAAACACAGTTAAAACAACACTGCAAGCTTATGTAAAGATTAATATTGTAAATAATACAGTGAACCCTGCACTTTTGCAGAAGTTAGAGGTGCAGGTCTGCGAAAGTGGAAAATGTGAACAAAAATAAAAATCACGAATAATCATTTTTGGTTTTGGTTTTGGTTTGTTTGTTTACCTGAAAACACTTCTCTAGGAATCTAGAGTCCTCCAGTGCAGTTCTGTGGTCAACGTCCAGCAGAAATGGGCCAAAAAGTCAAGCTGGACTCTAGGCAATGCTCAGAGAAGTGTTCTCTCTAAGAAATTCTAGATCCTTCAGTGGAACTCCATGTTCCACTTCTGATGGAAGTGGATCATAGAATTGCATTGGAAGGCCTAGAGGCTCCTTGAGAGGTTCCTTGAGAGAACATTTTTTTTCTGTGGCAGGGGCAAATAGAATAGGATTTTTTAAAATAAATAAAATAATCCATAATAATATCAATAATCAAATCCGTGAGTATTGAATCCACAAAAATGGATGGCCCACTGTAGTAGGAAAACTAAAAACTTAGAAAAATCTGTATTAATAAAAGATTGACTACCCCATTAAGATGATTTATTAGTAATTTAATTGGTTAAACTTGCATGTGAGTACTTAATAGTAAAAGAAGAAATTGTATTGATTAGCACGCATGTCACCATGGATATCATCTTAGAAGAAATACCCTTCTTCATAGTGTTAGTGTAATATAACACAGCTTCAAAGAAGAAGCCTGGCTTGCAGAATTAAGTAATGCTAAAAGTAGCATTCAAAATATTTTGTCCAATTAGGGAATTTTTTTTTCTAAGAAAGGATTATTGATTAATGAACATAGTCCTAGTTACTACCTTTAGCTTAATATTCTAGTGCATATCTACAACTTCAATTTTTCCTGTGTTAAAAATGGCATGCATACATTTTTCTTGCCTCTGTCTATGTTTTCATTTTGTTCAAGCTGCATTCTTTCACTCTCATTTTTTTTCAATAATTTCTGCCATTCTTGATCTGATCCCTAATGCCATTCATACCTCCATAATTTTCCTAGCAATACAAGGAGCTGTGAGAATGAAATTTTACCCATAAAGGCATAGCATGCTGCATGACAGTTGTAAAGATCATATAGTCTTCTACTTCATCATTATTTCATTCCTTTATTTAGATTTACTTCTTGCCAATAGCAAAAGTCATTGATTTGGTAGACCCACATCTTGAGATTCCCCTCCCCTACATTAATCATGGGATTAGTGTAATCTTACTTGGGGGCGGTGTACATGGAATTGGGGGTTTTCTGTAAGAGTCTTGTGCAGTTCAGGTAATACTAGGGTAGAGTCCTTCATTATTTTACCTGACCACTTTCATTTTTTTTTCTTGTAAATTCAAGGCCTGAAGAATGTGAGGAAGCAAAAATCTTCCCTGTCTCCTGCCATGCTTGCCTACCTTGCTTTAGGGGCTTGAGGCTAAGCCTTTGATTTGTTCATAGTCGTATCACTGAAATTTGTCAGTTGAGTTTAATCTTATAGCCATCATTTTTCTGCTTCGTTCCCATAAAGTATTTAAAAAAAATCTTTGGTGATATTTTAATTAAACTTCTTCCGTCTTTGGCACACTTGACTTTTTGAACATTTTGTTTTTGAGTCCTTCCTGGAATGTTGGTAGGAAAATCCTGTCAGATTTACAGTCTAAGTCTGCTGTCAGACTTAGAATTCTCATTACTTATTTTGCTGGATTTTCCTTGTATGCATTTCTGGAAGTGTTCTTGCATCTTTATTCCTTCTGTTTACTTTTCTGCAACTCCCCCCTCCCTTTTGGTAGTATCCCCCCACCTTTTGATAGTATTCTACAGTATTGTGGCTGTTTTGCATCCACAAATTCCAGCTTAGCCTGTACAGGCCCAAAAGTTTTGAAATATTCAGAACTAATAACCGTGTGATTGTGATTTTTTTAAACATTGATTTAAACATGGATTTGTTAGTTTGAAAGCTATACTAAATTTAAGGTGGTAATTTTGTGAATCTTTGCAGAAGAAGAAATGGTTCTTTCACTGAATTATGATTCCAAAGCAGAGTATTTCACTATGATTTAAATTCCTTAAATAATTTGTAAACATATATTTGATAGTTCCTGGTTGTCATATCTGATATTTTTCTCTTAAGTATTTTACAGTTAAGCAAATGAAATTTTATGCACTCTGCACATGCGGCATTGTCTATTTTGGTCATGGTATAGCATGACTTGAATACTGGGATGGTCTAAATCATAAAACGCTGCAGTCTGGGAAATTGTGCTATTGCTCACTGTGCAGCAGTTGCTAGGCAACCCTTTTCTCCTGAATGCCTGCTGAACCGCTGAGATTATCATGGCAGCATTGCAGCTAAAGGGAGTTGCAATTGGAATCTGCTTGCTTTGAAATATTATTTCAGATCTAGTCCTGTAAGCCTCAAGTGTGTAGTCTTGGCAGTTACAGCAAGGATTGGGGGTGGGGGCAAGAATAATAAGGATAAAAGCAAGCAAGAGATGGAAAGGGGGCTGATGAATCATGTAAAGATGGACATACTTGGAAGTAAATGAGTGTAATGCAAGTTACTCATAATAGAAGAAAAATCCAGAGATCATCACAGGAACTCACCGAAGAGCAGAAAAAGCTTTGGAAATGAATAGGAAATAGAACAAGCAGTTTAAGTACACAGGATACTTAAAAATACATTGATATGTATTAAAAAATCAGTTGTAAACAGTGTACTTTTGAATGAGGGGTGTATTAAAGACAATGGAAAGATTTTTTTTAAGTAGGGAAAGCTTAAAATGAGGAAAACATTAACTCTAAAGTTTAGGTGCAGTTAGTGGTGTCTGCTTGCCAAAAACTGTAATATTTGATCAGTCATTGTTTCTTGACGTGGGTGGTATTGTATGAGCAATTATTGTGACATTGGAAGCAAGTGTAAATTAGCCTGATGAAAACTTTTTACCACGGATCATTTGTATAATATTTAATTGTAATATTTGTTTAATTGTGGTACTAATTCATAGCTGTCATTAGCCATTGAGTATTAGTGGCATGAAACATTTCCATTCTGTAATCTAACCTACTTTTTGTTTTCAATAGTTCATTTGGGAACGTCTTGCTGCTGGCTTTAAACATAAAAATTATCGTTCACGTGAAGGAGTGTGTCTGTGTCTTGTTGCAACATTAAATGCGTATGTATTTTATTCTTTTAGAAACCCTAAAAATAAATGTTCTTTCCTTGTTGGTGTTCTTTCCTTGTTGATGTTCTTTTCCTTGGACTTAGTACCCAAAACCCAGCTATTTATTTTGAAAACAACACTGTAAATTGCCATTCGTTTTAAAATTAAATTCATAAATTATATATAAGGGCTCAGATTGTGTTAAAGTTGTATGTTGCTTACTGATGTTGTTTGATGGTGAAAATAACACTTACTTTGAATTTTCTTTTAGCTATGGTGCACAATCATTAATTCTCAGCAAACTGGTACCACACTTATGCATCTTGTTTGGAGACTCCAATAGCCAGGTAGGACTATAATTATTAAACCAAAAGTCATTGATGCTGATTTTTGTACAATCCACATTGCTTTGCTGGTTCCTTAAGTGAATTTGTCAGTAATGGGAGAATTACAGGAAAGGGAGATGGTATGGTTTCCGTTGTAGAGGTCACTCTTAAAAGATTTGGCATGGTGTGAATTCCTACAAGCTTAGACCAACATTTGCCTCCTTAGAATGATGTTTGTTTGCTTTCCATTCTTTGACACGTAGAATAGAGAGGAAAGCTTTTCATAGAACTATTCACTGGAAATTTTTGTGTCTGAATTCCTTATGCTTTCCGCCTTGGCTGCTTGAATCCAGTGAAGGCCTTCCAAAACCAAGGGATTCTAGAAATAAAATATAATGTGCAGAATGTAAACAAATTATATACTTTCTATCAATTAAGTATATACATTGTACATGATGAAAATGCCTTCCATTCTTCTATTTTCTCTCTCTCTTGTTTCCCTTATGTAACAGTGTTTTACACGTTGATCCAAAGTTTGGGAGCTCTGGGTAGGTTGCCCTTGACAGACCTGCCCCATAGTCTGTTCACCACACTGAACACACGCACAGTCATTCTCCCTCTCCTCAACAGATGTGGTTATTCAGCAGTAGTATCTCATTCTAGTGTTGCTGTTGGATAAGCTGTGTATTAACTAGCAAATCTGCTGACAAGGCAGGTAGCTTCCCCCCTCTCCTGTAGCACTCACTGACCTGTATGGCCTTTACCAGCAGTATTGGTCCTATTTTCTCACATTGTGCAAGTGAAGAGACCAAGAGCTGTTTTCTTTTCCCCATAAAGCAAGCAAGTCAGCTTAACCCGTGTCAACACATATGGAACAATATATTTAAAAGGGTTGAGTTTCAGGATGTTGCTGGAATGGGATTTGACAGTGATGTAATAGTATAAGTTTTTAAAAACTTTTTGGTTGTTGAATATTGCTGTAGACTCCTCACACATTTATAGCCCAGTTTTAGCCATTTCTCTGTATCATAAATGTTGAAAGTTAGTCATGTGAAGTGTTGGCCAAAAAAAAAAGACTTGAAAGATCAGGTATTAAATGTGTCATACTGTTAAATAGTCTTTCTCAGTTGTAATACTGTACTATAATCTCATAGGTGAGAGATGCTGCAATATTAGCAATTGTGGAGATTTATAGACATGTAGGAGAAAAAGTAAGAGCTGATCTTAACAAAAGGGGACTTCCTTCTGCAAGGTGAGTTTTATAATTATATCATGACATTTTCAGTATATTTTCCAATGTTGCTGTGATTGCATATATTTACCTAAATATTATTCTCAAGATGTGTATTACATCCTCCTTTTGGAGATCACCTTGGGTCCTATTCTTGGAGAAAGTGGCATATAAATAAATAATATATAAGCATGTACATCTTAACGTGAAAGTATAATACATTTTGCCTTGAAGTAGAAGAGAAAATAGTTGAGTACTAGTACCACTGTAGGAGTAAATTGGATATTTGACAAATTAATGAATGACATAAAAAAGGCTTGCAGGAGGGCAAAATACCGTAGGACAATTGACCTCATAAGAGTTTAAGAATATATGAAGTAGTTTAGAGCAGCAGGCAACAACAGCAAAAAAGGCAAAAACAAAAAAAAACAAACCAACACCCTTCAAACCAAAAATCAGTATTTCAGAGAGTTGCACAGTCCATAGCAACCCTGCAGGCTTTAGGGTGTTCAGCTTACCAGGACAGTGATTACAAGCAATATGGAGAGGTCAGTATAATGTTGTAAACACAGTGTGAAAGAAGGCAAGAAGAAGTAATAGTGTTTCCTCCTTCTAGAAATTTTTTCACCTTTTTTTTGCTAATTTGACTTTTGCAACCCTGCAAATGAGAGACCTCTAAGAGCAGTCCTGCTTCCATCTTGCAAAGTAAGGGTCATGACTTACTTGATTGAGTCCCACAAACTTTAATGTGCTCTTCCTCTCTTCCTGCTTCCTTCAGCTTTACTTAACGTTATCTTTTCCAGTGAATCATATGTAATGATATATCCCAAGTACTGTAGCCTCAACGTAGTAGCTTTGTTCTAGTGAGAGATCAGGACTAATTTCCTTGTAGACCCATTTATTTGTTCTTGTTTGTTCACGATATCTATAGAACTCTCATTCAGCAGTGCAATTCAAATAGGTTGCTTTTCTTCCTGTCAGTTTTCTTTGCTGCCCAGTTTTTACATCCATACAAAAAAATCAGAAATACCATGTTATTGATCATCCTGACATGGTTTTCAGTCAGCTTAAAAGTTCCTTTGTAGCTGCCCTTCCACATCATAATCTTTTTCTGATTTTTTGATACAGTCTCCATTTTGATTGATGACTGAGCTAAGGTAAATAAAATCTTTAAATGTGCCAGTGTCTTCATCCTCCATTTAAAAGTTGTTTCAGTCATCTGTAGTTATTATTTTTCTCTTCTTAATATTCAGGTGCAACCTTGCTTTTGTACTTTCTTCCTTAACTATGTAGTGTTTTCATTGCTGTTATTTGTATATTGCCTTGGAAGCACTTGTAGCCTGGGAGGTGGTATAGAAATACCTCAAATAAATACAATTAACCAGTAGTTATTCCAAGTCTTTGCTGTTTTCTGCTGGTAATATGGCATCATCTGCCTATCTTAAGTTATTGATACACCTTTCTCTAGTTTTCACACCTCCTTCCTGAGTCTAATCTTGCTTCCTATATGATATGTTCTGATTCTAAGTTAAACGTATAGGGTGATAAAATATATTGTCATAACACTCTTGCCTATTCAAAACCATTCTCTTTCTAAGTGTTCTTTTTGTCTTGACTGTGGCTTCTTCTCTAGAGTATAGGTTGCTCGTCAGGGCAGCCAAGTGTTGTGTTACACCCATTTGTTTTAAAGTGATCCATAGTTTTTCTTGATCTGCATAATGAAAAGCACATAGTGATTTTCTTCTGAAATTATTTGGTGCGCTGCCTCAGCCAACATATGTTTGCACTATAATCTCTAGCATCTCTTTCTTTTTCTGAATCCAGATTGGACACCTGGCACTTTTTTGCTCCATATTTAGTAGAAGTCGTAAAATTTAGAGCATCACTTTGCTTGCATTAGAGATTAATGTAATGGTCTGGTGGGTACCACAGTTTAGGGATTGGAATATATAGTGAACATTTCCAGTCTGTGGGCCATTGTTTTGTATGCCAAATTTGCAGGCAGATTTTTGTTTGAATTTGCATAGATCCATCTCAACAGCTTGAAACAGCTCGACTGGTGTGCCACTGATTCCTGATAATTTATTTCTCCCAAGAGTTTTGAGAGCAGCTTGCCCTACCCCTCCTATAATTCTAGTTTTTTTCATCAAAAGGTTCCATAGGAATTATATCCCTTTGTATACTTTGAACGAATGTGTCATTCTCTTAACTTTTCTGTATCACTCTTAATGTGTTGCTTCCACTGCCTTTCTCGTTTGTCCTGATCTTATAATGTGATCCCCTGGAAAGAGGCATGGTTCCCCACCCCTTTCTCTTTAAATTGAGGGTTCTTTGCTATTTGTCATCTAATCTACTTGTATGGAGATCCCTTTTGCCGTCTTCTGGTTGCTTGGACTCCCAACTTATGAACAATGGTATAGTCCAAACAAGCAGATATAGCATCAACGCCCCATTTAAGCACTCTTAATTCTTGGAATATCAGTATTTTTAATGTGGAAGAATATGCAGGCAGCTTAATCGTCTTTCAAGCTATTTTATTAAAGTGGACAAAATAATCAATATACATACATGCTTTCCACTTAGTGAGGAACATTGACTTTTTATTGTCTCAGCACAGAGCTTATCCAACTTTACATTAACAAATTTACATTTCATGTAAAGCGTTCCACATCATATGTCATATTTCTTCATAATGATTTAACATGTAAGGGATCATGTATCTTAAACAATACTGGAGTATCCTAACCAATATCCCATCTGTGGTGGAAACGCAGAGGCATCCATGTAAAATCGGACTTATATGGACATTCCAACCCATTGCATAGTCTGTTATATATTTCTATGACAGGCATTTGTCTCTTCAGAAATAAAATATATGGTTACTGTATCCCATTTTACTGATAATTAGAGATGAGGTTCTCTTTATCCTCTTTCCTGCCAGCATTCTGTGGGCACCTATTTTTTATCAGCTTCCCAAAACTGTTAGTGTCAGCTGTGCCCATCCTCACTGAAGACTGTCTTGAAGAAGTCAGACTCTCATCTCTCAGGAGCTGGCTTTTATATTGTCTTCAGTCTCTATCTGCCCAATCAGAGGGAGAACTAGCTAATCTCCATTAATGTTGACAGTTATTTTCCTCTTTAATGGGAAGTGAAACTTACATTAGACTACTTTAGGAAGCAGTCACTTGAGAGTGTCACTGCCTATTGTTTCTGCCATCAGGTGATACATTTGGCTATGTCAGCCATTGGATTTGATTAAACGTTTCATACCAGTTATGTTTAAAGTAAAATGCTTTCATGTTCAGAATTAGCTGGTAAGCTGGTATGTTTTATACAGACATTTGGCTTTTTGCTCTAAACAGATGCATTTATTTCTGTAATATCCAGCTTTCAGGGGCTTGAATCTGGCAAGATATGCATACAACTTAGTACTCAAGACTATACCATCCTGTTGATTGTATTGCATTCCTACTCCTGGTTTAAATTATCCATTAATTTCTCTGACTTTGTGGAGGAGGCTTCCTGTTCTTCCTTTTTTGTTATTTTTCTTCTTTTCCTTTGCACTGACTGTAATTGTTTTCTTAGTTCCTATGCTGAATTTGCTGAATACAGGAGATTCCCCCATAATTGTAGGGAAACATTCCGGGACTTACCATGGATAGAGAAAAACATGGCTAATACCAGTGGTGTTTTTTGTTGTGTTTTTTTTTAATGAGATGAATGATGTTGGTACTTAAATGAGTATGAAACTTGGAGAGGGGCTCTGAAGCTTGACAGAACTTGACAAAACTTTAGCATCTAAGAGAAAGAAGGCTTTTTGTATACATTATTTGCAGTCCGAAGCCAGTGCCCAACTGTGAACAGCATAAAAATTGGTCCAAAACCAAAATATTTGTGTATGCAGATAGTCAACAGTAGGTTAATGCTAGCATCTCAGTGCCATATTGGTAGGCTAGTATTGACCTTCTGACAATACATCAGAAGGTGCATCATCATCAGAAAGTGATCCTGGTTTATAGCACCAGGGTGACACCGATGGTTGGATCTCAGTCTCAGAAGCAGATGATGCCAGTGGTTGGAGTTCCTCTGAAGGGTTTTTTCTGGAACTGTTTGAAAGAACATTGCAATCAGAAGTTGTTGTCTCTTTTTAACTCATCAAAGCGTTGCCACAGAAATTGTAATCCTTCCATGATCGTACAGGTGAGTTTAAAACTGCATTCTATCTGAGGATCATATTCCATGATCTTGTCCTTTAGTGTCTATACAATTTGAAACACTTCAACTAATTTCTCTAAGGGCAACATGCTGATTCTGCTTCCATTTCTTCTTCCTCTTCACAAGTGGCTCTAATTCCTCATTGGATAATGTTTCTTCATGGCCATCAATAGGTCTTTCCACTTCCTCATCCAGCAAATCCTTCTCCACCAAGTTTCCTTGCTGTATGGATGATTCTCCTAACTTCTCCATTGATCCCTGGGACAGCCTGAACATCATCCACAACCTAATTCCAGAAGTTTTTCCAGCAGACATTTACATTTTCAGGTTTTAATTCAACCATTGTAGCTTTGATGAAGGTTATAGCATCAGCATTAGTGAAGGATTTCTTGCACTTCATTATTTCCGCATTGAGTTCTTCCTCAACTACTGGTAGAATAAGATCAAATACCAGGAGTCCTTGATAAAACAAATGATGTCCTAGTCAAGTGGCTAAATCATGAAGTTGTATTGGGAGGTAAGAAGACAATAATGATATTTTAATTTTCATAGCAAACAGATTCAGGATGGCCAGGTGCATTGTCTACTATTAACAGGACTTTAAATTCCAACTCTTCCATGCTGCAAATATTTTTTAACTTCTGGGATGAAACATCGGTGAACCAATTTTTTAAACAGGCTGGCTGTCATCCACATTTTCTTATTGTACTGCCAGAATACAGGCAGATAAAGTTTATTTTTGTTTTTAAGAGCACATGGGTTCTTAGATTTGCACACTACACCTGGCTTTATAGTATGCCCTGCAGAGTTGCCACATAGGACCAGAGTTAATTTTTCCTTACATGCTTTATGCCCTGGAGCTGCCTTTGCAGTTTCATGAATGTAGGTTCTGGTGAACATTTTATTTGCAGAAAAGCTCAGTTTCATCACTCTGAATACCTGCGTTGGATGGTAACCTTTCTTTTCAACCAACTTCTTAAACTCGTCTGGAAATGTGGCAGCAGCTGCTCCATTGGCAGAGGAAGCCTTGATTTTATGTTTTTATGTCAAAACCTGTTCTTAAATCTGTGTAGCCATGCTGTACTTTACAGTAAGGGGCTTGGTGGCATTCATTCAAGAGGATACCATGCTTATATCGTCATATAGCCTCTATGCTTTGTGGCGCAAGACATTGAAGTTAATGAAAATTCATTTTCTGCTCTCTTCTGTTCTTGTCTTCTAATCACAAATGTAATGCGTTCTCCATTTTAATTAAGCACCTATCACACACTGTGGGGGTGACTTCTGGATAGCAGTACATGTGAAAGGGATCTAGGAGCAACATGGTAATCACGAGAAGTCAACATGGATTTCTCAAAAATAAGTCATGCCAGACTAATCTTATCTTTTTTTATGATAGAGTTACTAGCTTGATAGATGAAGGGAATGCTGTGGATGTAGCCTATCTCAATTTCAGTAAGGCCTTTGACAAAGTTCCCTATGACATTCTTGCAATGAAGCTAGTAAAATGCAGCCTGGACAAGCCTACTGTTAGGTGGATTTGTAATTGGTTGACCGACCGAACCCAAAGGGTGATCACGAATGGCTGCTTTTCATCCTGGAGAGAAGTGACTAGTGGGGTGCCACAGGGTTCTGTCCCAGTGCTGTTCAATATTTTTATCAATGACTTGGATGAAGGAATAGAGAGCATGCTGATCAAATTTGCAGATGACACCAAATTGGGAGGGGTTCCTAATACACCAGAGGACAGGATCAAAATTCAAAATGACCTGGACAGATTGGAGAGCTGGGCCAAGGCTAACAAAATGAAATTCATCAGAGAGAAGTGTTAGGTCCTACACTTAGGTAGAAAAAATGGAATACAGAAATATAGGATGGGGGACAGGTGGCTGGATAGCAGTACATGTGAAAGGGATCTAGGAGTCTTAATAGACCACAAGCTGAACACGAGTCAGCAGTGTGGTGCGGCAACCAAGAAAGCCGGTGCAGTTCTTGGCTGCATCAATAAGAGTATGGTGTCTAGATCGAGGGAGGTACTGGTATCACTGTACTCTGCTTTGGTTGGACCTCATCTTGAATACTGTGTCCAGTTCTGAGCACCCCAATTCAAGAAGGACATGGTCAAGCTGGAGCAAGTCCAGAGGAGGGCGACCAAAATGGTGAGGGGCCTGGAAGCCATGCCCTATGAGCATAGACTTAGAGAGCTGAGTATGTTTAGTCTGCAGAAGAGGAGGTTAAGAGGGGACATGATAGCCATGTTTAAATATTTGAAGGGATGCCATGTAGAGGAGGGAAAGGGCTTGTTTTCTGCTGCTCCAGAGACCAGGACAAAGAGCAATGGATTCAAGCTGCAGGAAAAGGAGATTCCACCTGAACCTCAGGAAGAACTTCTCGACAGTCACGGCTGTCCGGCAGTGGAATATGCTGCCTTGGAGTGTAGTGGAGTCTCCTTCTTTGGAGGTTTTTAAGCAGAGGCTGGATAGCCATCTGTCGGGAGTGCTTTGAGGGTGTTCCTGCATGGCAGGGGGTTGGACTGGATGGCCCCTGTGGTCTCTTCCAACTCTACAATTCTATGATTCTATGAGTCTTGGTAGATCACGAGCTGAACGTGAGTCAACAGTGTCATGAGGCAGACAAGAAAGCCAACACAATTCTTGGTTGCATCGATAGGACTATGGTGTCTAGATTAAGGGAGGTAATGATACCGCTCTATTCTGTATTGGTTAGCCTCATATGGAATACTGTGTCCAGTTCTGGGCACCTCAATATTGACAAGCTGGAACGTGTCCAGAGGAGGGTGACCAAAATGGTGAAGGGTCTGGGAGCCATGCCCTATGAGGAATGGCTTAGGGAGCTGGGTATGTTTAGTCTACAGAAGAGAAGATTAAGAGGGGACAGGATAGCCGTGTTTAAGTATTTGAAGGCATGTCTTGTCGTGGAGGGAGCAGGCTTACTTTCTGCTGCTCCAGAGACTAGGACAAGGAGCAATGGATTCAAGCTGCAGGAAAAAAGATTCCACCTGAACCTCAGAAAGAACTTCCTGACAGTCAGAGCTGCCCACCAGTAGAATATGATGCCTTGGAGTGTGGTAGAGTCCCCTTCTTTGGAAGTTTTTAAGCAGAGGCTGGATGGCCATCTGTTGTCAATGCTTTTGATGTGTGTTCCTGCATAGCAGAGGGCTGGACTTGGTGGCCCCTGGGGTCTCTTCTAACTCTATGATTTTGCAGATTGAGATGCAACAGCAGAACTAGCACAGATTTCTTTTTTGGTCTTTAGAATTTCATGGATAGAAGATTCATTCTTACCACAGTGCACATTTTGGTTTTTTTCCTGATTAAGTCAAGAACTTTCACCTCCTCACTTAAAGGAAGAACTTTACAGGTTCTCTTAAGCTTATCAGGATTGCAGGCATCTCCACCCTTGTGCTTTGGGGCTATTGCAAATAACACAAGGACTCAAGCAGAAGAACTTTGTCAGGGACTGTACTGGATAAGGACATGGATTTTGCTGTGTAAGCACAAGAATTTTGGAGAAGGATACCGTACTGTGATCAGATCACAAAGAGTAACTGAGAGGCCTACTAAGAGACTAGGTTAGAGAATACGTAGTACTGTATATACCAAGGAAACACAAGGCAGCATGGACAGTGTGAGACAGTGCAATGCCACAAGCAAATGGGGAGCCCTTCACTTTATTTTTACCTTTCCTATCATTTTCAGTGTTGCATGTACTGTACTGCATGTACTTTATTTCTTCAAATTTGATTTTATTGTTATTAAATCCAAAGTTTGTGTTTTTGGACCATATCTCATCACAAGTAACTGAAATTGCATACATCATTTTCATGATTATGGAGGACCCATTGTAATTGCATTCAGGACTCTGACCCTATTTCTATCACCATTTGCATTTGCTTCTGGACTGTTACTAACCGTTTGAAGAGTTTCCAAAGAAGGAGACTCCACAAGGCAGCATATACCACTGCTGGACATCTCTGACTTTCAGGAAGTTCTTCCTGAGATTCAGGTGGAGTCTCCTTTCCTGCCGCTTGAATCCATTGCTCCTTGTCCTAGTCTCTGGAGCAGCGGAAAGTAAACCTGCTCCCTCCATGACAAGACATGCCTTCAAATACTTAAACATGGCTATCCTGTCCCCTCTTAATCTTCTCTTCTGCAGACTAAACATACCCAGCTCCCTAAGCCATTCCTCATAGGGCATGGCTCCCAGACCCTTCACCATTTTGGTCACCCTCCTCTGGACACGTTCCAGCTTGTCAATATCCTTCTTAAATTGAGGTGCCCAGAACTGGACACAGTATTCCATATGAGGCTAACCAATACAGAATAGAGCGGTACCATTTCCTCTCTTGATCTAAACACCATAGTCCTATTGATACAACCAAGAATCGCGTTGGCTTTCTTGGCTGCCACAACACACTGCTAGCTCATGTTCAGCTTGTGATCTACCAAGACTCCTAGATCCCTTTCACACATACTGTCCCCCATCCTATATTTGTGCATTCCATTTTTTCTGCCTAAGTGTAAGACTTTACATTTTTCTCTGCTGAAATTCATTTTGTTAACTTTGGCCCAGCTCTCCAATCTGTCAAGGTCATTTTGAATTTTGATCCTGTCCCCTGGAGTATTAGCAACCCCTCTCAATTTGGTGTCATCTGCAGATTTGATCAGCATGCCCTCTACTCCTTCATCCAAGTCATTGGTGAAGATGTTGAATAGCACTGGGCCCAGGGGAGAACCTTGTGGCACCCCACTAGTCACTTCTCTCCAGGATGAAAAGCAGCCATTGTCGGGCACTCTTTGGGTTCAAACGATCAACCAATTACAAATCACCTAAAAGTAGCACTTTCCGCCCACATTTTACTAGCTTCTTTGCAAGAATGTCATGGGGAACTTTGCCAAAGGCCTTACTTATTTTTAAACTAGAACCCAGTGTCTCATACTCTGAATGGCAGTAGTTCAACAAGAGTTCAAGTTGATGTCCTTGCTACTTACAACATGGTATCCTCTGAATGGCAGTAGTTCAACAAGAGTTCAAGTTGATGTCCTTGCTACTTACAACATGGTATCCTTTAATTCAGTGGCCTGCATAATTCCAGACTGGGAATCAAAATCAATTCCCATTCCTTTTCATTCCTTTTAATTTTTCAACTTTATATGTAGCCATCTTGGATTTGAATACACAGACAGCATTGTGCACATATCAATCTTAACATGGTAACCTGCTGGTTTAACACTTAAGTCGTGTAGTTTGCATAAAATTATTTCACTATTCAATTAGAAATCCTATTTTAGGCCTGTTCAGTACAAATTATACATTAATTTACTATAATTATAAAATTTCAGGTAATGTTTATTCACATATAAAAATATAAACTAGAAATTGATTATTGAAATAACTTAAAATGGTACCCTTCATGACAAATTAATCCAGAACCAACTGGAAATTTCCGTATACATCAACAGATTGTGTAGCACAAAGTTAATTCTATGTTAGCTGAACTAAGTTTCAGCTTGCTTTTTCTCATCCATCCCTGAATTAATTCCAGACACTTCTTTGGGATTTATACAGACTCTCTTGCTGTAGCAGCTAGAAAAGAGGTAAAGATGCTTGTGATGTATATATTGATGACTTTTTACTCAAACCTCTAGATGATGCTTCCTACCAGTTTTGCATAAATGTTAAAGAATGCATGGGGTAAGTTAGAATCTTGAGTTGTTCCAATGGCCATGATGTGGAATAAATGTTCCCCAGTTTCACTTTTTGCATTTATCCCCAGGAAGGACCAGAACTGTTTTAAGATACCTCCAAGTCACATTATAGTAAGACAGTCCAGAAAAATAGTGGATGCACTAAAAACCAAAGAGATTTGGCTGTTATCCCTATTGGTTCCAGAGCAACCAAGAGAAATCAGGAAAGTCTGAGGACAGTAAAAGGAAATAAATCGTACTGGGTTTGATGTAATTAATCCAGCCCATTTTCCATTAAAATAAACTACTTTCAAAGCTTAGTTTTAAAATGGTTCTGTACTGAATTCAAAGCAATTGCTTTCACCAGAAATGCACAAGAGGTTGGTCTTCCATGTTTTCAGTTGTGCATCTCTATCACAGATGGCAATAAAACATCTGGACCTTCCAACTGTGTGGTATCACCACAGAAGCCTCCAAATTGTACTGAAAAAAACAGATGAAAAATGAGTGCCTCTAAGCCCATGTGTGGTATCTGTTTGCCCTGTGTATTAACTGCTACCACTTTTTTTGCACTTTTAAAGCTATCTAGGGCTAGCAGGGGAGGTTTTACTGACAAAAGGTGCGATTACCTGGATCTTGAGTCTTCTCATTTTTCAAAGGACAGGCTTCATGTGATTGACCTGGCTTCCCCCTTTCTAAACTGAAATTTCTATTCCAGGAACCTGGCGTGCTGCATCCTCCCTCATTTCATGTGGACTGCTACCACAGCTGCTCCCATGGATGGGTTTGAGGGAGGACGTAATGGGATTATGGTGGTGGCAGACTTTATACAAATAGCCAATTAGGTGATATTGGAAAAGGTGCTTCTCAGTTACGGTGAACATCTTGGCCCCCCAGAAAACCTGTGTCCTTTTTCACCATTATGTTTACATCCAAAGGACATCATGTCTCCTTTCAGCCAGCTATTTGTTCTTCTTTTCTTCTTGACTCAGACATGCACATGATTACTTCAAGAGCTTATTGCAACCTCTGTGCTGGCTTAGAAGAGGAGTGACAGCAGCAGCAACCAAATCCTTCAATCT
The DNA here is from genome assembly GCA_948474755.1 of Ctenosaura bakeri. Taxonomy (NCBI): domain Eukaryota; kingdom Metazoa; phylum Chordata; class Lepidosauria; order Squamata; family Iguanidae; genus Ctenosaura; species Ctenosaura bakeri. The sequence goes on from CAOLHI010000977.1 coordinate 144,783, forward strand.
CAGCAGTGTCTGTTGCTAGGAGTGGATTGACTGAATGCATGTGAATAGATTTCAGTATGCTATAGCCTCAGAAATTGTTAATGATTCTTTGAGATCCATTCACAGGTATATAGCTTTCAGTTCCTGTGTAAATGCACAGATTCCATGGACTTTCTTTCATATAACCCTTCAACAGATTCTAGCACTCCAAATGCCAAGATGCATCTAAACTAACAGTGTTCCTATAATCTGAAGTAGAGTGAATCACATCCTGCCTACTGAACACCAGTTCTTCAACTGGAGACTGAACCTATTGCCTCTTATGTATACAATTCACATGCTTTATAGAGAGTTACGTCTACTTACTGCTGTGAACTAGGAAAACTTAATCTAAATTCATTCTTTTCAGTCCAAGATAGCAGCAGTAAGTTTTCAGTTGTGGGTCAAATCAAGATTGTTTCCTTGGTTGTAAGGAAGAATCATTATTTTAAATTAAAGTTTCGATATAACAAGCTAAATAGGCAGATTCTCAATGTATTTGTCTATCTTTGTTATTATTCTTTCCGTATGACGATTACATAGCATCCTCATATAAAGTGGGGAAATCAATATAAAACTCTCAACTTGGACATCCCCTCAAGAAGCTTATAAGATTACAGCAATGAAACAAGGAAAGTTATTGACTTACCAAGATATATTAAAATGGGAAAGAGACAATCCAAAAATGAAGTCGATAGAAGAGTTAAAAGCTGAAGAACATGAATTAAACTGGTTCCCCTGGCGTCAGTTGAAAGAAAGTACAAAATGGACCAAAAATTATATGGACTTGAAAGACAGGAAAATGAACTAGACCAATTATTGAAAAAACATCAAAAGAAGAGAATTTTGAAACTTTACAAGTTATTATTAAGAGGGATTTTGAATCTGATTCCGTAAAAGAGTCTGTGATTAAGTGGGCTCAAAATATAGGTCATCCAGTCGAGTTAGATACCTGGGAAAAAGTATGGAAAACAGACATAAAATTTACTCCAAATTTAAACTTAAGAGAAAACTGTAAAATGTTACATAGGTGGTATATGACCCCAGAAAGACTTCAAAAATAACCAAAAATGGAGACATGAAGTGTTGGAAATGTGGGGAAAAGGTGGGGACTTTTTTTCATATGTGGTGGACCTGCCCAAAGACTAAGAAATTTTGGAAAGGAATTCATGATGAAATTCAAAAAATTTGTAAAGTTAATTTTGAAATGGTACCAGAATTCTACTTATGGATATATTAGGTCAGAACTGGGAGATTAGAAAACAACAGAAGATATTATTGTATTTGATTACAGCAGCACGGTTGACCTATGCACAACATTGGAAAGATAAAACAGATATTCAATTAGATGAATGGAAATTAAAAATGTTAGTCATGGTAGAGACTGAAAAACTAGCATATTCCCTTAAGAATAAAATGGTTCAGAATTTTGAAACAGAATGGAAAAGGGAAGTGCTCTGGTTAAATATGTAAATATTTGCAGATCAAGTATGTTGAGATATTCGACAAAGATTATGTGTAAGGGAGAAGAAGGATTCAACTGGAAAATTTTTGATATATAGAAGCGGGGGGGAACGAAAGGATTATAATGATATATATATATATATATATATATATTTGTGTTTATATATGCTTTTATGTATTTTGGAAAACTACTAAAATTCCTTGAAAAAATAAAGTTGGGAAATCATACATCCATTATTATCAAATATAATCTGTAATCCATTAGTATTTGTTTCATGTGAATGACAAACTATTTCCCATGTTATGGCATAAGTCAGAAGTAATTAGAACCCATTTAAATTAATGAGAAATGGGGGTTTTATTCACATTTATTTCATTGAAAATTGACAAATTAAATTCAAACCATAGTTATCAAATCCTAGATTTGGTGGAAAAAGCTGCTTTGGAGTTACTCATAGAGAGTATGTTTGTGTCCTCAAGCATCCTGGCAGTTGAATTAGATTCACCGTAGCAATTCCTGTGTGCCACTCCTCAAAGGGTATCTTTCTGCTATTTTTCTGTTAGCTAATTGCTTCCTATTTTACTTTGGAAGACTCTAAACCAGAGTCCTTTGCAAGAAGGGCGGGGTTGGGAAAGTAGGAAGGCTCAGAAGTTAATTGCAGCCAAACTAACAACTGTATAATCTGTGCCAAAATTTGTTGAGCATTTCCCAGTTATGTATTTGGAGAGGTTATATAGACAGCTTAGTTCAGTCTCAGAAGCCTAGTAGTTCATACAAAGTGGTCTCTGTTGTGATCTTTGAAGATCTTCCTCTGTTTATTTTTTGGCTATATCTATGACTACAGTCCTGTACCCAAATAATAGGGACTCCAACTGTCAGCAGTGGAATTTACTTCTGAGTGAACATGTACAGGATTGCTCTGTTTGATTTCATCTAATATGTTTGCTGTTTGGTGAAAGAGGCACAGTTGTGCTGAAGCATTCTTTTCATTGCATATGAGCAAGCATAGAGTACTTGTAGCATAGCTAAGTAAGCTCCTGAACTTTTGTTTTTAAAGCAAAAACATACCATTCACTGTAGTAGTTTCAAGATTTGCAAGAATAACTGCTATAAAATATCCATATTCCCATATTTGTGTTGGTTTCTCTGACAACTAGATTTATTTGGTGTGAGTGAAACTTCAGAATCAGTTTGAGATTTTCACTAAGAACCTTGAGCCAATTTTTAATAAAAAGGCATACTGTACATTGGCAGTTCTATACAGCTTTTCTTGATTTTTTTTTATAACTGGGAATCTAGTCCATAGCAGATGGTCAAGATAATGATATAAATCTCAAATTACTGAGAATATGCCATTCTGGTTCTCTAATACTATGCTTCTCATTTATCCTGTGGTTTGTTTGTTTTTCCCATTCACAAAATAACAGAATTAGGAGCATGCCCTTCTTCCAGAAGCACTTACGACTGTCCTTAACTGATGATTAATGGTTGATTGTAACATTAGCAAATGGGCTTAGTTGGGCTCAGCTTGTACCATTTTCCCATTAAGGCAGTTCAACCTGAAATAATGGAATCAAGAAATTCTTCACTGAAAAATTATTCCTGCCCAAAATAAAGAGTTGAAATACTTTCATTTCGGAGGTACCTGTCTGTTTTTATAGAATTTGGAGCATATCTGCTCCTTCTTTGGTAAAAATGTCTAATTACCTTAAATGTGTTGTTAGGGACGTATTGGACTATAGCCCAGTACTGTGTGGTCTTACTGCTTCGTAAGGGTTCCTAAGAGCAAGGTGCTGTATGTTTTATTTTGTAACCCTAGGAACATTCTTTTTCTGAGTATGTCTTCTCTTGGCTTAAATAAGAACGTAGAGTTAAAATGCTGTTCAAATCTTAATAGCTCCAGTAGGTTAATGGTTTAAAGAAGAATAGCAGAAGCAAATTGAGTGTAGCGTATCTACTGAGGAACACAAGTTTTTTTAAAAAAATAAAATCAAACCTAATGCTTTATTTCAGAAAAACAAATCCCATCATGTTCTGAGTTCCCTGATATTTTAATGTAAATCTCAATAAGTAATACTTCTTTGATGTTTGTGCACTGATCATCAAAGTAATTGCTTTATATATCTTGAGCCTCTTGGGTGATCTAATATAGTTATTAGTATAAGATGGACTGTGAAAATCATTTGCCTCATATTAACTGATGTGTGTGAATATAGGTACAGGCGTCTACTTTAGAGAACGTGAAGTACTTGTGAAGCTTGCTTAGGACTGACCGCTCATAAAATATCTCAGCTGGCTTGACACTCCCCCCCACCGGAGCTCTCTTTGCAAGCAGCATGTACACAGTCCCAAGCGAACCTCTCTGGGCAAGTTGTCACTGAAGCCTGCTGTTTTGTTGCTTGCTGTGCAGACAAGTTCCGTTAATTTGACTAGGTGATGTGGTCTTTCTGTAGACAAGAGTTGGGACCATGCACATGTGTGAGTGATTCCAAGCAAGCCTCCATAGGGAAGAAGAGCTGACAACAGAGTGGCCCCCATGTTGAATTAATGGAACTTGTCCATAATTTGGAAGCTTCCAAAGAACAAGTCATCAGATAACATGGGATTGAAAGGCAAAGGCTTCCTGAATACACAAATTGAATTGGCATATTTTAATTGCTATGTTTATCAAAACCAGAGTTCTGCAGTGAATCTTTATTTCTTTGCGTGTCATTATTTCTTGTGCGCTATTACTGCTGAATTGGCTAAGGCAAATTGGCAAAGTGGATTTCTTTGTTATTGGGCACAGTTCTTTAAATTTTTGTTCAGATATGAAGATTATGGTAGATGCTGAAGGAAATGATTGCATGACTGTTTGCTGTAAGATGCTAAGAGCAAAGTGTGGCTTGCACACCATATGCAGTCCCTAGGACCATCCCCAGGGCTCAAATGTTTTTTGCAAAAAAAATTTTTTTGCTCCAAAATGCTACCAATTGTCCTCTGGAGGTGTGGAGGAATTTCCAACACGTTTCGAGGCATTTTAAGCCGCTCATACATCAAAAACAATTTTTGCAAAACATGTTTTAACAAATTGTTTCCCCCATAATTTCCTTTAGGGGTGCGGGGCACTTTTCCATTACATTTGACAACTCACTGGGCCAATTTTGGCCCAGGAGAGGCCTTTTTTTGAAATAAGAAGCAAGTTCTTGTTGTTAAAAGTGATTCAGAAAATCCAAAAAACATGATGAAACTTCCTTCTATGTCCCCTGGGTAGGTTTTTTTTTGGGGGGAGCCCTTTCATTGGAAGTATATGGCCCTCTAAGCTCTCCCGTGGAGCTGATGCGCCCCTAGCCTTGCACAGTTGCTTACGCTTTGCCTTAAAGCCTTAAACCTCTTGAAGGTTCGGTGCCTTAAAAGAGAGCCTTTTGTCCTATCTTCTGTCTGCATATTCCATTTGAGATACTTCTCATCCCAGTCCCCATAAAAATGCGGCAAATTGCTACTGGGGTATTGCTTTCTCTGTAGTGTCACCTGCACTATAGATTGCTTTATTTCTTGAAATCTACTGGTTTTGGTGGCTGATAAAAAATCTATGCTCATTTTAATGTTCTAGTCCTTTCATTAAACACAGGATTTTGAAATGATTTTGATAGAAATGGAAATGCTTTTTATTTTTGTTTTTTCATGTTTGATAGTGACATGAGTTATCTGAAGGCCCTCCTTATAAATTAAGCATATTAGCTTTTTAAAAGAAAATTTTAAAAATCTCTTAATAAAGTTTCATTTATTTGCTTCATCTTGGATAGATCAAACACATTTTAACACAGCTGTTTCAGGTTACTTAAGCATGAACTGTTCTTCATGGTTAAATAATTATATATTTGCATTGTTATAAGAATTCTGTTTGGCCAAGAGAGGTGAAATTCTTAGCACAAATGTATAGCATGGTCAGACTGGAGAGTAGTCCAAGTCGTCCCATTGTTTGCGAGATAGTGGAGTGTTGTAACTACAAAGAAACAAATGCCAAGGGAATGGTAGGAAAAAGCAAATGAACTTCAAACACTTTTCTTGTGTGAAGTGGTAACAATGGAAACTGTGAAAAATTGTTAAACAATTACTTTAAATGGTGAGTAAAATTCCTTTTAAATAATTTTATTTCTCTAGATCTGAGTTATATAACATAAGATATAATATCACATGAGATAATGTGTCTAACTTTCTTCTCGTTCTGTGGCACAAGAATTGCAATTGAACTTAAAAAACACACAGAGACAGAATTGTTTTTTGTGCTGATTCAGGTCTTGTAGATTGTTCATGCAAAATGTCCAGTCTTTCTTTCAGTAGCAAACAGAAAAGAATTCTACTCCCACACAGTGTTCGGATCTAAATGTGTTTTTCATTCCTGCTGAAATTCTTAGAAATCTTACCACTTCTGTTCCAAGTTATAATAGTAAACTCCGTATATGCTGCTTTAGCTGTTATCTGAGCGAAAGAGCATGTTTGAGGAACATTTATTGTAATAGTCCTTGGGCTATAGCAAGTTAAAATCAAATAACACAATTTGCATACAGGTAATAAATTATGAAAATAAAATTAGATGTGAGTATATGTACTGTACACATATTATTTACAAAACACAAAGTTTTACACAGTGTTAATGGCAGGAGAAAAAAATAACATAAGATCTATGTCAGGAATATTTTTCCCAAGTCTTGCTGACATTTTGCCAAAAGGAATTCTATATAATTTTTCCTGGATTTGATAGTTACAAAGATAGCGGTCCGCCAGCTGACATATTGGTGAGACATATTGCTTTGCAACGAAAAACTGGTTTTCTCCTTGTATCCAAAATCTTCACTTTAGAAAGGATTGAAATAGGATTTCCTGATGTTATGGTGTGCTTAATGTTCAAGGATGTAGCATGCTAGGTTCTCCATAACTTTTTTTTTCACAGATAATATAGTTTTCTTGGTCAGGAATACAATGAAATATTCCAAATTACATCATAGAATCCATTTGTTTGATGTGCAGGCAAGTGAAATCCTTTCAGTATTCCATTGTCATGGGGAGCAGAAGATCCCATTCATATTGGTGTTTTTCATTTGTTCATTCATTTGTTGTTTGTCTGCCATCTTGATGCCTTGACAGATATAAGACTTTTGTGTCAGATTGGGCATCAGCAACCATAGCTTTGTTTAAAATCGCCTCTTATACCGTTTGTCCATGGGGATAAGGTGTATGAGGAGAAACATAAGAGGAGCCAGTTGGATCAGTATAGTATTTTTGTTTCAAAAAGTGGCCAGATTTATTTGTGTAATCCCCTTTGAAGCCATGTAAGTTGGTGTCCATCACCTCATCTTATGATAGCTATTGCAGTACTTCAGCTGCATGCTTTGTGAAGAAGTAGTTCATTTAGCCTGTATTGAATGTCCCACCAAGCAGCTTTTTTGGATGACCCATCTCCTGCCATGCAGTGCATAATTTTGTATGCCTTCATTAGAACCTTAGTCTTAACTTTCTTTTTTTCCAGCTAAAATAAGCTCCAAACATTATAGGCTTTTCTCATGAGAGGTTCCTACAGTTTTATTTTGTTTGTTCATGTCTGCACTTTTTTTGCTGTACAGTATTTTTGTGATATATTGATCTAAAATGTAAACTACAACAGGCAATATTCTGCATGGCTTCAAGTATATTTTGGAATAAAAGTACTGTAATATTGACCATTTTTTAATCTCATTCCTCACATTTCCCAATATGGATTTGTCCCTTTTCACAGTAGCCACACACTTCTTGGTCAGTATTTTCATTAAAGTATTCTCACTGATTCTAAGGTCATTTTCCTAGTCAAGTCATGGCCTGCTCAGTTAAATCACTGTATATATTAATGTATGACACACACATGCATGTGCTTTGCTCTGCACTTGTTGAAGCTGATTTCCCATTTCCATTCTTCTACTTTGGAGACAATCTTCTGAAACTGTTCCCAATCTCCTTTTCAAACTCTACTGTCTTCTGGTTTATTTATTTAGACTATTGAGAACCCACTCTTCAGCCATGGATGCTGTCAGAGCGGCTTACAAACTGTTATTAAGACAGTTCCCTGCCTTTAGGCTTACAATCTAAATAAGACATGCAAGGAAAAACGAATGGCAGTTGGGGAGGGGATTAAGGCAAGCAGATATTACTGGTTCTTCTCCATTTCTGTAGGGATGGAGGGAGGAGCTTCATCTGCTTCTGGGCTAAGGCATGATGGAACTGTGGCCGCCTCTTCTTCTGTCCCTCTGAGGCCATGGTAGTGGCAACTGGGATAGAGGGAATGATTTGCATTTGCTTTGGGGTGTGGTTCTTCTAACTCTAGGTCATTAAAGCCTAAGGTCACTAAGGACAGCTTATATCTTATCCTATTTCAAAGCTACTAGATTGAATTTTGGAATCTGCTCATGCCAATTACCTGTTCTGTTGAATCTTTTATAGCAGATTTAGAAAATAAATAGAAGATTTAATAAATAGATTAAAGATAAATAAATAAATAGAAAATGGTTGCTAGGAGATGGAGGTACTGACCATACTTGCAAGAACTTCTAATACTAAATTAAAAAAAGAGGTTGCCATGTTCCATAATAACAAATTAAAATCTGCAGATAGGCAATATCTTTATCAGGCCTACTTATAATTCCATTATAATGTACATTTTAAAGTTAGATACCTTTTATCTATTTTAGTAATACAATATTGAAATATAATAATATAAAGATATATATGTGTACATATTAGATTATTTGTTGCTTTTTTAGTAGTTTCTACAATGGAAATAAAAATGAAGCAGTTAGATTTGCTGTACTTAATTTAAACTAAATTGATGAGATGAAATCACAAAATAGCATTTGTGCCAACAGCATAACATTTTAAAGGACTGCAACTTTGTGTAATTCTATGAAGATACCTGAATATCACTGAGTGTATTTTTGCATAACTTTTCTGTTCATTGTTAGTGAAATGAATGAAAAATTGTGTAGTAGTGATGGATTTACAATAGGTATAATTAGATTTTTTTTTATTTGAGATAAGTTTCCTTTCAAAAAAATTTTTTTGCTCTAGAACTCTGATACTGACATTGAGCAGAACATGAGCTCTTAACGTATCGCTGCAAAAATGAGTCAAGAAAAAAGACTTGACTTTTCCCACACAGAAAGGTAACATAGATATGTAGGCTAGTTAGAAGTGCTCTTTGTCAGAGGTTCTTGGGCACTTGGAACACAGGAGCTCATGCTCTGCAGGTATTGTCTTATCAGTCTCAAAGCCTGAAGTTCAAAGACAGTAGACCCCAAAGGCTAGACTTGGAGTTCAAGTGTTCTTTCATGCATTCAGGTTTAACCAAGAAGTACCTCATAAGAATCAAAATAGTTTGCTACGGTTGTCAATTGTGTTAGCTTTCAGCATGGTCATTTATTTGTGGATTGGAGGCAAGAGCTGAGATTATTAGTTTCCTCCAGTTATGTGCAAAGATCTATGAAATGTAACTCACTGTGATGAATTAAAATGGATGACAGCATTAAAAAAAGTCCAGCTCTGTGCAAGCTGGTCATAACTTTTACTTGGGTAGTATGTGATATGCTGACTTAAATATGCTAAAGGTGCTAGATCCTATCTGATGTTGGAAGCTAAGCTTCGTTAGTACTTGGATGGGAAATGACCATAAATACCAGGTGCTGTAGGCTATATTTCAGAGGAAGGAACTGGCAAAACCACCTCTTGAGTATTTGTTGCCTAAGAAAACTCTATGAAATTCATGTGGTGTCAATAAACGGCAGGCGATTTGAAGGCACATACACACACTCATGTGATAGACACTGAAACTTTGACACCTGGGTTAATATGGATATAAAACTCCTTGTGGTTGGTGAGAAGTGAAAAAAGTTCATTGGGGGCACAACGAGTTGCATAATTACAGCAGTTGATTTCCTCTGGACAAAGTACTGTTACAAAATGTATCTGCAATACTCATGATAGTAGAAAGACAAAGATGGGTTGTGGGAGCACTGGTTACACTTTCCTCAGGAAAATTTTAGGCACATGTCAAGAGTGAAAAGTTTTGCTGTCCACCTCCTGAACCTTATTTACTCAGGTGTTACATTAGCTCCTCAGGTAAAAAAAGTATTTCCTTCAGTAGCCTTTTAACTGACACTACTGTACTCCTGATCTCAAAGTTTTGTGGATGAATGGGACAGCATTACTTGAGACCATTGGGTAAGAGTCATTATTCAAATCAGCTGTGCCGTATATTTGAACCAAAGTACCTCTCTAACACCTCATCCTTTGCTGAGCAGAAACGGTGCTTTCCCTTTTTCTAGAGAGGGCAACATAGTCCAGTTATCAAGGATTCTGATCTCTTCTTTCAAAAAGGGTGGATCTAGATCTGAGTTTGATCTCTCTGATCTCATTGATCTCTTTGATACGAACTGATTCCCTGCTCAAAACACTGCGATGTTCCTGGTGTGTGTGTGTGTCTGATGACTACTTCAGGAACATTGATTACAGGTAAAATCAGACTGTGAAAAGTCAAATGGTTTCCTACATTGACCTAACAGTGCTCTGATCACTGAGTCCTTAAAATAAAAATAAAAAAAGCACTGGTGCATATTTTCCACAGCTTGCACAGTATTAACTTTTAAAACCTTTTTAGATGCTGAAACTATACTTGTTTATGAGATACTTGTTTATTTACTGTAAATAAAAGTTTGTATTCCTTCCTAACTTTTTGCGAAATTTTCCTAAAATTAATTGGTTTTGAACACTTACTACTCATGTACATATAACTCCTGCTATTATATTTGAAGTTATTCATTGCTCCTGGAAATTCAACTTAAATTCAGGGTTGCAAGGAAAGTTAGCACTGCAGCTGCAAAAGTCTTTGAATATTTCTAGTGGTTGAATTTGTTGTATATTTTGACATAGGAAATTATAGGAACCAGTTTGCTGTGAAGATTTATAATTCTAAGCGTCTTGGTTATTTGAGGCATCATATAATGATAGTAGAACATGTTTTCCCACTTAGTCGGGGATGAACAGCTTGTCCTATATTCTGCTTTCTGTGAGCATCTAGAACTCTTTCACATTTGGCAGTTTATGGTACAGAGGATTTATACCTTGCAGACTTGGACTATGGATCTTAAATATTATAACAGGGTAACAGGTTATGAGCTATGTAAAAAGAATTAACAAATCTAACATCTGGAGGATTAGAAAGCTCTAGAAACAGAAAGCACCAGGAACCTAGCCAACATTAGTTGCTGAAATTAGGACACAGAGACTAAAATGGCTTGGATATTTAGAAGAACAAGGCAAGCAAGCAGGAAAGCAAATGCTGGAGAATACCAGGGGACAGCTTTCTAAGGGGAAGCCCAGGAATGAATGGATTGACTCAAGATTGATCCGAGAATGAGTATGTTTTATGTTTATAATTGTGAAGAGAATTGCAGTCATGTAGTAGGGAGATTTTGACAGTTTTGGATATCTGACGTATTTCATTCATAATTAAATGAGGCATACATTTTACCACATTTTTGCCACATGTTTTCTGTGTTCTATTTCAAAAACACTAGGCTGTGTCTCAGTACAATGTAGTAAGTCGTGTATTGATTATTTCATTTCATTCTTTGTCTCTGTGACATTTGGATATCTAAATCATTTTAAACTGTAGTTTAAGTTGTAATTTTTGCATTTTAGTGAAGAAAGAGGATGAGATTTATATGTATTGATATGTATTGTTGTTTGCAGGTTACAAACAATATTTATGAAATTTGATGAAGTGAGAAACTGTGGCAATATGATTTCAAGCAACATCAGTGGTGAGTATCCAGTATTGAATACACTGGTAGTGACAAAAGTGACTTTAAATGCACATTGAGAAACTTGATATGTTTAAGGATTTCAGATATTCCTGAGTCCAAGTTTAGGCCGTTTTTTATTGCATAATATTTGATAACTGAGAAGTTAGATACTATTGTAAGTGAATAAATGTGTGGCATTGTTTATGAGTGTTTTCCTTACAGAATGTTTCTTGCTGGTATCACTGCAACTTTGATGAGGAACTTCTGCCACACTTTAGTACACAGATCAGAATTTTTTAAAGGCTAGTACAGTCATCCCTCCACATTTGCCAGGGTTGGGGCACAGCCCCCCCCCCGAATGTGGAAAAACCATGAATAACTCTAGGCCCTCCCAAACTGTATTTAACACTCAAAAAAGTATGATCACCGTATTCAACCCACAGCGGATTTCTTTGAGGCATCGTGGATTCCTTTGAGGTTCCTTCACCAGGCAGAAGTGGGTGGCTGGTGAGGCTGACTGCCACCCCCACTGTTGCCCCACACCATTTTTAATATGGACTTACAAGCCTCGTTCCCAGTTTTCTCAGTCACACAAGCCTTGCAGTCTCTATTAAAAATGGCATAGGGAGGCAGCAGAGGTGACAACAGTGAGTAAATAATCAGATCCGCAAAAATGAACCCACAAATGTGGAGGGCTGACTGTACAGACCCAGAGCATGATCCAGGGGTCTGGGTTCATGAAACTGTACTGATCAATAGCAAATAGAGTGGTCTGTTTCTGTTGACTATGAGCCTCTTGTGTCCTCTGAGAATGTTGGCTTTTTGCTCATATTGGTATTTCTTTATCTGGTAATTTATTTCATATTTACATGTGACTTTGTGTAGGAATATTTAGATAGAGAAGATGGCAGCTAATGATTAAGTAAATAGTGGTGTGCCCGCTTGGTGTGTTAATCGCATATTTCATTTTTTCATGTTTCATTTGATATGAGAAAATATTTCATTATTTTGTTCTGTGGCCATTGATGTGGGAGACGTTCACACAGGTTTTTAGCCATTTCTGTAGCCTTAACATGCTTTTTTGACAATATTTATTGTATTATTATAAATTGTTCTTTTAAATCATTGCCTTTAAAAGCAAATTCTTTTTTATATCAGGCCATATTCCTTTTCAAAATATTTACTTGCATGAGATTTAGTGACATTTCTGTGAGAATTACTAGCACATCCCACTACTAGAAGCTCCTCTTTTTATGCCATTATAACTTAATGTGTTGGTCTTATGCTCTATATTTTAATCCAGGTTGTCTATTGTGTTTGTCATACAGATGATGTTTTTTGTTGTCTTTGGACAATAATCTTATGGCCGAGTTACAATTGTGATTTCTTTAAAAGCATTATGTCACCATAAATTAAGTTAAAATTTTTATAATTTTATTATACCATATAAAATATAGTACCATGCAGGCAGCTAACCCATAATAAGAAACTTCAGTTGCAAGATCTGTATGTTGGATTGTGTTTGTGCTTTATGGTACCTCTGGTGTGCCTTTCAGATATTTTCAAGTCTTAAGGCTGTCAGCTGTGTCTCATTTTTTTAATTTCATGAAAATTGATGTATTCTTGCAAACAAGAGGTGTATTAAGCTTCTGCTATTTATTAGCAAATGAACAACCATTTCCATGGAAACAGGCATTGCAGACAGCAGCAGAGCTTGTAGAATGTGTGTTCTTAGAGGCTAAATTCTGTAAAGGCTGTTCCTTCTGCAGGATATGAGAGGGTACCTCAATGATATTTTAAATGTTGGAGAAAGAGATCATGATTAGTTTTAATTCATGGTTTAAATCATCAGTATTTCCTTCTCTCTGGAGTGTTTAAGTGATATTCGGGCAATCTAAATGGGTTTTCTACCATCTGTGAGCAAAACAGATTGTCCAGACTTATAATGTACATTTTGTAAACATTTGGGTTTGTGGAGGAAGAGCATATAAAACTTTAATTTTCGGACTTGGAAACCAATATGAAAAACTGTGTTTTGGATTGCATCATTACAAACAAACATTAAAATATGTGCTTTGCGCTGTAGATATTTGTTGTGTAGATCCCATTTGCTTTACATCTTTTTCCTTTTGGGATACAGTTGCTATGGAAATGTCATGGGACTAGCAGCTTGTAAATACATAGTTTTGATACAGTCTTTGGACTATGAATAATATGCACAAATAGTAATAAAAATCAGGAGATAAAAACTGTTGTTGGGATGAACATCACTAGTTCTAGACATTGCTTTTAGTCATATATGCATGAATTGGCATGTTGAACCTTATTAAACAATAGAAGACTAATTGCACTTGACTGCTTAAAGCTTTGCAAGTGACATAGTAATACTGAATTTTTTCAGTGGGTCAGTCAGCCAACATTTTACTCTTGCTAGCTTCAAACCTTTTACTAGCTGCTTTGCTCTGCTGCTTCTCACCGATTTAAGATACCATCGATTACTATGCATTCAGTATATTTATTCTACATTTGTACATACTTGTTAGTCTATGCATCTTCTGTCTGATGGGTACACTATAACTATCAGGTACTTGGGCCATTCTTATATTCTGATGATTGAACAAAGTCCTGCTGGTGTTTGAAGGCAGTTTGTCCTAGTCTTGTTGCATGTTCAGTACATTTTGAGAACAGAAATGTCTCAGAATTAAAACCTTGACCCTCAGTTTTTTACTTTTGTATTAGCCCATCGTTCTAGTCACTAATGAATGGAGACAGTACACGTGGTAGCCATGAAAACTGGGCTGGCCTGGAAGGATCGGAACTACATGATCTGTTGCATTATGAGAGGGATGGAAGGGAGGCTTAGAGCAAAGCAGGCTCTTGCTTATGTGAAAAGTACAACAGTATTCATGTTTTCTGTCTTACCTATACTTAGGGGACATATTAAAAAAATAAATCCCTTTTTGGATTCACCCTTCTTTCTTGTGTTTTCATTACCCCAACTGGGGAAAAAAAACACTGAAGCCATTTTGAAGAGAAGTAGAGGGTCAGAGAATAGAAGCTGGTATTTCTATTGCTTAGGGTTGCCATAAGTTGGAAACAGTTTGAAGGCACAGAACAATAAATTTCTGCTGAGGTTGTTAAATAGGAGGAGATGGAGCAGTGTGATCTTTCATTCTCAGTGCTGTCTGGTGTTTTTTCAATATGTTGCTTTTAACTTACATTTCCTACAAGGATTGGGGCATAGATTAGGCAGGAACAAAGTGCTAGGCCTAAGATCACCCTTTACTGTCTGAGAATGAATTTGAACCGGAGCCTCTTCACTCCTAAAGCCAGGACTTGAGATGGGGGCGGGGGGAAAGGATCCAGTATATGTTTCTATATGAGTTAATAGGATTAGTCAATATTTTTTAAAAAAGCCCTTCCATAGAAATAATGTGTATCTGGTACCTTTTGTTATTCATAGTGGGTGGGAGATAAAAGTGAATCATCTTCTAAGTAGCAACTGCATGAAAAGAACTCATTTTTTCCTTTGAAAAGAGATGTTTTCCTAGTATAGGGGTAGAGCAGAGATGGTCTGATGTCTTAAACCCTATCAGTGTTTTATATTCTTTTATGCATTTTCCAAAATTCCTGTGGAAAGTGCTTGCTTTGACTGTTGTGTGTGATGGAGAAATGAAACTATTGTTTAAAAGAGGAACATCACAGACTTGCCTCGGATATGTGGTTGGTTCATTTTTTGTTTTTTTGTTACTGCCTTTACGAGAAGCAATCTTTGTTAAGGGGCAGCAGCTTTCTTTGAACAGAAGAGCCATTGACAGTCTGCCTTTGACGTGATTTGTTTACAGCAGCCAGTCATGGTTGTGTACAATGGGAGATTGAGAAGACAGCCCCCCCTCCGAAAAAGGCTAAAAAGAAACGCATCTTCTGTTTGTAGATATGTAAATCAGATCATCATTGGATCATGTGACCATTCCTCATTACACATGAACCTTTAGGGAGTGTAACCAGAAAGTGATTACTAAACACATGCCTTGTGTTTTGATGATTGCATTTAAAGTCCCTATGGAATGACTTTCATTGGCTGTGAGCCATTCTTTAAAAAAGAAGGCACGCAGCTAGTGGAGAGCTGGGGAAAGAAATAAATCTGAATGTAATGGTGAATACATCATTCAGTTTAAGCAGGAATGAGGGTGGTTATAGTGGATGTAAGGACTTTCCTGCAAGAAGCAGGACTTTTATTTTGAAATGGCATAGCAGCTGTTGCTTATTGCAGTATAGAACTGCAGATTTCCCTGGGTCACACAGTGCTCTGTCTGTCTTCACGCTGCACTGGATTGAGAGTGGCGCAGGCACATATAGTCGCTCAGATTGAAGTTGGATCATTTGAGAAAGCACCTAGCAGCAGTTGCACTGTGTAATGGCTGTTGGTGATGGTGAGTACAGTTCTTATTCTTATTCTGTAGCCTGGTGAGGGGTTTGGGGCACTTGAATTGTTGAAACAACCTTGCCATATTGAACATGTAAAATGCATTGGTTTTTGTTTTACCGTAATATGTGGCTGAATTAGAACTCTTGAAATTTAAATCAGGTTTCAGTTGCAATAAAAGGAAAGTATTTATAGAATAACATTGTCTTTCAACTATGTATCTTTTGAGGTTTTGTTGTGGCAATGAGAACATGTCATCTCATGTGTTCAAGTATTGAGAAAGTATCTACAGTCAGGTATAATTTGAAGTAAATATTTGTAGGAAAAGATCTGTACAGGTCTTGATGTAAGTATAATGTAGTATCTCGATGTTTACAACATCAGGTTGCCACTGTTGTCATCCTTGTATAATCTGTCTAGAGATTCTGGAGCTGGAAAGATCTAAGAATTATTCATTTAGAGCTGTGTGCATGTTCTTTACTTTGAATGTGAAAAGGTAGCTGGTCAAGTTCAGGCTCTTGTTCATTTCTCTTTTACCCTTATGCTGCTGGTTAAAGTAAGATCTGTTTGACTTTTATAGAGTTTAATGTATCACTTCAATGCATTATTAATATGTTGGTATTAAAAATAGTTTATATTTAGTGGCAGAGAATTTAAGGTGAAATTTTTCAGCTAGAGTAAGAAAATTGTATGACTACTAAAATGCCAAAGAAATAATGAGTTACAAATATCAGCTGTATATATCTATACGAAGAATGAATTAGGGCACAGAAGTTTGGGTTCTAATCTGTTGAAAATTAGGTGGCAGCATAGGCTACGCACTTGGTAGTCATTAAGTTGGTTGCATAACCCTGTAAGCACTGATATTCCTGCAACTATGTACAAGTTTGACAAACTTTAAACCACAGTTTAATGGAAAGCTTATAAAAGGCATTGTCATGTACATTTGTATAATTAAAATTGTGTAAAGATGAGATTTTTCAACTTACATCTAACAATGTTTCTTTTAGTTTTATTTTCCTTTACTGGTCAGCCCTTGAACCTCTCTTTCTCACATTACTTTGGTTATGAACTTGTAGGTGTTCAGTGACTGCAGTGACACTTAATATAATTGTTCTGTGCCTGTTCTTTCATGTTGGAAACGTTCTTTGCTTTTGATGGTTATTTCTATAAAGCTGAGGTTTATATTGTATTGTGGCTTAATTCTAATTTTTGGAATTAACCAGGCTCTAAACAGCTTTGTTAATAATTATAATATTAAGTTGGTTACTTTTGCCACAAATGGCATCATTTGTATGCGCATTAATAATCCAGAGATTTAACTTGCTCTTTAGGAGCAATAGCTAAAGTGAGCTTAAATAACAGGGCAAGATTTTTGCAATTTGGTTGTGTCAACTGTATGGTCACTGACAGAAGTACTGAAACAATACTGTTCTAAGAGTCAGCTGACACTTGTGTGGAGGAGCTTTGAGTAAAATGTCAGATGCAATTAGGACTGTGTAGGAAGATTATGTAGCAGTTTTTTCTTGCTTAAATCTACCATTCATCACATCCAGGAGGAATTCAGTCTCTTGATAACTAGATTGTTCAGTGTCATACCAAAGAAAACATGGTGGTTGAAAATAGTCCTTTGTTGTAGATCATCTGTTATGTGCATTATTTAAATTACTTAAATCTATTGCTTGTGCTTCTCACCAAGCTGAGTGACTGTTGTGCAACAAGAACTTCCTGTTTCTTCTTGGCTGGGAACAGTTATGGCCTTCCCCAAGCTGTTTCTCTTTGTTGGGGTAGCCCCCTAGAATGGCATATTGTGCAGTAGGTTGCAGCTGGAGGCAGAAATTTCCATGCCCAAACTGAATAAGTTTCCAACTGCAATCTCTTTTGAACCCAGAATTGTTCCTCTCTTAAAATCTGACATTTAGAAATGGGGCTTTGCTATTTTTGACAGTGAATGGGAACAAAATTTCTTTACACTGTGTGTTTTGGACTTAGTGCATGTTCTAGGAGTTCTTGGATTCAAATACGCATTCTTTATTCAGTGGTACAGTGTGTAGAATCTGATTGAATCTCACCTTAAGCACACTAAGAATTTAGAGATGTAGAGGATAGTGTTTAGAGTGCTTAATTGACTCTCAAGTTTCCACATTTTTAAATGTAGGTAGTGAATTTTTAACTTAATTTTCCATTATGAGCTGTGGATGCATAAGACTATTGCTGGCTCTTTGTGTCTCATAGATTCATTCTTAAAAAACAAATTCAGATAATATTGGGAGGTTCCAGAACAATGTACTTCATTTTTATATTTTGAAAGAATTTTATTTGCTGGAAATATATTATTTATTTACACATTCACATCAGATTCTAGTAGGCTTAATAAATCTGGCAGAAAGCAGTTCTTGGCACTGTTCTGTGTGAGAGCGTTTGTGTGTGTGAGAGAGAGGTGCTTCTTGGAGAGGATAATGTTTTATCCCTTGTTAACCAGATTAAGGCTTTCAAGCAGTATCCAGTATAATTGCTGTGTACTTCTATCATGTATAGGGCACAGCATCATACTGTTTTGTTTATTTCAAAGATTTATCAGTCTTGCTGTTTTCTTAACTGAATTAATATAATTGCTTTTTTGCTTTACTTGATACATTTTCAAATTTTGAAATGCATTTATTTTTATATTTTGCCTTTGCACCAAAGAGCTCAAGGTAGCATACATTGTCCACAACCTTCCAACTTTGTTAACATAATAACTCTATGAGGAAGGTTAGGTTAAGACTTAGTAATTGGCCCAAGATCACCTCATGACCTTCCTAGCAAAATGGGTCTTTTGCACAGCAACCATTATGCCACACTGACTTTCGTTTTAAACTTCTACATCAATCAAGATTTTCTGGGAAGGCTTGGGTAAGTTATACCAGATAATGAGGAAAAATTTAAGATATTAATTAGAAAATAGATTGGCTTGTTTGTACTCTAGATGCCAACACAAGTGTATTTAACATAAATCTTCCTTAAACCTTACACAACATATTAAATATTATATTCACTAAATTTAACTTGCAGTTTAGGTAAGAGGAATGTTTACATGAAATCTGTGAAGTATACTCTGAGGAGTTAATTCTTAAAACAAGTGAAGTTGCACCCATTCTTTCTGTTCCTTGACCTCCTGACTTCAATTTTCCCCAGAGTCATTAGTCAGATATAATGTCTCCTAATTTGAGTAACATTGAAACATTAGTGAATTGGAAAAAAATATATATTGATCAAGCGTTTCTTACTTATATGGGCAATGTAAGTTAGTATAAAACTCCATCTTTAAAAACAATAGCAATTAAAATAGTGTACAAACCAAGTACAACAGCATTCGGAATACTCACTTTCTTGTGTGAAGTAGCTTAAGGTGATTTGTCAACTTCTATTTAGGCAAAATTAATTATTTCCTTAATATGTTGGTGACAGATTTTACATTTTTAAAAAAACCAGTAGATATTTTCAAACTGGTTTTAAAACTTATTTTACATTTTTTAATAAATAGTGGTTTGAGTGTGACCTTTGGATAAGTGACTGCTATTCTTTGAAAGCTTCTCTTTGAGAAAGGGGAAGGAAACAAAATGATTTGAGTTGGTTTAATCTTTGGCATGCAAGTAAGCATAAATGAAGATTCTAATTGCTACAGTGATCTATTTTTCATGGTATGGACATTTGTCCATTTTTAAAACTGAAGTGAAACTAGCCATTTATTTCAATTAAACAGTACAATCTTGAGAATAGTGTATAATGTTATTATTCCAGGAGCATTTTGGCCTACTTTTTAAGTGGTTTATCAAGAAAGGAAAGCACTTTTTAAAGATACTTTCCATGCTTTCCATGTTTTTTTTACCAATTTCTTACTTAAATGGTTAAGAGAGCAAGAATACCGAAAAGCTCTGAGTTCCATTTGTTAATGCATTCTGCCATTACTGAGATCTAACTTGTTAAGTATTGTCCATGGAATTCTTTAACTTATTACTGCTAAGAGCTGAAAGATTGAAATGGCTTCAGGTGGTTACACGATCTCTCCTTTCGCAATAGAAAGCTGTTATCCACAAATATTTCTGAAATTTCTAAATCATGTTGAAACTGAGAACTTGGTGATTCCTGATTTGTCTATTGTTTTGAATTCCACTGTAACAATCAAAGTGTACTTAAGCGTACTGTGATGAGAGCTTAGAATGTAATTCTTAAAAAGTAATTAGTTGTAATTATGAAGTTCTCAAAATTTGTTAATAACTATTAGAGTAACTTTTTAAAGAAGTGACATCTTTGTTGTGGCCACTATGCATACTCTATGAGTTTGCTTTGCAGAGGCCAGTAACTAAAAAATTACATGTACTTTTCAAAAAGATGTTGTTGTTGTAAATGGTTATTTATAGACTAGCCATTTGCAGTTAAGCTCTGGATGCAGTACTTTTTGCATTACTCCAGTTATGTAAATCTACTTTCCCAGTAAATAAACTAAAGCCCAGTTAATATATTTCAATAGGATCAGAAATATCATTTGAAAACAGAATGGTATGATTGTAGTGATTTCAAACATATCATCAAAACAACTCTCTTTTGTGGGGGGGGGATTGTGATGGTTTTTGGTGCATTTTGTTGGATTGTAATGAAATCTTTTGAACTACCTGACAAATGAATTTAAGTGCTTATTACTTCACCAACTAGTGCAGTGAAAGACATTTGCAAGTCCCAATTAAGCCATTATATGCCACCTAGCTTATTATTTTCACTTTAACATCTATACTTTGGTTTCAGTTAATAGTGGACTACTTCTTTGCATGCTTTCCAGCTTGGGCTTTCTATGAGAGTTTTCTGAAAATTCAGAAAAAATAGCAATTAAGATATTAAGACATTAAGAAAAGGGGGAAACTATATCGTATGATTTCTTTCCTTACATCCTTTCTCTAATTTGCTTGCAAGGCCTCTGTTCCCAAAGTGTACCTTGCAACAACTGTGATAGTTATGTTACATGTAAGTCTGAATGGAGAGCTGCTTCTTCGACATTTATTTGCATTCGTAAAGAGTTTCTTCAGTTGCTCTGATTCATGGGTTCTGGAAAATAAGAGCCTTGGGTAATTTTTAACTGGACTGTCTCAAATGCAAAGGGAATTTGGTTTAAGATTGGGAAGAGTTCCATACACACACACACCAATTTTAAAATAGCTGCAGTATCACAACTTAAAACTTGGTCTGTCAGTTTTTCTGACAAGGCATAAAGCTTCCTTTAAAAGGACTCAAGGATTACAGTGTTCACAGTATTTCTGCTCTAATCAGTATCCAAGTTGCTGTTTGTTAGATACCCTAATACATATCAGTATGCTTTGTGTTCATTGCAGAATTTTCTGCAATTTCCTAGCACCAAATTATATTAAGTCTTTGGCTTTGGAAAAATTAGTGGCCTGTACTGACTCCTGCAGTCTTTTGTTGCTTGGATCCATTTATTTGAGCTCATGTCCTCTGCTCTGTTTTTCACTGTTGAGAGGGAGGTCTTCACCGTCACAGCTTTCATGTTGGGTTTTGCTGGATATGAGTGGCAATGAACTGTCTGCATAAGGCTGTCAGATTGTCAAGCCACTTTTCTTTCAAACATGCAAAAGTTCCATCATGTGACTTGACACCCGTGCACACTGAAATCAAGATAAAGAGACAATGACAAGAGTTTGGGAGATTCCAAAGCAGTGTAAAGTTTTTGGATAGAAAACCAGTGCTTAACTGTGGTAGATACTGCATTGAAAAGCCAAGGAAATGTATCAAGACCTAGTTAAGGACTGAGAGCCAGCATGGTGTAGTGGTTTAAGTATTAATTATGACTCTGGAGACCAAGATTCAAATCTCTCCTCAGCCATGGAAACCCACTGGGTGACCTTGGGCAAGTCACATTCTTTCAGACTCAGAGGATGGCAAAGGTAAATTCCTTCTGATCTCATCTTGCCAAGAAAACTCCATATAATTGTGTCTCCTTAGAATCCCCATATCAGAAACAACTTGAAGGCACACAGTAACAAAGTTAAGGATTTGGGATAGAGTCTCTGTCTATCAGTGCCTAGTGAGACAAAGTCCATACATGAATATATATTACTGGTGTGTTTTCAGTTTTCAAGGTCACGACAGCTTTTCTTCCTTGCATTCTCCACTCCCAAACATAGACTTCATTTTGTGTGACGTTGCATGCAACGTTATTGATGGTGTTGAATTCTGTTGACTGACTTTCCTCTTTTTAAGGCTATTTGAATTATTGGAAACAGTTTTCTTAAAAATATACATTTTTATTAAACAGATGTAACAAATATAAAACAACATATAAGGGAAAACGTTTACTCAAACACACTCAACATCTACTGATTATACAACCAACAACTAACTAAACAAAATTTAATACCCCAAACACAAAAAGGGGTGAAAAGGCTTTCAGGCATGACTTTGAACTCTTCAGAAAATGGTTATTAGTAAATATGTATCCTACTTCTTCAAAGTTAATTAAAGTAACTATAACTAAATTATCTTAAATACATATAGATAATATGATTATATAAATTTTGACTGCATTTATACTAATAGTATACAGCCAGCCCTCCACATTTGCTAGGTCCCCCATAAAAATTGAAAAATCACAAATGTCAAAATGTGTGTGTGTGTGTGTGTCCAAGGCACACAAACCAGGGGCACCCAAACCACATCAGGGAAAGGAGAAAAAATGGGAGTAGGTCAACATGGTAGCCCTGTCTCCTTCATGGATATGGGAAGAAGCACTGGGAGAGTATTTGTGGTGCTGAGAAATCAGGCTATGCTTAGCCATCCTTAGCTGGCTAGACAGCAGCTGGTGAAGGAGAAGGAGAACCAGAGGTGGGTTTTTAGAGCCTTTCATGGCCTGACTGGAGCTGTTGAGAAGGAAAGATTCCCCCAGAAAAGAAGTACCTGAGCTGGTGGGGGACAGAGATTGGAGAAATTTGCAGATAATCAAATCCATGAAAGTGAAACCTGCAAAGTTGAAGGGCCAACTGTAATTATTTTTCTACATGTGCTAAAGGTAATAATACGCTGATATTGAAGGGACACGACAAAACTGTAAATATCATTTTACAGTAATATTTGTAGCCATATTATTCAAATTTTATTGTTGCATGCCCTCCCTAACACCTCTTAAAAATGTTATAACTTTCTACCGTTGTTTCTTGAATTCATTCAAAGAACATTCTCTAATTAAAGGCATCAGTGTGTCCATCTCTCACAGTGTGTCTATCTCCAACAACTTCATCAACCTGTCATCTTCAGATGGTATCAGTGAGAGGTCTTCCTACTTCTGAGCATACAGTATTCTTGCTGCCATTATCAGTTATTGGAAACAGGTTTTTCTAGGCCAGTATGTTTCTCCTACTTACCTATCTAAATATACAATATGTATTTAAATTGCTGCTGCATGTATCTGATTTGTTTCTATTCATTATAATCTAAAATGGAAACAAGAAGACACATGAAGTCTAAAAGAATACTACAAGAGTCTCATCAAATAGAGCTGTGTCTCTCCATTCATTTTGTCACAAGTGATAGGGCTTACCTTTTGGAAGAATATGAGATACAAATTTGCAAGAAGCAGCTGCTCACTGAGCATGCATAATCTCCTTGGAAATCAACATTTCAGGGAAGGATTTAACAAAATTATGTGAGCCAAAAGAATAAATCTCCAAATCAGTACTGCTGAGGCAATTCTGCTATGTAATGCTCATGGTTTTTTTTACCCAGGAAAGTACCAAGCACCAGAATGGTACTGAAATAGATTTAGCCACCTTCTCTCTTACATTCAAGAGAGGTCTCCAATGCCATCAGGTTTGGAGGATTTTAACAACTGCATAGTAAAAAAAAGACTTTATTTTCTTTGTTCCCTTGAGTGATTAATTTAAATCAGAAGGGGACAATTATGGAGCACCACATTCTGGAGTGGACTAGTGCTTGAGGGATGCGTTTTTCTTAAAAAAAACAAGAGTAATAGTTATTAATTACTTTTAAGTTATATTTTTAATTTCCAATAAAAACATAACATAGTTTAAATAAGCTACAGACTTTTAATCAGTTATTATTTTATCCTTTCTTATGCTTGTTAAAAACATATCGTCCCTCTCTATTTATATATTTCCCTCTTCACTATTCCTGCCAATTTCAAAAGCAGTCATCTGTGCCCTGTATTTACTTCCTCCTTATCTTAAATAAAAGAAGCACTCATAATTAACTCATTTATTTTAATTCTAACATAGATTCGTTCATCCTTCGCACAGTTTTCCCTAGTAAGAACCTTTTGGTTATGATAAAGGTGTACTTTTTTCTACCCCCTCCCCCCGTTTTCGCTGTGCCATCTATAGCTGTTTTCAGCTTTGAAAGGGAGCGGGAAAACAGGAATATGGAGGTTGGAATTGTGAGATTTGTGCCAATGAGAGAGTCATCTATAAGAGAAATAAGAAGAGGGAAATCATCTTTAAGAGAAGTGAATCTCTCAGGCTCTGGCAAGTTTCATATGGCTGCAAATGTTTATAAATACTAGTTGAGGTTTGCTGGCCAGATTTTGGCACCAGTCCAGACTACTATTGTTTTTTCTTTTATATTATTCAACTAGGGGAAACTGAGGGAGTGTAAAAAGCAGGTTGGGGCCACATGAGGCCTATGCCCTGTATTTTCACCATCTCATTTTCAGTGTTGGTGTAGATTTTAGTTACACACATGAAATGGCATTTTATAAAAGTGATTAAGAGAGAGATACGAACTTCTTGGACTGATGGTATCTCTGGGCAATGGCCGATTTCAAAATATACTGCTGTGTTACTTTGGTAATGTGAAATTACTGACAATCCAGATTTAAGATTGCTGAGTAAGTATGTGGCTCCTAAGGTTCTCTGATCTCTTAGTTCAGACACTAACTATGCACAGTAAGGGAAGTGGAAGAGAGACAAGTCTGTGTGAATATGGGAATCTCATTCATGTCTATATACTGCAAGTGCTAGAAGAGAGGGTTTCATTTTCTGGGAGCAGAGGAAGATACCATAGTCAGGTGAATGATCCTGCAGTTAAAGCATGCACTTCTAAGTAAAGAGGTAAGCGCAGAAGCCTACTTTTAATTTCATTGCATTGAGAAGAGCAGGGTAATAACCAGACAGCTCTTCTGACATCTTGGTTAAGTGAGTGTCAAGTTCAATGGTTCAAGTAAGTATCAAAATTATAAGCATAGAGACATGGTAGCAAAAGGAATTGCACGTTTCTTTAGATAAAGGAATGGATTAAGGATTTGGATGAAGGCTGTCTCCTTCAACAATTATACCTATAAAACGGATGTTCTAAAACTAGAATTGGACCCATTGCAAAAAGCTAAACACAGGGACTACATTTGCTTTCCAGAATATAAACATTTCCACTATTGTAGGATATGCAAGGTACCTCTGTTTCTTCATTTTTTCTAGTCTTTTTGTTCTGGGTTTAGTGCGAAAAATATATATAGTCACTTTAGTTATGAAGGCATGGGAGTCCTGTACCTCCATGGATGGTGAGAAAAAGCAGAGCAATTGGAACTTGGCTACAAATTCCCAGGTAGTAAAAACATGATTGCTTTATTAGATTCCAAGTGCTTCCATATGGAACTTTTACTTGAAAACATGCAAAAATTTTTTTATAGAAATCCCAGATGTAGCTGCTGTCTTTCATTTGCAACCATTCTGTGTTTCTACCCCCACAAAGTCTAGTGGTAATTTTTTTAGAAAATACACTGTGGAGTCAAAAAAGACAACTATGCCAGAATAAACTGCGCAATGCCTTTTGAATGATGGTGGAAGGTGCCCTTCATGTGGAAGCACCCTTTGTGTTGCCTCTACTAATTCTTTTCCTAGTGACTTTTCTCAAGAAGGATTATATCAGCTCTTGAGCATATATTTCACTATAAAATGTCCTTTTATCTCTTGCTCTGTTTAAAGTATAAAAGTTAATGTGACTGAGCAGAGCTTATAATAGCTTGCTTGGGATATAATATACCCTGCGAAAGCTAACACATTCTGACTATTTGGTGTGAATGTAGCTATAAAGAACAGCTGTAAAGAATATTAAAGTTTATAGAGGAGCGACTGATTTGTTTGAATAATGAGCTATTTTGCACCTAGAATTAGAAGTTAGTTACAGGTGTGAAAATGCTCTGAGACTTTTTTTTGGATCATCCAAACAAATGCAGTGTTAAAACACTTACTAGGCAAAGCTTGCACTAAGTAGCCTTTTGTGCTCTGGCCTTTAAAAAGTGTGGGCCATGGAATGCCTGCATCTTAGAAGTGGCTGCCTATTGTCCATTTCAAAACTCCTTCATAGTTGCAAGCTTCAGGGTTCCAAAAACAGCAGCAGCTGGTAGCTTCCCTATCGACAGTGACTTTGTTTCAAGATTTAGTCTGAACTTTAAAAGAGCTGTCCAAAATGTTGAATTATACCCACAAAATAGGTTCAGCATCTTAAGAGAGCTTAAAGTTCACCTGAAAACTTGCAGTGGTTTAACCTCCTCACCAATCAGCTACCAGAGTTATTAAGGTACTGGTTACCTACTTTATCTGTGGAAGTGGTGAAAGTCATGACTAGTTTAAGTCCTATTGATTTCAGTGCATCTCCTATATGCGTAATTAAATCTGAATGCAAAACAGTGGAGGATGCTTGGATGTATTTTATATTCCACTTTCAAAGAATGAATTTGAACCCACAAGGATATGAATGGAATAGAAATTGCCTGCAAAAGAATCTGCACTAGCAATGGGTAGGAATGTATGTGCATTTTCAAAGTCTTGTCATATACAGATGATATGTAACATCTCCATCTTGCTATCTGAGAATTAGGAAGATTTTGTAGTCATCTGTTGGCATATGTACTTTTCTTAGTCTGTGAAATTTTTGCCACGTATTATCTTCTTTTCCTCCAAAAAGATCACAACACCATCCCATTACATTCCTCAATAATATTCAAGAGTATCTTTCAACACTGTATAGTAATTCTTTTGTTCTGTCATGTTTTTCAGTTACTTTTTTTTTTTAATATAGACTCTTTTAAAGGGATTTTGCTATATAGGTAATAGCATCATTGAGGGATGTGCATCTGTGCAACAAAACATTGCAGTGTTAGATGGGTCTGTTCAGGTATGGCAGTTTCTGTTTTATTTCAGTTTATTTACCATTTGGTATAATTTCTTTTTGTACTGTTGAGCACGTCAGCCTGATCCCAACGATGTTAATTTTTTTTAGCTTTCACATTGTTATCTATGGAGACCTTTCATTTCTGTCCTTGGGAACATGTTAAAATTTCTATGCTGTGTGCACCAAGGAATGATCTTTTGAAACACTGAGATGCCTTTGCCTTTTATGGCATAATTTGAATTACTATTAGCGGAATAACAAAGAAAAGATCATTCAAAGTTTTTACCTTTTTTAAAAAGATAAAATAGTATCACTTTCTACAGGTAAAATCCAGATCTTCTAGAGTCAAATGCTCAAAGCATTCTACTGACTTAAAAGTGTATAATTTCTAACTTGAATCATAAGCTTACAAATACTTAATAAAGAGTTTATTTAAATTGACTTTACTTTTGATCCAGTGTGTACATCAGGATTCAACACAATAGAGTTATGAAGGGAATGCAGTCTACTCATATTGTAAGCTCTTTCTAATTAATCCACAGAGATACCATATTTATAACATCTTAAAATATCCTTGATAAAGAATGAGTTTTGGTGCAAGGTAATCTTCATCTGGGACCCACACAAGTTTACTGTAGTTTACTGTCAGCTTTTAGAGACAACAACATTACAAACCATTCTAATTAAGGTACTAAATAAAATTAGACTCTTCCTATAAATATTGTTGTAACTACTTTGCAGTGAGTAAAGTAGATAAAAAGCACTGTGGCACTGTTGTTTTGGATTTAAATGGTCTTTTATACTAGATTTTAAGTGTGACCTAGAATAATTAGACACAAAATATTAAAGACATTCTGTAACTTGCTGTAAGGCAAATTCTACTAATAAAACATAAGTTTTCCATATTCAGTGGTGATTTATGTCCCATTGTGGAATTTATTTATTAATTAAACTATTTGTTCATTGTCTTGGGGCCCCCAAGGTGAAGCATAATAGATAAAAATATATGAAAATACTATCTAAAAATAAGTCAAAACAGTATTTTTAAAAATGTTTAAACATGCATACACAGTCTTGGCTGCCCACTAGAAACTACAGCGGGATAGAACTAGCCTGAATTGCCATGGAATGAAGTTCGACAACCAAAGTGCTGCTCCTGAGAAAGTTCTGTCTAGGGAAGGGCAAACCGAATCCTCAAATCCTGGGTAAGGATTCGAGATTCCCAAATCCGAATCCCTGTGCCATGGTAGGCAAACCGAATCTTTCAAATCTGCCAACTAAATAGATTGTTGGAGACTGGGACACCTGAAAACCAGGGAGACCATACATACAAGGGGAGATAGTACGTAGTTGAGGTTTTCCCTTGGAGTAATAATGGCCTTTGCTAACAATTTAACAAATTACATCTAGGCTTGTATTCTAAGATATTTAAATTGAACAGTTCATATTTATGTTAAGTATTTAACTGGAAGCTACAGGCTTGAGATTTCAAGGACAGCTGAAACATTCCTTTGCATAGCTCCCTTGCAAACCTCTTTCAGACACAATTCTGGGATTTGTAGTTTTACAAGGTGTCACAGCCTTCTCTGCCAAAGTGTACTGGTGCATCATCAAACTACAAACCCCAGGATGCCAGAAGGAGCTATGCAAAGAAAAGCCAGTTTTGATCTGGATTATCTCTCTACTGTAGTATGCGGCCTTGTTTACACAGGCAGGGAAATGATTAATCCACATTTTCCTGTCTGTGTAGAAAGGGCCTTCATGTCATTTCCAGTCTGGGGAGATCCTGAGGCAAAACTGTTGACAATTGTCTTGGCCAGATTTCTTCAGAGGGAGGTTTCCCTTTGCCTAGGCTTTTGCTAAGGCTGAGAGGGTATGTCTTGCCCAAGATTATCCTTCTTTCCCTTGCTTTTTAAACTCTTTTTAAAAAATGATTTGAAAGATTCAGGATTTGTGGATTCCCAGAACCTTCCAGGGATTCAGAAAATTCTGGATTCGTCCCATCCCTAGTTCTGTCTCATGTACTTACCCATGTAGCCTCTTGGTGTGGTAAGACATGGCACAGGATTTCCACTGAGGATCTCAAATTCTGGTCAGGTTCACAAAGGAAGCGGCAGTAAGTCCTGGCCCCAAGCCATTTAGGATTTTGTATGCCAAACCGAGCACCTTAAACTGAGCTCAGAAGCAAAATGCAAGACAGTGCAGTTCATGCAAGACCAGTGATGTGTTGTCTTTGAAGTGGATACCAAGAAATGATTTGGCTGTAGTATTGTGCACTTAGCAGTAGATTACAAACACTTTTCAAAGACATTTCCATATAGAGTTCATTTGTTGTGGTGATTATACTGATGTGCTTTTGAGTCATTTTTTACTTATGGCAACCATAAGGCAAACCTATCACAGGATTTTTGTGGCAAGATTTGTTTAGAGGAAATTTACCGTTGCCTTCCTCTGGGGCTGAGAGAGTATGGCCTGCTCAAGTCACCCAGTGGATTTCTATGGCTGAAACTTGGTTTCCTAGAAACATGGTCCAGCACTCAAACCACTGCACCGTGGTGGCTCTCATAGAGCACATTACAGCGGTGTAATTGGGAGGTAATTATAACATGAACCACGTTGACCAAAGGTGCCTTCCAAAGCTGGACAAAGGCTCTCCTGGCCACAGCAGTTTTATGGCCTTCCAGGAACAATGCTGGGTTTAAGAGCATGCCCAAGCTGCAAACTTTGCCAGGTTGTAACCAGCATAGAAATAAGTTCCACCTCCCAACTAATGCTAAATGCTCTGCTCTGCGTGACTATAGAGTGCTCCATGCCACAAACTTGCAGTATTACTGAGGTCTGATAGTTTTTTTTGTCCCCAGATACCAAGTATACTACATTGGCTCCGCATTCCAACCAATTCCATTTTCTGACAGTGTTTTGGTCCCTAACCAGTCATATAAGTGGCGGAAGCCCACTTATATGTAAAGTATACTTTACTGTAGGGAGCATGAGGCAGTAACAGAGGTTCTGTTGGGACGGACTGCATGCACGCTGCTTGCAAAGTTTCTCAGCCAGCTTAGTGTCTTTTTCTCTCTCTTAGTTCGCTTTGCAAGCAGCATATACGTGCAACCAGTTCCAAGTGAGCCTCCATAGGCAAGAACTGATGAAAGAGCGTAATCCCCATCAAATTAATGGAACTTGAGCAGGTGATCAAATAACAGGGTGACAAAAGATAGGGCTTCTTGTATTTTTCAACCACTACAGGTGATCTTTCTATCCCTAACTTAGAAAAACTTTGTGGGGGGGGGTTCCTTGTCAGTTTTAGCAAGCTAAGCAATGGATTAGAAATTATGCCTTAGTTTTTTGGACTAGTTTGGAAAGAGACACAATTTTCAGATCATAAATAGATATTTACAGAAGAATACTTAAAAGATTCTTACCCTTAGTCATAAACCCATATAAGAAAGAGAGAATATTATGTTGGACAAAATGGACTGAGTTATTTCCCCTCTGCTCTCATTTATAAGATGTATCTTCCCGTGGGTTGAGGTCAGATGCTCAAATTCTGACGGAACAACAAAGAACACACACACAACAGATTATTTATCAATTAGAGATTTATTTAATAGATGGGAAGTTAAAACAACAATGTTGCTGAAAAAGAAATTGTCAAATACTAAAATAACTTGGCTGGATTTGATAACATTGGAACATAAAAGTTAATGATTGGGTCAAACTGCAGGGGCCTCAAAAGCAACTTAGAATTTCAGTTGATTTGTACTATTCCCCAACTAGCAACAAGAGGTCTTATATCCAAAATATTTATGATTTGTTACCTAAAGAAGATTAAAACAAAATGGAAACCTAGCTAAGATCCACAGGGAAACAGATTTAAATTTAGTTATTACGCATGAGACTTGGGTAAAATTATGGATATAAATTTGCCATTCTGATCTATTTCTGCTAGTCTGAGGGACAGTGCTTATGCAGTAGGCCTTTCAGTTTCACAAGGGATAGGGAAAAAGAACCCTTGCAAAAATGAAACAAATGCAAATAGCTGTGGGGCCCCACCCCATCGAGAGGGTCGCAGGAGAGAGCCAAGAAGAGAAAGAACTTCCCTGTTTGGCTTTCACCTGGCTCCCCCCACCCCGCAATTGAGCAAGTAGGGGGGCAGGAGAAAACCAAGTGGGGAAACAACTTCCCTGCTTGGCTTTCTCCTGGCTCCTACCTCTGTGATCGGGCAAGTGGAGGAGCTCAAGCGAAAACCAAGCAGGGAAAGAACTTTCCTGCTTGGCTTTCTCCTGGCTCTCACCCACATGATCAAGCGAGGGGGGGTGCAGGAGAAAGCCGAGTGGGGAGAGAACTTCCCTGCTTGGATTTCTACTGGCTCCCACCCACACACTCAGGTGAGTGGTGGGGGCATAGGATAAACCAAGCGCGGAAAGAGCACTTTCCCTGCAGGCTTTCTCCTGCGCCCCCCCACCTTCTGCTGCTTGCCGAGGGTGCACCCACACCAGCAATGGTGGCCAAATAAGCACAGGGAAGTGTCCATCACCCTCCCTGTGCCCTCCTGCCCCCCAGGCCAGGGAATGGGAGGGGGAGAAGGAGGTCAAGGAGGCACCTCACAAATAATCAGATTTGCAAAAGTGGAACCCACGAATGTGGAGGGAGAACTGTATAATTATATACAGTGACATTACTATCCCTCAGGAGTTTTCCCTGTTATGGAAAGATAGTCAACCAATTTGTTAGAGGGGATGTAGAGAATGAGGCATGCTATTTCATATGTGGCCAGATTGCTCCCAAAGTGAAGGTGTTCTGGGACAGTATACTTAAACTTAATGAAGACAAAAGAGATGAATTACTTTTATTTTATTTTTTTTTCTGGATAATAATTCATTGTTACATAACAAATACTTAATATCACAACTTTTGTTAATTATGAGTAAACAAATCACTCAAAATTGGAAATATGCAGATGATTTGAACGTTCAGTTGTGACTCTAAGGAGTTTTGAATTCAGCATTGTATGAGAAGTTGACCATTAATGTAAGGTATATCAAAGCAAAGAACACAGAGAACATGTTTGTTGAAAAATGTATTTACTACGACAAAGCAAAGATTGATAAGGACTTCTCACATCACTTTATAAGACATTCATTACTTGGAATCTGAATAAAATTCAAACGTAAAACTTATAGAAGAATTCCACAATGGGTTTCGACACATGAGGCCCTATTTGGAAGATGGAAGGATCCAAAAGAAAGATGGCTTAGGTATAGAGATATTATAATTGAAGAAAATAAGACTAATTTAGTATTAAAGACAAGAGAGGAATTGGACGGTTTGTATTGCCAGTGGTTCCTTTACTTACAACTGAAAGAAAGGTTCAAAATGGATTTAAAGCTTGAAGACTTTGAATCAAGCAAACAATTAAATGAATTCAAAAAGGTCATTTTTGAGAAACCTGGCCATTTGTCCTCTCAAAATCTATAAGATTCTCTTAAATGGAGAACTGGAAACAGAAGCAGTAAAAGAAGTAATGATAAAATGAGCCTGAAATATTAGTCATGGAATACATTAGAAAGTTGGGGAAGAAGCCAGAAAAATACCCAAAAATATACATCAGCGCAAAGCTTGAAAGAAGACTACTTTAAAATGATGTTTAGATGGTATCTGGATCTATCCAGACTAAATTAAATCTTGAAAACAAGGAAAAACAACTGCTAGAAGTGGGATGAGGAAAAAGGCACGTTCTTCCATATGTGGTAGTCATGCTCTATAGCAAGGAAGTATTGGAAGAATATACATAAAATTATGACTGGAATCTTACGGATAAATATTCCACTATCCCTGGAAATTTTTTTGCTGAATATGTTATATGAGATAGATAATGTGCAGGATTTATTTGGACATCTAACATACACTAGCTGCAGAAATATTCTCACAGCATGATATTGGAAACAGTTAAGAAGCTCAAGATTGGTAAAACATCTGGGCTGGATGGCATCTCTGCTGTTTACTATCGATGTTTTGAGGAAGAGTCTTTATTACAGAAAACGTTGAATTTGATCCTTTCGAATGGGAAGATTTCAGAGACATAGAGGGAGATGACTGTAGTTTTAATTCTGAAAGGGGGCTAGGACTTGACAATGACAAAGAGCTATGGACTTACTTCATTACTAAATAATGATTATAAGATTTTCACAGTGGTTTTGGCAGAAAGATTGAAGATGATCCTGCAGGGTTCATTCACAGAGACCAAAGTGGGAGGGGGGGATAACCAAAAAAAGACAGAAGACAACATCAGAAGTGTTTTGGATATCCTTAAATAGCCATCAGATTCTGAATAGGTCCATAAGACAAAATGTGAGAATGAAAGGTTTAAAAAATTGTAAAAAATACATTCTAATTAAAGGCATTTGCAGATGATTTAGTTATTCTGTTCCAAAATCCTTTTGCAGGTACAGATGCTGTGCTAGAGGTATTAAAAGAATTTGGGGAGTTGGGGAAATGAACAATGAGGTTAATAAAGATATGAGAAAAGAACACCATATACAGGTTAAAATTCATATGGCAAGGGAAGAAACTGAGAAGTCAATATAAAGTTTTACTGGGTGAAAAACAAGGGATTGAGATTACTGGATATGCAACTGTACTTTGCTGCATACTGTTTGGGTTGGTTGAAAGGTTGGATTATGTTGTCTAAGAAAAGACTGTAGGACATACTGTATATACTCATGTTTGAATTTAGAAATTTTAGTCAAAAAATCAACTCAAAAAACCTGGGTTGACTTACCCATGGGTCAATGCAACTACTGTACCTTAATTCTAATTTAAAAAAGGAACCATCCCCTTCTTTGAGTAGAGTGGCAAAAGATGAGAGCTTTTTCTATCTCGGGAAAACCTAAAAGAAGGATCAACCTCCTTTGCTGTCTGCACTGTTGTGCTGCTTCTGGCCTTTGTGAATGCATGAATGACAGACTAAGCTCTCACCTTTCACCAGTCTATTTAGAGAACAAGCTGGTTCCTTTGTTAATAAGAGATAATACTGTACATTAACTTCTATTTAAAAAGAGAACCTCTCCTTCTCAGAGTAGAGTGATGAAAGGCCTTTTTGAATTCCTTGGCACTGGCACCCCTCTCCACTGAATGACCCTCAATTTATCCATGGTTCATATCAAAATCCATAATTTTGTCCACCAGACCGGCCCTCAACTTGTGTATGAGGTTGACTCATACATGAGTATATATGGTAGAAGGACATGACCAGAGGTTTAGGTGGCATGGTTATTTATGTGCGATAAAGTTAAAGCGAATGCAGATTTTAATAACCATTTTGTGAAATGAGCTTTGTTAAGAATATGAAATAGATACAAACCAAGGTTATGCTCGCTTGAGATGCCTTTGTGGCTTTCAACATAAGAAGTCTTCTACAAGAAGAAAACAGCAGCAAAGGAGAAGTAGGTAACTTATCAGGATCTTTTGAAATTTGTTTGAGAACATTATAGAATTAAATCAAATGAAGAATTACTGGTAGGTAGTTATAGTTTTCAGTGGTATTCTTATAGACAAATATTTGAAAGATTTAAAACAGATAAGAAAATATATTCAGTAAGGCCTTTGACAAAGTTCCCCATGACATTCTTGCATCGAAGCTAGTAAAATGTGGGCTAGACAGGGCTACTGTTAATTGGATATGTAATTGGTTGACCGACCGAACCCAAAGGGTGATCATGGATGGCTGCTTTTCATCCTGGAGAGAAGTGACTAGTGGGGTGCCACAAGGTTCTGTCCTGGGCCCAGTGCTGTTCAATATTTTTATCAATGACTTAGATGAAGGAATAGAGGGCATGCTCATCAAATTTGCAGATGACACCAAATTGGGAGGGGTTGCTAATACGCCAGAAGACAGGATCAAAATTCAAAATGACCTGGATAGATTGGAGAGCTGGGCCAGGGCGAACAAAATGAAATTCAACAGAGAGAAATGTAAGGTCCTACACTTAGGCAGAAATAATGGAATACAGAAATATAGGATGGGGGACACGTGGCTGGATAGCAGTACGTGTGAAAGGGATCTAGGAGTCTTCATAGACCACAAGCTGAACATGAGTCAGCAGTGTGATGCGGCAGCCAAGAAAGCCAATGCAATTCTCGGCTGCATCAACAGGAGTATGGTGTCTAGATCGAGGGAGGTACTGGTACCACTCTACTCTGCTTTGGTTAGACCCCATCTTGAATACTGTGTCCAGTTCTGGGCACCCCAATTCAAGAAGGATATTGACAAGCTGGAGCAAGTCCAGAGGAGGGTGACCAAAATGGTGAGAGGCCTGGAAAACATGCCCTATGAGGATAGACTGAGAGAGCTGGGTATGTTTAGTCTGCAGAAAAGGAGGTTAAGAGGGGACATGATAGCCATGTTTAAATATTTGAAGGGATGCCACGTAGAGGAAGGAGGGGGCTTGTTTTCTGCTGCTCCAGAAACCAGGACAAGGAGCAATGGATTCAAGCTGCAGGAAAGGAGATTCCACCTGAACCTCAGGAAGAACTTCCTGACAGTCAGGGCTGTCCGGCAGTGGAATCTGCTGCCTCGGAGAGTAGTGGAGTCTCCTACCTTGGAGGTTTTTAAGCAGAGGCTTGATGGCCATCTGTCGGGAGTGCTTTGAGGGTGTTCCTGCATGACAGGGAGTTGGACTGGATGGCCCGTGTGGTCTCTTCCAACTCTACATTTCTATGATTCTATGATTCTATGATTCTATGGTTTTGGGAAGAACAAATTAGAATTTGAGGTCAAGCTGTATATGGATGATGAACATTTGATTTGTAAAATGTATAAATTTTTGTCAAAAATTGAGTTGGAAGAAGAACAAATTAAAGATTTGTGATAAAGAGAGCTCAGAACTTGAGATATAATATATAGATGAAACAACAGGAAAAATGTCATCAAAGAGAGTGAAATTTTCTTTGTTATGATCCTGAGGAGAATTTTTATCAAAAGAGATATTTTTGGTATTTGACGCCAGAATGTATAAAGAGGCTTCTAATGTATGTTGGAAATGTGAGCAACAAGTAGTGGCATTTTATTGTATGTAGTGGACTTGTGAGAAAGCTAAAGAATTTGGAAACAAATATATAGTTTGATTCAGAACATTTTGAAGGTTGATATTCAATGAAGCCTGAACTGTTTTTATTGGGACTGATGGATGACCAAATGGAGAAGAAATATGGAAGATTATCACGATATATGATCCTGGCAGCAAAATTAATGCATACATAGAAATGGAAAAACATGGTAATTCCATCAAATGAGGAATGGCTGCTGGAACTGAAATGGACAAATTGTCAACATTGACTAGAGAAAAATCACTGGTGTCATTTTTGAAAGATAATTTTTTTTTGTTTTTGGCAGAAAAAGCTGTAGGTTTTGATAATTAACAGGTTTGGTTAAGTTGAAGCAAGTGCATGAATAGTACATAATTGGAGAAGTTCTATAGTAGGAAGCATAACCATTGTTAGAAAAGTTGGAAGTCAATGTTAATTTTTTTCTTATTCCTTTTCTTTGCTAATTCTTTTTCTTTATTTTCTTTTTCTTTTGTATTCAAAAATGTCTAATATGTACATATGTACATAGACCAGCACTTTACTTTCAGTTTATAAATAAACTGGAAACCAGTGCAACTGAGATACTTCTTGTTCCCACTAGTAGTCTAGTTGCCATTTTCTACATGTACCAAGTTGTGTTCAGCTGTGTGGCCACTACCTGCTTTAGAATTGAACAGACTTTAAAGTGGGAGCCCATTTGAGGCCACAGAGGGCAGAAAGGATAAAGAAATCCCTAGCATGAGCTTGAGTCTACATGAGCCAAAGTCATGTACATGGTACATAACACATTATATTAAGTGGTGACAACAATCTGATTAAATATCAGAGGATTCTTGCCAAATATCTGTAAATAATTTTCAGTATCATGTCATTATTGACAGTGGCATTTGATAAGTTGCAGGTAGTTACTAGAGTACAGTGTGCCCTCTTCTGGCACTACCTCCGCACACACAAATACAAGGTTGTACAAAGTCTCACTCTCTTAAAAGTCAGCAGATGAGACAAGCACACACGCATGCATCCATTGACTGCAATAGGATGCAACACTCATGTTTTCTGTTTTACATGAAAGTTCCTGGAACAGAACCCTAGCATATGTGATGGGTGCACTGTAAGATAAGCAGGAACAGTGCTTATTCTTGCAACTGGGGGTATACCGTGTCAACCAGGCTTGTTGCTCTACATATGTAACAGACAGAGATCACACAATCTCAGAAGAAATTTCTCTCAAAGAGAACATACGGTCTCTCCCTTTCCAGAAATACAGATCATATCTCTGAGGGATCCAGGGTTTTCTTCACATTACCAGCTGAATAGGTGTGGCTATAAGGACGGTCCAAGGGGCAGAGGAGCTCTGAATCTTCTCATATCCCTTAACCATGGTTAGGAGAGGGGATCATGTATTGTTTTCTCTGTATATGCACAAGATAGAGGCTATCTCTTCTTCTTAATTAACTTGACATAGCTCTTCCAAGTCAAAACGGACAGAGGGTGGCCTTGGGGCCACACCACCCAGACTCCCCAAGAGCATCATCTTTCTGCCTCAGATGCCTCTCCTGGAAGCATCCAGGCAATTTATCTTTTAAATTGGTTATAATGACTCTTTGCATTGTTTTACTATATTAAAAAAAACTTTTCAAAGCTAGACGTGAACCTTTACTTCTGGGGTTTTTAAAAAGTATTTTTGGCAGAGTTTGTAACTTCAGAGACATTTGCAAAGATTGGAAATGTTCCTCTAGGAAGCTACTGTTTATTTCTTCAAGAATCATGGTAACTTTAGCTGCTGGAGTAATGATGGTATTTTTATTCCTCAGTAACAGTGCCACACTTGTTGAAAAGTGGCTTGGTGGTATTTTGTACATCCCTGTTAATTCTCCTGTAGTTACCTACGTTACTTTCTGTTTCTTTTTCTACTCCACTTAGGAAATACTGAATCACATAGCTAATGTAGATTAAGCACAGCATAGAATATTCTTTTTATGGAGTACTGGGAAAGTCTTTATTTTCTGAGAACTGAAATTCTCAAAATAAATGCAATGAAGAGTTTTATGCAAACCATAGCATAGATTTCAGAAAAGATTAGAATTTAATCACCCTAGGCTTTGTAATTTTTAAGTATGTGGTAGATATTTAAAGAGGACAGATACCTGCCGGGTGTTCTGTGTGGCTAGGCAGGGCTTTGCTTTGTTTTCTGTTTGCTTAGAATAAATGATATGAATGACTCTGTTAATGTGATATAAGTTTTTGACTTCGCTAGACTGAAATGAATACATGCATCTTTGCTCCAAAGAGCACATTTTGGAAGCTAACATTATTGACATCTTCTCTGCCAGGATTTAAAAAAAAAAATTACAAAAGGAAGTCAGACTTCAGAAGAAACTTCAGTGCCAATGAACTTCTAGTGAAAACTGGTTGCACACACTTTTATAAAAAATTGCAAGTAAATCAGCAGTTTCCATGTAGAGAGATTACAGTACAATTTAAAGCTTGGCCTTTATGTGTTACTATTAATTATAAATTTGTGAAGAGAATTGTGAATTTTGAAATTTGTGAATTGTGAGAATTTGTGAAGGGTTGGATCTTAAGTCAGCCCACTGCAAACAGAAGGGACACCGACCATCTACATGTGGCTTTTGAACCAGGTTCCCACTGGTGGAAGAAACACTTTTCCAGACCCCCCCCCATGCATCCCTCACCCCATTATTCCAAAGAACTGCCAAACCATCTATGGGCAGATTTTCTGAAGGTGAAAGGTGATATAGGGAGTGCACAGTCAGTAAGTGTTTCCTCCTCCTTTCTGCCAACAAGTACATCCCCTAAATGGGATGGGTCTCACTCGGAATAATCTCACTGAAGAGAGTAAAATTGGATCCAGGCCTCTGTCTGCTAACTTTAAAGAAAAAGAAATCTGAATCCAGATCAGAGGTTCTTGGATCTCAGAGACAGTGGGAATTCCCTTCTGGGCAAGGCTTTTTCATAAATCTCTGCAGGCGAGGGGTTTAATCATGGTAAAAGCTAGGAATATACTTGTGCTAATTTAGAGGGGGGGATTAAATATTAATAAGGAATCTAAATTCAGGTCAGAAATTTTCGTATTACCTGTGTGATAAACAGGCAGAATGCCTGTTGCCCTTAAGCAAAAATCTTGCAGCCCCAAACAGGCTGTCCTTAAAAGCTGCAGGCTTTTCTTACATGCTATTTATAGTGGCATTTTTAGAAATTGTGGTCTAGCTTTATCCACCCCAAAAAAGAATGAAAGTGCATGTTTGTTTTTATCTTTAATGCTTTCTTACTGTTAAGGGTAAATGTTTCATTGTGCTTAAAACAATCAGCCATGTATCCTATTATATTCTTATGCTGTAAGGGTTAAAGCAGTCTCTTGTAGTGAGAACTGAAATGTTGTCTTCCAGTTCATGTGCAAGGGCAGAGTACAGTTTCCATGGAAACTCGTGGAATAATGTTTCATGTCTTCCCCCTGCATTCTGATAGTAACATATTGCTGCATACAGAATGCTTAGAGGCAGATACCAGTGTAACGATTAGCTAGAAGAGAACATATTTAATAATTTCAGATGCATAAACATTATTTCATTTTTTTTTAAAAAAATGGCTGTAATTAAGAAGTATAGCTACGTAGGATGCCCAGTTTGATGGCACTAGGTGCACATTTGATTGTAGTCCTAAATCAGTGTTCTAAAACCTCACTTTTTCAACATTGTTAACAATATAACCTTTTCAGATCTGAGCTTGTAGTAGGTCACATTTCAAAAAACCAGTTTAACATAATGGCAATACAGCCTCCTTCCGGGAGGTTATTTGGATTTTTTCCAAAATAGAAGCATTTGGGGGCTAAACAAAGGAATTTAAAAATTATAGGGTGCCTGTAACAAAATGAAACTCATAATTTTTAAAAAGGAGTCTGGGAAAGCAAAATCTGCTAAATGGGTGTGTGTCTCTGTTACGCAGCTGTGTGGCAGCCTCGCCCATCTTGTTTATGAGGAAAACTACAGGTTGGTTTCCTCTTACATTTTCAGGGTCCTAGAGAAATTCAACTTTCTCAGCAGTGTCAATTGGGCATACTTATCTCTGCTATGCTGCATTTTTAATGTAGAATTTAAATAAAATTTGCTATAGTGAAAGCAAAAAAACACACATGTACACACACGAACCTAGCAATGGGAGAAACTTTTCTAGGCAAAATATATACCCTTAAATTTTTTAAGAAATGAGGTGCTTAAAACTATCGTGGTCTATTGCCCTTCTGAAAAAAAGTATAGATTAGTGGTTGCAAATGTTTGCGCGTGGGAATGAATTTATATGTGTGAAGAATGTTCACCTTTTCATCTGGCAGTGGCTACCAGAAGATGATGTCACCTTGCAGCCGATTGGCTGTTTCAGTACCTAGTGCAGGGAAGAGAGAGAA
Source organism: Ctenosaura bakeri (assembly GCA_948474755.1). NCBI lineage: Eukaryota > Metazoa > Chordata > Lepidosauria > Squamata > Iguanidae > Ctenosaura > Ctenosaura bakeri. The sequence continues at coordinate 185,180 of CAOLHI010000977.1, forward strand.
GGATGCCGGCACAAATCTCTGTGGTGGATCTATGGTGTTTTCTGTCAGTTTTGTGTGGAATATTTTGATTAGTATTGAGGTAGTCCTTCAGTTTGGCCATGTGAGCAAGTGAGAGAACATCTGAGTGCAAGGAGCATTGAATGCTGTCAGAGGAATGAGGCGACTGATCTGCAAACGAATCTGTGATTGTAAGTGTGGAAATCAGGGTGGAACGAATGAAGCAGGGAGTGTTAGTAGACACATTGTGGGAGGATGTGTAGCAAGGATGGGAAGCATGAGTAGTAGAAAAGCAGTGGTTTTTTCTCTCTGTTGAAATGCTGGAATGAATTGAAGATAGTACAGATTGCAGTTTTGAGCAACAAAATAGAAGTCAGCCAGGAATGCTTGCCTTGTAACAGATTTTTTTTCTTAGTTTGCAAAATGATAAGCTTTTGCTATATTTTTTCAGTCCCGGTTCATTTCCAAAGCTGTTGTATGTAAATGAAATATTGTCTCATTTTATTGTATATTTTTTACTCTTTATTATGTGTCTGTAGCATTGAAGACAAAGGACATAAATGATTACTACTGATTTTACTTGATTTTTGGTGACTTTTGGTAAATGCTGCTACAAGGCACTTCTTTCCTAAACAGAAGAAATAACAGGGTTAAAACTCAAGCTTTTCTCTAAAACATCCCTTACAGATAAAAGCTTTGATGATGAAGAATCAGTGGATGGAAATAGGCCATCTTCAGCTGCCTCAGCTTTCAAGGTTCCTGCACCTAAAAAACCTGGAAATCCATCGAATACTTCAAGAAAACCAGGTTCTGCTGGTGGGCCTAAGGTTGGAGGTAAGATTGCAATATTCAGGCATAAATGTGCTGGGTTTTTGTTTTGTTTTGTTTTTTTCTAATATTGGCTCAGCCAAAATCATATTTAAGTACTCTGAAGGATAAATGTTTAATTCATAACTGCAGTATTTTTTTTTCAGCTCTAGAAAGTGGAAAGGACCTTGACAAATCATGTGCTTATGTAAATTGATGTGCATGTTGAAATAGATGGTGATAATCCAGTTAATATAAATAACTATTATTTAGTGAAGTCATATGTTTTATTTTTAAAAATACGTTGTATATATTTCTAGATCTTCCACTTTCACAAATGGTATAAAAATGGTACAGTATTAATTTAATTACATATGCTGGTTTTTAAATTTTGCTCCACTGCTTGATATTGAAACTTCCATATTGTCACAGGATAACTTTAAAATAAGTAAAATAATTCCCCAAGTAGAATCTAAAAATTTGATGTAAAAAATGACAGTTACTTTTTTTTTCCAGTGTAAATGTGACAAACTTCTAAAAGTATATTTGTTTTAATGTATTTAATTCTCCCTGGAGCATTTTTCTTTCAAAATGGCTTGAAAAAGAAGGATTTATATCACTGAGATTATCTGTTTAGTTGGCACAAGAATGTCTTAATTATAAAATGTAGTTCAGAGGCAAGATATCAAATGGGTTACACGAAGTATATTTGGGATGCACTAGCCTGTCCGAAAAATTTAAGCAATATTTTTGAAGTGTTCCACTCTTTAGTGTGGATATTTTAAAAAGTTGGTTGCATCACACACCATATAAGGTTTTTGTTACCCATGATACCTTCTGTGTGAATTTATAAACTACTTTGATGTAATATTTAAAAGCATCTAGGGAATGAGTGCAAAAGTCAGGTGCAACAGTTGTAATAAAATATTTTGCCTTGTAGACTTCAGTGCTCTAGAAGTATACTATGACTCTGCCTATATAAGAACTGCAACAGGTGTGCACTGGATGTGAGGTTGTGAAATATACCTAAATTTAGTTAGACATTAAGCTTGCTGTACTTTTGAGTTATGCATACTTTTGGTATAAATTCTTACACCTAATGCTTTATTCAAATAGTTCTTTACCCGTTATAATTCTTCATAAAGTTATAGATGAATTTTGCAAATTGTACATATGTTGTCAAAAGGCAAATTCTAAGAACTTTCAGGTAGTATTTTCTTGATTATCACACTTGTGATGTATAAATACTTGAACTGCATTTTGGACACAATAGTAAATTTCCTGTTATGTTGCATACTTCTGACAACAAAAGCGATAACTTTTAAATATTCCTAGTCATATCGGGTGGCATAACTTGGGTAGATACAGCTTAGATAAGTGATTTCAAAACTTTTTACACCTGTGTCCCCTTTAGACCCACACGAGAATGTTGTGGGCCACCACTCAAAATTTTGCCCCCCTGTTGTCCTATCATACACCCCTCTCTCTCACAGGCCCTTCTGCCATACATGCCCTCCATCATAACATTGAGTTCTCTGCCTCTTCTCTTCACTTCCCTCCCTGAGAAACTGCCTCACTTCTCTCCCTGAGAAACTGTCCCCACTTGAGAAACTGCCTCATGGCCGTTAAGGGGCATGTCCCTGCTGTACCAGCAATGAACATTTGGTGAAACTGAGTGGAAAGAGCATAAAAAAGGGAAGCCAATTTTTGATGTTTTTGAGATTGGAAGAAGACATAAGGGGAGAAGATGTTTTTGCAGAGACCAGTCAGTACTCAGTTATGCATGCACATGCGCACACACATGCAGAGGCTTGTCTTTTTTCACATTTGCTGGACTTGCAGACAGACTTTTCATGTGCCTCTCTTGAGCAACTATCACACTCCCCCTTAGAATCTACTGTTTAAATAAAACAAGCCACAGAACACTGTTAGGTGACCATTGTTTCTATAACATGAGTAAATTCAGCTGGTCGTAGAAAGTGTCAGTATTCATCATTCTTTCTTGTGTTGGTTCTATGCAGTTATAATATGCAAAATGCATACTGGGCCTGAATGCTTATGCAAAATATATTCTGCCTTAGAATGCTTAGTAAAGTCTTGGAACATTATGTTGTTAGGCAACTCTGTGTCTTGTGTCATGTGTGTCAGTGAAGAAAAGTGGGATTTTGTGTTTTTCATGAGTTTACAAGTTCTAAAAATGACAGAAAAATTTTTAAATATTGATAAATTTATTCAGTACATTTGATGACATTATTTAGAAAACATTTCTGATAACTTGGGAAATTCAGCTGAAAAGATGTGGAGTGTGTGTGTCCCCAACAACGCTAAAATCAGTGTAATTGACACGATCCATTGAGACAGAGTTTATTGAGCTTGACTCCATTGACAGCTACTTTATTAGTATGGTATGAGATGTCCATTTGTATGAGTTCATATGGAAGTCAGCTAAGCAAATAATAAATGCATTCAAGTGATAAGCTTACAGGAATTTGGGATTCTTACTTATGCTGATCCATGTTTGAAAATTGCTATTGGAGGAAAATTTTAAAGTTTGAGGAAAATTAAGTCTTAAACTTTATTTTCACATTTTTAAAAAATTGGCAAAATATAATTTACATCTGGAAGACATTTCATCTGTGTAATCCCAAAAGAAAAAAAAGTCCTTTCCTTGTTTCTGTCTAAACTTACTACATGCTGGCAAAAACTAGAATTTTCTTTGACATTCATGGCATGACACATGTTTTAATGGTACCCTGAAAATGTGATGGCTTTATAGGTGGAATTTTTGTTGTATGTAGAGTTATTGCATATTGTCTTTACACTCAGCTAGGAAATTCAGGGTTGTCTTCATCATAAGTATTTCCTGCTGTTTGGTTGAATCTGTATAATGTCTCATGTCCAACTACAGTCCTTTTCTGAAAAAGCTCCCCGTCCCCTAAAGATCTCTTACCTCCTCTCCACAGGTAAACTTAGCTAGTTTCAGATGTAGCTAACTGTAGATATACCCATTGAATCAACTTTCCACTAATTTAAGAGAAAGATTCTGCTTCATTCCTGTTATCTATCCAACACAGTCATAATGAAACCTCTGTATTTGCAAGCAAATAGTGAAGCATGGGCTATAAAAATAATAGCACTTCTGTAGCACGCTTCAAGTACTGAAAATGCCTTACATATAACTTTGTACACAACAACTTCATTCTGTCAGCAGACATACTGCACTTGCAGGAATTCTTCTTTCACTGATTGAAGGGAAGATCCAGCCTTTCCACAATGCACCCCGTTGAGCATATCCCCTGCCTTTTTATGTAACCTTTTCAGGAGGTACGAGTAGCTACCATGGGAAGGAGTGGCAGGGAAGTTTTACAAATTAAAATCTCTACTATTTAACTCAAATTGTAGTGGTTTTTGAGCTTGTCCAGTATTGTCGTCATATTACTGATGGGCTCAGAAATAATTGTTTTAAGAAAAGGGATTTTCAAGGTCTTGGCCTGAGGTTCTCTGTTCCATAAGCCTTGTCACTGGAGATCCTTTAATGTATTTAAGGGGTAAATATGTTTCACATTTTAGCTCTAAATGGTTTGGAACAACATTTACATAGTGGCAATGAAAAGTGTACAACTAATTCTGTGTGCTGTTTCTTCACCGTAAGTACCCATGATGTGTGTATTCCAAAAAAAAAACAACAGTCATATTGTGCTAGGTGTTGGACACCTGTTAAGTAGTTCTGTGGATTCAATCCTGTTTTTAAAAATGTTATTGGATATTTAAGATATACCATAAAAAAGGAAAATAGAGGAATTAAAAAAAAAGGAAGATGGACGTAAGATATTATTTATTTATTTATTTATTTATTTATTTATTTATTTATTTATTTGTATCCCACGTCTCCATATGGATTGAGGCGGTGAACAACTTACAAATAGCATGTATTTCAAAACATTTCTATACATGCCCCCAACAAACTGGGTACTCATTTTACCGACCTGCAAAAGGATGGGAGGCTGAGTCAACCTTGGAGCCCGGCAGGATCGAACTCGCAATCTTGTGGCTTGCAGTACTGGCATTTAACCACTGCGCCACCAGGGCTCCCTGGTGAACATTGGCTGGGTGTATACCTTAAGTTGGCCTAATATCCAAAAATTTATTTTCTTGAAAGTGTCTCTTAAATACATGGTCATGCATAGCTAAAGGAATAAGTTCTTCAGACCCTGTAAGATGGATGGTGGATGTTTATCTCTCCAACCTGGGAGTTCAAGTCTTTTATTTACACTAAAAGCATGTAGGATCCAACCAGCTTTCCATCAGTTAAATTCCAAGCTGCAGGGATGTAATTTGCATATACAAATGGCAAAGGTTCTTCTAATATAATTTATTAAGCTCTAACCTCCCATCAGAAGGGAGTATCTACTAAGCATGGCCACAAAATATCCATCAAAGAAGTAGCTTCTGTGCTACATTGCCAACTTTTGTTTGAAGTAAACAGTCTTTTTCTAGAAAGACATAGTGGCATGCAGTGTCCTTAAATATCAACTTATTTTTATGTTGAAACTAGGAAGGTTTTCCATTGAATGATTTGTAGTGGACAATTGAACTGTTTATACTATTCAGTTCTAAGTTAATTAATAACAACTTTAGAGCTTTCCCACAGATCTTTGTAAGTTAGATTGATTAGTTTCAGCTTCTCTGAGGATATAATTAAGGTTTCCAACACAGAGCTGAGGTACTAAGAGCTGATTATCCATATACAGACACTGAAGGGTATTGCAGTTGTAATAGTGCACCTAATTAATAACTTGATTATTAGGCTGTGATACTAAGAATAGCAAGAAATTATTGGTCTGAACCTATCAGTTAACCCAAATGTAAATTCCACGATCAGCCCTTTTCTTCCAGATAAAAGTCAATCTCACAGTTATTTAGTTTACTATTATTTATTTGTTTGTTTGTTTATAATTATTTAGTTTAATATGACCACATAGATCAAACTGTAACTGTCAAGAGATTGTTCTGGTCCTGGCACCAGAAACTGCTGGAGGCATCATTCTTCTTCAGGACAGAACCTAAGTCAGTTCATCGAAAGCAAAGTTGCCAAGTAGGCTGAGTCCAAAGTCATTCATTATAACCTACATTTAAAAGTCTTACAAGACCTTTATAAAAGCATTTGAGTTGACCGTGCATCCAATTTAGCCATATCTCACCTTTTGCACTTAACTACTTGCTTCCTCAAAATACTTGAGATGCTTGCAGAATAGTCTGTAATATAAATCAGCATTAGAAGAAGATATAGGGAAATCAAGGTTAATACTGGTCTGAAAGTTATATATGGTACTATGAGAATTGCTGATAGTTGGCTGTCTGGGTGTTCCGTGCTTTGGAGAGAAACAGAAACCAAATCCTTGTGCTGAGGAACTACAATTGGAAACAAGAGAAACAGGTGTAATAAGATGAACATGATATAAAATGGGTGGGTTTTGTAAGAGACATATAAGGAAAGAGAGAGACTCTATGATGTAAAGAACAGAATAAATTATTTTATGGGAGTAGCCACTTCTTAAAATGTAATTACTTAAGATATACATTATATCTTTTTAAAGAAGCCATTTGTAATCTACATGAACTGTATTTTATGACCATGGTGTTAAATAGAGAAGGAAGTAATATAAAACTGATACCTTTTGGTCTGTCCAGTCACAAGTAAATATTGCATCCAGTATAATACCCATTAAGTATTAAAATAAACTTACTATTTTTGTTTATAGAAATCTTAACCATGTAAAGTACCGTATTTGCCAGCATACAAGATGCACCCATGTATAAGATGCACCCCACTCATACCCTGGCAAAGACTATTTGCCGATGTATAAGACACACCAGCATATAAGGCGCACTTCATTTTCAAATAGTATTTTTAGAGGGGAAAATGAGTCTTATATGCTGGCAAATACAGGACACTTTTATTCCACATGTCACAAACAGGTTGTTTAATTTGTTAATTAACAGCCTAAAGACATGTTTATTAAGTGACTTTTCAATGTTGAGAATGAATTAAAGTATATGCTTTGTTCATTTTCAGACTAGTATTGAGTCTAATATATGTTTATCATTAATTAATCTTTAAATTAAAGTCTCCAAGAAGTTTAAATACATTGTTACACGTTACTTTATTTTATTGTATTTTTCAACATTTTAAAATAAGCCCAGTGCTAAATATTCACTCCAGCCAAAGAAATTGAGACTTCATATAACTTACTTTAGAAAAACAAGTTGTTGCTGGGGTTTTTTCCCCCAAACATTATGTCTTCAAGAAACTTTACAAATAAATCATGCATAAATACTTCCTGTGGAAAATATATAGGGATCATTTTCTAAGGCTCACACTGTATTCATGAGGATCATTTGCTAGGCCTGTCAGGCCCCGCCATTGCCTGACATAGATTGTGTCTCATAAACATACCAGGTACTCTTCTGTGAGTACATACGGCAGGGAAGACTGATAGACAAGTTACATTATAGGTAAAATATGTCCACTATTATTGTTTAAACACTAATAGAAGTCCTGCAAGAAAAACAAAACAAAAAGTTTAAAGCCATTGCTGAAAATAACTAATGTTTATGCTAATATATTTGCCTTTTTGAAGCATAGATACTTTTGGTTCAGGTAAATCTCTTCCTCACAAGTTAGCATAGGATTATAATCTGCATTGTGTTTGCCCAAAATGCTGTGACAGAATTTCTGAGAATTCTGTATTATTGGTAAGAAGTAGCACGTTTACAGTGGCCCCTCCAATTTCGTGAGGGCTTGGGGCACAGAACTCTTGCAAAAATGGAGAAACTACAAATAACTTCCTCCCACAATCCCTGTCTCATTATTTTCCAGGGCTACCCCTTTCCATTCCCTGGCCTTTTGCATGCCAAGGCCAGACACAAGGAAATTGGGGGGGGGCTCTGGAGGAGAGAAGGAAGGTTCGCGCAAGTGTACATACCTCCCCTCCCCCTTGCCTTTTGCCTTGGCATGACTTCTCAAGGTCAGGGCCAGAGACAAAGAAATGGGAAGGGGAGCTCCAGAGGGGAAAATGAAGGTGTATATTTGCTCTGCCCCCCCCATCCCCTTACCTTTTGTCTCAATGCACTGGAGCCAGAGAGAAGGGGAGGGAATGATCCAGAAGGGAGAATGAAGGCACACACATGCCTCTGTCCCCCATTTTGTTGTCTTTTATCCAAGTGCTTCCTTTTCCATGCCTGGCGAAACACAGGGGAATGGGAGGAGGGGAATGGTGGGGAAAGATAGATGTGTACCTCATGAATAATCAAATTTGCTAAGGGAAGGCTGTATATGTAGTGCATTGTCACTCTAGCTTGGCTTTTCTTGCAAGCAGGAATGGTGAAAATATCTAAAAACTTAGCAAGTCAAAACAGTTGATCAATATGTCTAAGCCTGACTCATCACTTGTCAAACAAATCTCTGTAGGTAAACCAGTTTCTTTTGGAATAGCAATGGGTTATAAATCCAGTGCATAGATATTTGCTTCAGACTCTGGCTTCTTAGAGGAACAATAAACCTGGATATCAGATATAGGTGCTAAACTCATTTTGTTCCATCCTGGTAAATTTGTGGTTACTTTAGCTGTCTCCTCTTGCTAGTAGAAGCAGACAGAAATGACTGGGCAGCTTGTGCCAGGATACTTCATGTTACCAGTAAGCCAGAATTTCCAGAAATGTTGGCCTAATAGCCGTGTGACATAATCATTCAGTGGTGACAGGCTTCTTTGATTAAATGACCTGCTGTTTCTTGTGGTGGTAAACTTAACCATATGTAGTGCTAAGTACAGAACATGGAAGGCGGATTTGGAGTGAGCCTAAATCTTGTAACTTTTCAAAACCTAACACCCACACAAGTGATCATCACCTTTCATCCCTTCTGCTTCTTGTGCAGGTTGCTAGTTCTTTGGCCTTGGAAAAAAAATGTATGCTTTCATATCCCTTGTTTATTCTACCCACTGTTGTTTATTTTATTTCATTGAGTTAGTCTTGTATGCACTGTAGGAATTTGCACCACATTATAACATGCATGTTTTCATCTTTACAAGATGCTCTTCTCCTGCTTTTGTTTTTTAGTAGACCCTCTCTTGTGTTTCCAGTGATCCCAGTGTTTATGCTTTTTGGACAGAAATTCCTTCCTTTGTACATTTTTTTCTTTGACCTATAAATATGGGAGAGCCACAGCCATTGGCAGTCTTACTTAACTGCAGAAGCAGAATACATTGTGCATATTTGCTTAAATTTCATAATTATGAGTGACAAGGTTTAATTTTCAAGTGGCAGAAATTATTGTCTTGGCAGAGAAGATTGACTTTCTCAGGACTAAGTTGATGTTGTTGTTAATGTTCTCGTAAATACTAAACAATACTCTGTAGGACTTTTACACAGCTTTAAGCAACCTGCATTTCATTCAAATGTTAACTTAATCATTTTCCATCTTTTTCTTTAGTTGGACTTTGATTTAAAATCTCAGTTAAAATATCTTTGCTAACATTGATAGGTACCACAAAGGAAGGAGGTGCTGGAGCCGTTGATGAAGATGATTTCATAAAGGCATTTACGGATGTTCCTACTGTCCAGGTAAACTTGTATCATTTAGTTACGTTGCTGATATCATTTAATTTTGGTAGTGCCAGTTTTTGCCATTTTTTTCTTAAAACTTATCCCTATTGACAGTATTTAATTAAAACACGTATGCTGGTGAATAATGGGATTAATCACTGGCACATGTGCTTTTAATAACTTTAAAGTCACAAATCACTTTCAAGTACTGAAGATAGTGGGCTAAAATGTTCAGATAAACAAATTATTTCTTCTGGGACTGACTGGTAGTTGAGCTAAATACTCACCATCATTTTGTGCTCAGAAGAAATCATCCAAGTCACTTGGCTAGTGATTAGGTTAAGGTTGTGGAGCTTCCATAGTATCTAGTGAGGACTCTGTAGCATAAATCTCCAGCTACATCTGCTGTCTCATTGTGGCATACGGCAACCATGATGAGGTGGATTAATCATAAGTGGATTACCGGTAAGTGTATGGTGTAGAGGATTCTTTCTTTAGCAGGGCACTGAAAAAAGTGGTGATCAGGAACTTTCCAGCTCTTTCTTCTGTGTCAATATAATTCAAGTACTGAAGTCTCATTCCTATTATGAATCAGTTTAGCTTCCTATGTAGTTTTACTACCTTTCCTTAATTTATAAGTCACTGAATTTTAGACAAAGTAAAAGAAGTTGATGTTGCACAACAGTTTGCTTTGCAATGCAGACAATTATTCTACTCCAGCATAACACTAAATAACTATTTAGCATTGTAAGAACAAGCCAAGCCTCCTCCCAAACCTGCTTCCAGCTTGTATGTGTCCATCCCTCTTTTTCTACTTCTCCTAGAGTGGTGGTGAGGATATAGGGAACTTATATTTTATATTAAACTAAATTCAGGATGTCATGTGAACTCTAACCTGTGGTTAATTTTAACAGTGGTTAATGAAAACAAGACAGTCTTACAAACTGTTGTTTGAAACTGGCTTGTTTCCACTAGCTGTAAATTTATCTGGATACAGAAAATATGGCAAACTGTGGTTAATCTTAACCAGTGGTGGGAAGAACTGGGTCCCAAGCCGCATATAAACCTCAGTGCCTTTCTGAGACTCCCAGAGCAGCCTAATCCCTTCAATAATGTTTTTAAAAACTCCAAAATGACTCTGTGGGCATGGCGGAAGCTTTTTTGCTGCATTTCCAGTGATGTTTCAGCCCAGAGCAGACTTTTTTTGTTAAGAAATACAAGAGCCTGAAAGTAAGCTATATTTGCTTTGATAGCACCAAGTAATTGACCAGAGTTTTGTAGAAACTGAGGATGTGCTAAAAGTTCATTGTACAGTCGGTCCTCCACTTTCACGAGGATTAGCACAGGGCCCCCACAAAAGTGGAAAAACTTCAGATATCTTTCCCCTCTCTCCCCGAGTGAGTGAGTGAGTGAGGAAATGCACACGTGCACTCCCCTGCTTTCCCCATCCCCATAAGTAAGTGCTCAAAGGATTGCATGCACACTCCCTGCTACACTCTCCTGTCTGCCCACATGAGAGTGAGAGAGGGAACACGCACCCTCCTTCCTCCTGCTCTCCCCATCCCAACTCCTTCCCCTGGCCTGCCTGGAGTGAGCACGCATGCCCCTTCCCTCCTCCCACTTTCCCATCCCTTCCCCTTACGCGCCCCTGCCTGCCTGAGTGAGTAACCAAGGGAATGCAGGTGCATGCACCCCACCCTGCTCCCACTCCCCCACCTCTTCCCCCAGCCCAGACAAGTGAGGGAGCATGTGCAAGCCCACATGTGAGGTCTCAAGCACATTTTAAACATTGGGAGTATATGCTTCAGTATATAAAAATTATACATGTATTAGTGCCTAAAGACAATAAAAGAGACACACATACATTCATAATGCAGCTGTATAAAAGTTGAATAAATGGAACTAATCACAAATCATGCTGGAGGCGGCACACATTGCATTCATATATTGTGATTCTTTTCTTCAACCAAGAGATTTGCAGCTTCTTTCTTTTGATGCAACTATGCCTACTTAATTGTGCAGAATCCAGATAGGTCCTATTTTATCTCTTCAGACTGTTGATGACTTTTTTTCACTGATTCTTCCTTGTTCCTGCACACACACCCCAAATGTGCTCTGAATGGCTGGATACCATTCCAGAACCGTGTGCAGTGGTACTGGCAAAAGTATGCAAAAGGCAACTAGCAAAAATTTCCATCTTCATCCAATGTAGTGGATCTGTTTAATCATAATTCCTGACCCAGTGGAAGAAGCCCTTCCTTTCACAGGATTAATTTTGGGTCCAGGTCATGACTTTAATTTGAAGTCATTCTGAATGAGTACTTCACCACATAAACACGCAATTCTGGCTTGCACGTACACTGTCGGCCTCAGTCATCCAATCTACACCCCGACCTTTTTTTTTAATTTACATAAAATTGATTTTAGTGAGCTCTAAATTGTCTGTTTAAATGGTGTGAAATTAAGGCTTAAACTATATTGATGATAATTCCAGTGTGTCTTTTATAAACTTCCAAAATTGATTTTTTGAAAAATCCCCCATTAAGTTACCAGAATACCATTCATCCATAAAGTAAACTGTTACAACAATAGCTATATGACCAGTAATGCTGTATCAATAAGTGTGATGTTCCTGTGTGGGGAGATAGAAAGAAATATACAACAAATATTATTTCTTCATATTTTTCTTATTTCCTTTTCCAGATATATCTATGAAGTTCTCTAGTTTTAACTGAATCAAATGCTAGTAAAATGATTAAACCGTAATTGCTAAAAAAATTACAATAATTGTTGGGGCTGGAGGGAAACTGTCTCCTAGAATCCTCTAGCCTGTTCCAGAAGCTTACACCATAATAGATTGCATGGAAGGTACTAACTGTAGTTGAGCCTTTCTGTAGAAGTCCTGATTCCTGGGTGTTCGTGACATGTACCATCTTTTGCTTACAAACATTCTGGTACCTAGGTCTGACTATTTCTTGAGCATTTACAATCCTATTCTCTTGGGAAAAGAACTCCTTGAAAAAGAAACCTACAGACAAGTGCCGCTGATGTGCAATATGAGCACTTCTTTGCTTGTCTGGGAACCAGAATGCAATGTCCTGTGCTACAGTTTCATCATACCTTCCTACAGTGCCAGCATTTCCATAGATGACACAATGCTTATGGTATAGTTTAAGATGCAGTGGAAAGTAGTCTTGTAACCAAAGAGGATATGTTTTGGCTCTATTGTGGATTGATTGCATCTTTCTGAATGACATCTGGGAGCCACAGCAGCAGTTAGAAGCAACTAGTAAAACTAATTACAGTTCCGCACAGGTTACTTTCCACACAAAGTTATAACTACGTTACAGAACAATTACAACTTCAGGAGGAATTAATTGACACTTTTGTAAATCTAACATTTTAGTTGCTTCTTTAGTTATTGGGCTGTGGCCTTACTAAATGTTAAAGGAGGTATATCGCATGGTTCAGGTCCTAGCTTGTGTTTTACCTTACACTGCTGTCTTGTGTTCAGTTCTGAGTGTTGAAGCAGTAGCAAAGTGGACAGGAGGAAAATGTATTTTGCAGCACAGGGCAGCAGCTTATATCAATTTTTAAGTAACTAAAGGGGGTGGCTTTCAATCATTTCTGATGAAAAAGAAAGTACAGAGTTACTTAAATGTTAATTAAAACAGCAACTAAATACTGGGAGAGGCTTATTTCGGAACTATAACTTGGACTAATTACTTTTCAAAGATAACTTTCCAAATTCTGGACCCCATAGACAGTAGGCTTTCCAAGTACACTGTGAAGAATAATGTCAGCTTTCCTCATGATATTTAAGTGTACTGCTTTATGGAAAGCTCTTTGCATTCATGGTACCAAATATACAGAGCATGAATGTATGAGCCATGCTACAAATTGCACTACCTCTGTGTGATGCAAGTGCAAGTGCTGTTGCAGTGCATGCTTGCATGTTTCTACCAAATCTACTTGAATTGTTTTTTCTAGCTTTACTTCCTCCATTTCTGGCAACCAACCTAGAGGATCAACCTTTAAAAGTGTGATATTGCCAAATGAGTCTTTTTATTTATGTATTTTCACCATGTCTTTCTATACCCTGGATCAGATATTTGCAGTTACATTACATGTTCAACTGGGCATGCAGCTTGATGGCAAAAGCAGAAGGTCTTTAGAGGAAGTAAATAGACAAGTGCAGCTCTAAGTTCTCCAAGGCTGCTAAACTACAGGCCCTCACTATTGCTATCATAAGCAGTAAAAAGGAAGTTATTGCATTATGTAAGGCCATTTTTAGGTTATTTATTTTATTTCTTATTTACTTATTAGAAGCATTTTTTACCTTGTTCTTCAACAAAAGGAGCCTCCCAGAGTGTCTTTGAAAGAGAATAATACAAGTCCTGACTTTTAGACTAGCAGGGTAAAAGACATGAAGAAAAGGGACTGGGATGGAGGAGGGGAACAAGTTCTTTTTACAAAATTCTAATGTAAAAAATGCTGGAACATAAAAAAAATTCAAGGAGAGGAGAAACAACAATTTGCTTAACCCTAGGCAGAAGAAATGGAGCAGTCTCCCTCTATGCAACTAGTGTGGGCCATGGTTCTGTGTCTACCCATGTTAACTGTTCTGCAGTGCTTTGGCAAGTATGGTGATGTCTGTGCTATTTCCTAATTTTGACATTGTGGAGACCACTGTCGCTATCCCCACTTTTGTGGTTGAGAGAAAGACTGGCAATTGTTGGTTTCTGCACTGCCAGGACACTTTGAGTGCTTCAGTGACATTGTGTCAGACCAGCAGGTCATCTGGCACCCTTTTCATTTCCACACTTGAAACTGGGAAGGCGAAATGGGGGGGGGGTTGTAGCACAGTAACAAAGGGAAGGGAAAGTTCTTGGCAACCGACCATAAAGGTTGTGGATAACCAAGCAATTGAGGACCTCTGGTGACTTCATGAAATATTGCAAAATGTTTCCAAGGTCAAATAAGAGTTTGTCAGTTTGACAAAGTAGGACATGCGTGATTATGGGAACTCCAAGCAGGAAATACTAACTTGAATAAAATGAGATGAAAGCAGAGGTCTTTTATCAGTGTAGCTAGGAATTATTACTGCTTTATGGGGACAATAAAAAAAATTCTTATGCAGTGTTTAAAAAATTTCCCAAACATCATGCTTTTTATAGTGTCTGTCAATTAATTCAGTGTTTAATGAGTTCAGTTCTTGTGTTGCTAGGAATAACGTTTTGCTATATTACATTGCCCTCTGTTGGCTGCCTACAGTACAAACACCACTTGTTTTTATATCACTGTTGAAGAATACATGTATGCTGGCAATCTTGTCACATATATTTATGCTCTGTAATTTACCATTCCAGTATACGTTTTTGTTCATTTCACAGTTTAATGTTCCAAGTCCTTTCTTCATATTGCAACTGGACTTTGGCTGGTAAATTGAATTGGTACAATTGAATTCAAACAGGAATAGGGTTGTGACACACAGTCTTCTTTTAAAATCTGTACTGGTTCTCTCTTTCTGACATTCTATTTTGAGATGTTTGGTTTTATCTGCATGTCTCTTAAAGGTTATTACTCTTCCTAACTGGGATTGTCTCCATCCATGTGCCAGTTTTATTGTGTTCTCTGAGGTTAACATAGTTCTGGTCCCTTATCATCCATGTGCTGAATTATGGATGTAGCAGCACAAAAGTATTTTTGGTAGCTTTTTTAAAATTGTGAAACAGGATTAATTCATGAGTGGGAGAAATCAAAATGGTAAGGCTACTTTACTTATAGATAGTTGAAATCTGGTGCCCATGTAGTTCCAAGAGACTGTGATGACTACAAAAAACCAGAGCATTTTAGTGTGCCTGAAGAACACCAGTTCAAGTCACATCATTTTGGAAACACAGGTGTATGAGAAAAGTTACTTCACAAACATTACACCAGTGATGAGAGGTTTGGGATTTTCAGTCAGAAGAAAAATCTATATAATATAAAGATATTTTCACAATATTCAGAAGGATGAAATTTAAATTAGATACTTGGAACTCCTGTAGGAATTTTCCTTCAGCAGATTAGCAAATGGATATAGAAAGGTAGATTGTCACTTCTTTAGGGAGCTCTTGGCATTGTTTGCTGAATTAGCATGAATTATTCAGTCAGTCTTAATTTCCTCTGAACTTTACTTTTCAGATCTATTCAAGTCGTGAACTGGAGGAAACATTAAATAAAATCAGGGAAATCCTGTCAGATGATAAACATGACTGGGATCAACGAACCAATGCAGTATGTATTTTTAATGTTAATTACTACCTATTTCTCTGAATAGGCCACACACCTGTGTTTGGGATCAGAAATGCTTACATTCCAATTCTCCTTTCTCTCACCCCAGCTCAAGAAGGTCCGGTCATTACTTGTTGCTGGAGCTGCACAATATGATTGCTTTTTCCAGCATTTAAGACTCTTAGATGGAGCATTTAAATTATCAGCAAAGGATCTCAGATCACAAGTGGTTCGAGAAGCATGCATCACAGTAGCGTAAGTATGTGCCAAGCAAACTGGAAAAAATGCCTTTGCCAATAATGATCAGTTTGTTGAATTGAGCTGGCTCACTGAAAGTGAACAAAAAGACCTCCCACTTTGCTTATTTCAATGGATTTAGAAAAACAATTCCTGCATAAGCTGCTTGAATACTGTAGAGAAGAATCCAAAATGCAACTCAAGGGCATGTTACATTACTGTTACTGGCAGTGCTTATATCTCTTGCAGATCATTTGTTTCCTAATATTGCAAATCCCCTGTTAATGACTCAGCAATAAAGTTTAATTAGAGGCATAAACAGTGTTGTGGAGTGACTTTCATTTCACATAATATTAATATGCGTTAGGTTTTCCAAGTAGAATTGCATTGGTCAGTCAAGCAGCGATAATACCTGCAATCACAGCCCGCTCAGTATTTCAAATGTTAATGTTCAAGAATCACACCGGGCTTGTGAAATAATTGGATTTGATACGTCTTCTCATTTATTCAGGTTTATGTTTGCAATGCTGGTAGCAAAAACATTTTGTAGGCAAAGGTGATATTTCAAGAAATCCTAACAGTTTTCCAAGGGTCAGGTTTGTAAGGTAGGCCAAGTGATCTCCAGGAACCCATCTCCCATTCTGTGTATTGGCTGTTGCTTGGTGGCTGTGAGCATGCATGCTAGTGAATATCAGCATCCAAAGTACCCTACAAAGCAGAAGATGTGTTTTGGCACCAAGTAAGAAAGAGGCAGAGATTCCCTGTCTACAAACCGTCCGTTGAGGTTCAAAGATCTAAATTTTTTACATTTAAAATCTCTGTGCATGCTTCCCCCACTTATCTGACAAGTTATAGACTGGAACACTGTCAGAAAATGGAACTGATTGAAAAGCAGAACCCTTGTACTGTACTGTAAGGAGCATGGATGACTTATGGGAGGCTCGCAGTTCTATACAAAAAGTCACTGTTGTTCACCCCTAGCTTTTATACTGTTCAACAGTATATAGGGGGTAGAGTGCCAGTTATTTATTTAGCTGCTTTTGGTAAATAGTACGTCACCCGAAAGATCTGTTAATAGAACAAGATCTCCCTTCTTCCCATTCCTACTCCAGAATATCTCTGTTACTTTAAATGAAGCAGATTTCATATGGCTAAATACACATCAACCCAGAAAACTAGATTGTAGAAGAAGATGTGTGTATGGTGTGGCAACAACTGCAGCTTGCTATAACACACTAGTACTAGGGCAGCATATTGTGTTTCACTGCAGCTCTCTTAAGTGAAGTGAAAGAAGTTGAAACTCTGTAGTTGTTGTTTATTTCATAAACTTATCTTTGCCATGGGACAAATTGTATTGCTTTACTGAGAGTGTAGCTGTTTCCATGAAGATTTGTTTAAACATGGATAGTAAGCCTTTCAATTTGTCCACTTACACAGGATAATGTAAAGGTGAATGGCTTTCCTGCCTTGGAGTGTGGTATAGGAGGTTAAGTGTAGTAGTTCCATTTTCAAATTAGATTCTTCGAGTCAATTCTTATGAACTTTTGGAAACTCCCAGAGTCATCACAGTGATTGATGTTGGAAATAGAAAGCTGGACTAAATGGTGGTTCCAGATTGGTTTTTATAACCAGCTTTATTTAATTTTATTCCCTGCAGCCATCTTTCAACAGTTCTGGGAAACAAATTTGATCATGGCGCAGAAGCCATTGTGCCTACTCTCTTTAATCTGGTCCCTAATAGCGCCAAAGTTATGGCTACTTCTGGGTGTGCAGCCATTAGATTTATCATTCGTGTAAGTATTTTTCTTTATCATTTTTAAGCTCTGCGTATTATGCATATTAACATTTATGAGATATGGGCACATTAAGCCATAGGGAGAAACTTTCTGCATTCAAACTAAGCACTGCTTGGTGGGATATGAACTTGGAAGCTCGGTGGGATATGAACTTGAAGCAGAAAACAACATGGATACTGTTTGAGTCCAAAGAGTGCTCTTTGACAGCCTTCAACATTGGTTAAATCTCTGATGCAACACTGGTAGGCATAACCTAGATGAAGTGGCTGGAAAATTATTTTGCTGTATTCTTCACCATTCACAGTGCACTATTACTTTAAGAGCTCAGTGTGATCAAGTTTTTTTAATTGCTCTTTGCACTTGTGGAACTTGTTTGTCAGTGTGTAATATTCCCCATCACATGCATCTTCTTTTGTAGCATACCATGTTATAAAGAGGCAAAGTTATCATGAGGTAGAATATGCTGCATATTTTGACATGTATATGAGCCAGTCAGAGACTTTTATATGTGCATATTTACTGTGCTTATATGTTATAGAAATAGAGCTCTTATTTCCAGGAGAAAAACGTTGCACAACCATTGGGCAATTTTTTTCCCAATTATTTTTATTAAATATATAATATAGAATCGAAAGTTTAGAAAGAAAACAATCTACACACTACATAAAAAAGTAATATATCTATCTGTCTGTCTGAATAAAAGAAAAAGAAAGAAAAAAGAAAGAAATAAAAATTACTTCCAACCTTTTCCCTAGCTGTTATAGCTAAATCTCAGTAAAGCTTCCTTCAGTTTCTTTTTGAACAGAAGAGAGGCTGGATAGCCATCTGTTGGGAATGCTTTGTGTTTTCCTGCATGGCAAGGGGTTGGACTGAATGGCTGCTATGGTCTCTTCCAATTCTATGATTCTGTGATTAAACAAAAAGATATTTCTTTCTGTAATCTCTCAATTTCATTAACATTAAAATATAACTTCCCATCCTAAGCAGTTCAGGAGGCTAATAAAAATTCAGCTCCGAAATAAATCCGTTAGTAATCTAATATATAAAAGTCAAAATTTGTCTGTTTGTCTGTGTTAGGAGAAGACCTCATATGATTGGCTGTGTCAGGGGAAGACCTCATATAATTGCCTAAGAAAACTCTATGGAATCCTGGGGTTTGCAGTTTAGAGAGGGGCCTTTAGAATTTTAAGCCAGAGCTCTTGGGCCTGGCTGGTTGCTGTGGAGATGAAGCTTAGCAGCAAGGAGGAGGGCAGTCTATTCCCTCCAGAACCCAGCCTCTGTATGTTAATAACTCAAGACAACAGATTGGATTGGGGAATATAGGGGAAAGTTACAGGTTCTGGACAAGACATTTTGAGGAATTAGAAACACAAGATCTCAAATCTTTATAACATATGAAAAAATAAAATCCTGGACAATGCCAGATATATATGCTAGTAACTAATAATTGATTCCAATTAAGCTACACAAAGCAATCTTCTATTTTTCCAAAGTCTTCCAGAGTTCCTAAAGTTAAATATTAAGCTTTAAAATTAAAAATTTAACATTTCCATTATCTATTCTTCTGGTACCCCAATCACATACTTAGTTCTTTTTATCACAGCTTCAGTGTTTTCTTATAATCCTATTCTCATAATGTAATTCTGACCTTAAAAAATCATATGCTTGATCAGGTTGCCAAAATACAGGTTGAGGTGAATGTATCACGCTTTAACAATACATAGTTTGAATATGTTTTTCTACACCCTTACCTCATCTTGATCTCTGCTTCCCCTCTGGTACATTTCCTCCCCATCATCAGAAATCAGTGTTCTCAGATATCCTTTTCACTTCTAGCATTGTCAGTCAAATAATTTTCTGCACTCCATCTACTTCATTGCCAAACTTTTCATTGGTTGTCAAGGCTGTATCAGATATCAAGGTTGCATTTTTCCATGTTACACAGCCTTCCTGCATCTCTTCTTCTGGAAGTATATCTTGCTGCTCCAGTACATCCAGATTTTGTGATGTTTGCTTCAACTCTTCATTCTTCTCAACTTCGTTTGGGATATACATTGTCTTCTAAAGTTGAAAACTCTTTTCTGAGGGACTTTAACAAAAATGACTTTGACATATAATTTAACATTTCTCTTATTTATGTCATCAAATATTGCTTCATAAAACGCTGCCTCTCTTGAGCTTGGGTGGAACCCCCTGCTTCTTTTGAAACACAGACATTTCTCCAGATTTAGCACTGAAGCATCTGAAAAACAGTAACTGGCTTTATCAGTGTTTTAAAACTTTTTCCTGTCTAGTCCAATCCAGTGTCTCCATTTAACAAGACAAGTAGAGTTTCTCACACTGTCATCTTCTTGGGATCCAAAATTAATAAATCCACAATACTTAAAATTCTTACATTCCATATAAGAAGTCAATAAATCTTTCACATTTTTCATATATTGTTATGCTAACTCTTTTTTTTTCACTAGAAATGTTACTGTTTTCTGTTCTAGTTGTACTTTCTGATTTATTTCCAAAAAGAAGGCAGCTTACTAAGGCAGAAAGTCTCACAGCTGGGTCTAAGATTTCCTTTAATTCAGAATGTTCGCAGACAAAGTTTAAAAGGTGGAGGTTAGATAAAGAAAAATAAAATTTATGAGCCTAGTGTCCTTGAAAGAACTTTCCATCTCTTCAGACAGAAGGGCAAGATGAATCCCCAGCTCGCTCAGGTAGCTTTGCTGACTGCTCTTTGCTGTTTCTACAACTGCTGAGTTAAGGAGCCCTAATCCCTTAGATTTTCCCTTGATCCAGGAAGATAATTTACAACTGTAGGTGCTCTTCAGTTGATAAAAAACAAAAAACACTACCATTGCTTGCTCCAGTCACTGGACAAATTCTGACTCAGCTTTGAGGAATCTTTACTTTTTATTCCCAGGCAAATCTTACCTAACAATTGTTGCAAGTGTTTAGTTTTTCAGACTTGCTAGTTATGTTAGCTTCAGCCTGCCTTTAACAGATTATGCCACTATAGTGCTGCAAAGAACTGAATTCCATCATGCATCTCCTGGCTTATTCAATTTGTTAGATATTTAAAGAAAGCAAAACTAAAATTGTATGATGGTTGGTTTGTTGATAATAATGTAGTGAGCAACATTACGTTAAAGTAGTACTACATGTCTTAGTTTCTTCCACACTAGGATTTATTAATGTTTGAATTACATAAAATTGTGAGCTTAATCCATTTTGATGACTCTCTTTGACAAAATATGGGATTATATATTTTTAAAAGTAGCTTTAATTTTGAAGCCCTTAAGTAACTTGTGACCAGACTATCTTCCATGTGTTCCCATCCAAATCTTAAGATCTTGCAGATATTCTCTTCTAGAACTCCCGTCAAATGATCTGAAGCAGGTAAGCAATAGGAACTGAGTGCTCTCAGTAATGATAGCCGAGTTAGAGAAGAAGTTTTACAGAGAGCTTTGCTTGGTGCCATCTTTATATGGCATATTGACACTAGCTGAAGACCGTTTCATTCACATACAGTTTTTAAACCTTGCTTTAATATTCTGTGTATCCCAGTTTAGAAGCACCACATTAACTTTACGAGGAATGCCTTGTGGTCAATTTAAGAAAGTATTTTTCTCTTTTCAGCATACCCATGTGCCCCGACTCATACCTTTAATAACAAGCAACTGTACCTCAAAATCTGTTGCAGTCAGGAGGTGAGTATTTTATAGGTATCATATATTGGATTAGATCCTAATTTATTCAGATTTAGGGTGTTTGAAATCAGTGAGGCTGATGTTAGTCATAACTAACTTAAGGTCCATTTATTTTGATAGGTCTGTTCTAAATAATATTAAAGTTGGATCCAGTACTTTTGAGTACTACATTGATTGCTCGACTAAATTTGGGGGATTATTTCATTATTTTGTTGTTGTTGTTGTTGTTTATTTGATTTGTATCACCCATCTCTCCAGAACTAGAAGTTAGCTTTGTCTAGGGAGCACCTCATATAATATTGTATTTGAACCCCACAGTGAAGGCTTCAGTCCTGCACACACCTACCATGCCTGTGCTGTGTTCTGTGTGCTGTTTTTCCTGTACACACAACTCAGTGAGCTTGCTCCCAAGTAGACAGATAGGATTGTGCTGTAAAACTTAATGCTTAAAGATGTTTATTATTTCAGACCTACTTGCTGGGTTTTTTAGTTGTCTTCTGTCTTTATGTTTTATGAACTGGCCTAAGAACATCTTAAAGCAATGCCAATAAAAGGCAATCAAAATCTAAAGGAAACTCTCCTCTCTAGTAGTTGGCCTAGAATAGTGCAAGATAATCTTCTGGTAGTTGAACTGGCCAGGTAGAGACCTAGATTTTTGCAATCATTCTCCTAGCTTGATTTATTATTGTTAAAGTGTAGCCTCTCCAAGTTGGTATCAGTGTCCTCATTTCTCTTCTCCTTATTCCTGTTTGACTTTTTAATAACGTTAGTTATTGCTAGTTTTGTTAGTTCCTCAAAACATTTCAGAACTCCATTTTAAGAACTTTTAATAGCTGGAAACTACATAAATATTTTACTATTAATTTTGTAGCAGTTGCCATCTTATGTGCATCTCTGACATGTATAAAATAAATAATGCATACAGTTGGAGCTAGATTTATTAACAAACTTAAACTTAGTCATCTAGTTAAGCCCCATTGATTTCACTGGGTCCTCTAAGTACAAACTGTACATAGTTCTTAATGCCCCAGGATGTTTTGTTTCTCAAGTCTTCGCCCACTCACTGCAAGCTGACACTGAGAAAACAAAAGCAATTTTTCATTCAGAATGGTTTTGCTGTTAAAAACGTGCTAGACATATCACTGACTCTTTGGATGCTGCCCGTGTATGTTTCTTATAGTGTTAGTATGAACTACCAGGTCCTGGACTCTTAGTTAAATGTCAGAGCCTTTATCTTCTGTAATCTTTCGGAGATTTATAACTGACTTCAGTCCTTGTCTGTTCCAGGCGCTCATTTGAATTTCTAGACCTATTATTGCAAGAGTGGCAAACTCACTCCTTGGAAAGGTAATGATTTCAGCCTATTTTCCAGCACAGAGGGAAAACAACATTATTTTATGAGATGAGTTCCTACTTTAATCCCACAAGAAACAACCGTAGTTTTAATTGTTTGTAATAGTTAAATATGCAATCCTGGTTGAGATAAATCCTTTAAAAATCCTGTTATTGATTTAGATTGTAGGATTTATTTAGATTTTTGTTTAGAGGTTTATATGCTGGCTATCAGCCAAAAAGGCTCCTAGGGCGGCTTACAAATTGTTAATTTGACAGTTCCCTGCCCTCAGGGTTGCAATTGAGAGTTTAGTAACAAACTTAATGATTGGCCTATAAAGTTTGGTCAAAGTAGCTTCAGATCAGATAGATTATTAAAAAAACACACATTGTGAGCCATTGCAAAACACTTTTCAGCTTTGCTAAATGATGTACAGAGATTCATGAATAGGGGATTCTTCAGTATGCAATCCAGTCTGTCACAGTCCTAGTTCTAGGGCTTCTGTTACAATAGCATTGGCTATTTGAACAGAAGAACTGATTTGATTTTATTTCTATATTATTTCTGTCTTCTGTAATTGAGTATTACATAATGATAGTAATGCTACATTCCATGGCATTGAAGAACCAGCAGTTCCTAATTCTGGCTAGCTTAGTGCTGGCAAGGTGTTGGGGGCGCTTTTCACCTTCTTTCTCCTTTCTCTTTTGTTGATACTACTGGGAAGGAAGGACACTTGTTGCTGTTTTGATGTACTTTGATCTGTGGAACTGCTGGGAGGTCAAGTTTGCTTTGAGTCAAAGGCTGTCCTTGACACACCCACAAAACGCTTCATTTAGAGCTCCGACACCAGCAAGAACCTTTCTCTATGCCTGTGTAGATTTTTGCTGGTGTAATGTGGTTGTCTGGGATAGAAATGCATTCCTCACTAGTGAAGACTCATTTTACCACATCTTACAGTTCTCCAGTCAGCCTTTTTTTAAAAATTACATTGCAGTACTAACCAACCTAATTCTGCAGATTAAATCAATCTTCTTTGTGTCCTGTACATCATAAGGAATGTGTCATTTCTAGCTGCATGTTCCTGTGTAACCAAGTGTCAGATCAGCTTCTGATTAATTATGTCTTGTTATTCCTGTCAGTCTAAAATCTTCATGCATTGTATTTTAAAATGGCTTTTTCCCATCACGACTCTTGATGCTATTCTGATATTTCCCTCCTAGAAAAAGTGGATTATAGAAAGCCTTCTTATTTTTTCTAATTAGGATTTAGAAAAATAACTTTTTCTGCTATTGTAGCATCTGTCCAGAATAGAGTCTGGTTATACCATTCTGGCTCAAGAGGGAGGGATTACATGTGATTAAAGTTTTGGTACTCCCTAGAGTAAACTTCTTCTGATTTCCATATCTTGCTCAGGAGAGCTAGATGTTCTTGTCAAAGCTCATTTTCTTCTAACTACCTTCTGAGTCTCATTCTTCCACTTCTCTTCCAACCTATTTTCCTTTTTTTAAAAAAACAGTAAGCCTTCTTTCTTTTTCACCTTGCAGTTTTCTCTACATTCCTTGTGACACAGGCAAGGAAGCAGTTTAGGAAGAATCTTGGAAAAAAGGAAGTAACATATACAAGAACTGTGCACCAGTGGCTTCAGCCTTCCCAATATAAAGAAATTCCTAACATAAGCAATTTCTTTGCGCTGCAGTGAGATACAGTGGAACAAACTGAACTACAGCTTTGTTTTTCTTAGTAGTAAATTCTAGCACCCAAAATCATTGATTATCCAAATGTCTGTCCAAAAAGTTCTGTGTCTTTTCTGCCTTTCACATACTGGATCAATACCTACTGCAACAGGTTTCTGCTCTTTTTTGCTGGGACTAGCTATGGCCTCTTGATCACCTCTCAGACCAAAGTAAGGCATACTAAAGCATTCTTTTTGAAGACTTCCAGATGGTGATAAGGTGGATTTTTCTTTGAACAGTGACTCTGTAGTACTTCATCCAGCAACCTTCCACAAGGTAAGGGAAGTACCCAAGATCCAGTGTGCCCAGAATGACACAGTTTCTCACTTACACTTATTCTTGATGAGCAGGTAATGAGTCAGCAGATTTTATGAATGATGTGATCAATGAATGATGTGCCCATTTTGTGTCCATTTTGGACAGGGCTCAGAGGCCAAAAGAATAGGCCCTGCACTCTATTCATAAAGAGACATATACATTTGTAAGCCACACTTACATGTGCAGATTCTGCCCTGTGTTTATTACATATAACATTATATCTGTTATATTCTACTACAGTAGGTATAGGATCTTCTAGAGTTCTAGGGGCTGTATGCAGTCTCAATCAGTTACTGGTACTCCCTCACGTCCATGATTAATCCCATCACCCATTTTTTAAAAAGGCCTTACTATGCCCTCTACATAATCCTGCAAGATAGTAAGGCTGTGTTGTGGTGGCAGAGATGTTTAGGCCTTAACTTGCTTAAAAGGCAGCCTTAAGTTGCTTCAGATTTTGAACCCCCTCCCTGGTTTAAACAGGTCAGATCTGAAAATGTGGTAGCATGGCCCCCTATGGGGTGCAGGGAAGGACAAGAAGAGACTTGGGGCCACATTCAATCCACCTCTCAACTACACTAAAAATCACTTAGAATCCCTTTTCTTTGGACAAAGATGAAACAGAATAGTCAGAGTTCCAGAAGACTTCTATTTTTTCAGGCTTTTTCATAGCAATGGCTTCTTATTTTTCTTCTCCAAAGTTACTAAATGTGTCCAGATTTTTGGACTTTTTCTTTTTCCTCAACCCCTGATTTTTATATCATCTTGTTCAGTGAAGTACTGTGGAGAATTCAAAGGTTAGTGCTTTGAATTCTCCTCTTACTACTTTTGTAATATTTTAATGGTCGCAATAATTGCTACCCACTTCTGCTTTTTGTTTTTAGTCATCGAGCACACAGCTGTTTTGGTTTTGCTTTAATGGAAATGAGATCATCATTCAAATAACAACTGAACCCTAAACCATTAACTTTACCAAGGATTTTACTAATTTACTTATAACCGTGGACATCACCCTCCAAATTAGGAACCTGCTACATTGACCTGAGTAGTCAAGAGAACCATTCTGTACCGGCTGACTAGAATGTACTGTAATCAAATTAGCCTTGACATCCCTGATGTGCCATGAAAAATGTGCCTGTCGGTAAGACAAGTTTGGACCAAAGACAGTTTCCTGTTTTGGAGGCCATTCCCCTTTGAGGTCAGAATGAGTTTTGTTTTCATGACTGTGCACTATATCTTGGGGATTTTCAGTACTACATCTCACTGGCTCAGTTGCCAGGACTTCAGTCTGTCTTAATGGAGCTTGAACCAAATTGACTTCTGCCGTGTTGGTCTCAACCTCTTTGCTCCATAAACTGCAAAATTTCTCTTTTTAGGATTTCCAACAGAGAGGGTAAAGGTACTGAATGCTTGAAGGGCAGTTGTGCTTTTCATGTGTTCAGTGTACCATCTTTTCAGTCTCTCACTAAGCAAGGATGCTGTGCTAAACATGAATGAAATAGGCATTGGTAGTTCCTGTCATCCCATTCTGGCCAGGTTGATCCTGATTGTCATATGTAATCCACCTGACTTTGACATAACCATAGTTTCTTTCCAACAAAAGGAAGTCATGGACAGAAAGGCTAGTCCTAGTCTTAGCCACTTGTAAAATGAATGGTAAAGCTGCTTGAATGTGAATCTTTAACAGCAGTAGTCAACACCCTTCTTTCCTTAAGAAAACAATCTGCTACACATATATACTGATGGAATCATTCACCAGATGATGTAAAAAAATGTTCACCAGATAAAGCACAGAAAAGGAGGCTTGAAGGAACTTTGACCCTTTCAACAGTCAGGTCTATTCCTAGGGATTAACATTCTAAAGAGAGAGATGATTTCATATCCTCAAACCAAGAGGCAGAGTGCTTAGTGTACATTTACATCTTCAGTGATTCTGTGAGGAGCATAACTAACTGACCATCCGACTGTAGGCTGCTCATGTGGAAAACACACACAGTTCCATAAAGTCTCCCACAATATCTTTTGAGCTGCTAAAACTGATGCTGAGACCTCTCTTTTTCAAAACATCTTCCTTATTGCAAAACATATCCTCTTGTAAGATATCTTAGGCTCTTGCCCTTTCTGACAAGTACCACTGAAGGGTTTTCATAAGATTAGATGTTTCACACACCAAATCTCACCCCTTAATGTTGATTATTCCACAGATCTTAGAAGTTCTTGTTTTTATTGCAAAAATCTGCTTGAACAATAAAATGTTGAAATTGGATTTGAAGAAAGATATCAATATGCATACAGTGTATATTTGGATAACCTGTTGATCTTGTTACTCTCTCCTTCATGGGAAAAGATACTCACTTCCAAGGCAGCCTTTAGAAGGAGAGCATTGCAGAACGTGCTTTCTCAGCCAGGGGACAATCCATCAATCTTTCCAAGATACCATACTGTATTATTATTTTTAGAAAAACTTATTTTCACCCTTCCAGCCTAAAAGCGACTGGTCTTGACTGATCCTGGAAGCTAAGCAAGGTCAGCCCTGCTTAATACCTGGATAGGGGACCATAAATACCAAGTACTGTAGGCTATATTTCAGAGGATAGAACTGGCATAACCACTTCTGAGTATTCCTTGCCTAAGAAAGCCCTGTGAAATTTGTGGGGTCACCATAAGTCCACAGACATGCCACTAAGATTGGCTGACAGCAGTTAAAAGCAATAATACGTAGAGTAAAATACAATAAATTAGAGAATCAAAATCAATAATACAAGTAGAACAGTTAATTAATTAATTAATTGACACATTCATGTACCCTGCCTAAACAGTAAAGTCTTCGCTATATGACAAAACACAATTTAAAAAAAGGTGCTAACCTAGCTTGTCAGGGCAAGGAATTTAGAAGCATCCACTGGGAAAAAATGTTTCTGTTGTCCTTCTCAACTGTGTCTCCATTATAGTTGGAACAAAGAGGAGGATGCCTCTCTCTGTCAGATCTTAGGTTTGCTCAAAGAAATTCTGGCGTAAGAATCTCAAGACACCTAACATCATCTCAGAAGTCTGTATTTTTTTTAATTATATTTTTCCATTATTTTTTCCTGTGGAATGAAGATCTGCTATCAAAAAATTTTCCATGGTTTTGAATTGGTAAGGTAGTTATTATAAGCATTACAGAGTATGTATGCACATTTCCCCTAACTGAGTAGGCAGAATCAAAACCATACTTGATGTTTCTGTATACATACTGGAAGAAACTTTTTAATAAGTACCAACGTTCTTTTAAGGAAGCAAAAATATAGACAAAATAATCGTGATATATATAACACTAGACCTGGGTTGTCTCTTACAGGCATGCAGCTGTCCTTGTTGAAACTATTAAAAAGGGCATTCATGATGCTGATGCTGAAGCACGAGTGGAGGCAAGAAAGTAAGATTCGTATATCATGTATCTAGTTTTGAAAGTTTAAATTGCCGTTTTTAAAAAATGTATATTTGAAGGTATAGTAACTTCTCCTTTGTGTATGTGTTTGGACCACACAGTTTTGGGGTAGAGTATCAGACTTTTCTGAACTAATTACTTAAATCAGAAATATATTTCCTGATTTTTATTTTCAGTAGTATTGGTGGATTATTGTCTGCATTAACAAATACTTAGGTGACCATATTGCCATATATTTTATATGATTTGCTTGCAGGACTTATTTAGGTCTGAGAAACCATTTCCCAGGTGAAGCAGAGGTACTCTATAATAGTCTTGAACCATCCTATCAAAGAAGTCTCCAGACGTACTTAAAGAATTCTGGTAGTATTGCATCACTTCCGCAGTCAGACAGATCGTCCTCCAGTTCACAGGAAAGCCTCAAGTAAGGAAAATTTTAGAAGAAAATATATTTATCTTGATCCAGATAAGAAAATCTGTGCATGGAAACTTATTTACACACATGGATCATTTGCTGAATCATAAAGCTGGGCATAAAACTGATGTACATTTGAATACACATTTTGATTGCCCACACTGTATTACTTTAAATGGGGGGGCATAAATGATATCCACATTATGGCACTACTGTTAATGTGCAAATACATTTTTGGATGAGATCATGTGCTTCCAAAATAGAGGCATGGAATTCAGAGAATTGTATGGGCTGCCTCAAGACTTTAAAACTGCTTTGTCATACCAATAGCAATATAATATTGGAAAGTAAATGGTGTGTAGGTCTGCAGAAGACAGGCAAGACTTTCTTATAGAATTAAGAATTTTAAACTGAAGGGGGGAAAAATGATCCAGTTGTACAAAACAATAAGCAAGAACCCTCATTTGTTAGTGATAAGCAGTATGCTGTTACTTCTGCTTACGGCAAGAGTGGCAAAAGAAACCAAATAGCTTAGCATGTTACTAGAATCATGTGCAGCCCCCTCTCTGGTCTATTTCTTTCTCAGCAAATCAGAGAAAGAACCCAGGATTTTTTATATTTTTGTTTCTTTGGTTTGTTTTGATAACAAGCACCAATATTCAAGTGACCTGGTAGGAAAACCACAGCAGATATAATTTGTACAAACTGGCACAGTACCTATGTTGTAAGATTACCATAACGTGCATTACTAAAAACTATTCCTCTTCCATTTGTTTCAGTCGTCCTTTCTCGTCAAAATGGTCCACATCCAGTTCAAGTATGGCTGGCAGAGGTAATGCTTCTAGTGTTGCATATAAAACTCTTTAATGCCAATACATTAGTACAATACAAAATTAAACTTACTCTGAGCTTTTAAAAAGGGCATTTTTGAAAGGTTTTACCCAAGTTGACTACTTAAAGGGCCTTTTGTTTGTACTTGTAAGTAAAATACCATGGCTCCTCGCTTACTGCAACCTCCACACACGCAAATGCAAGGTTGTGCAAAGCCCTGCATTCTCATTATATATCAGTAGATATAGCTGGCACAATCCCACACTGCCAGGGGCACACACACATCACTATAATGGGGCGTGACACTTCACATTTTTTGTTTTACACAGGGTTCCTGGAGCAGAACCCTTGCATATATGGAGGACATACTGTGCATAGATTACTTCTTCTAGGAGAATAATATAAATATAGTGTGAAATAACTCCGTTTAATGACCTTTACTTTCAGTTTCAGGGAGTACCAAACCCGCTCCAAGCCCAGGAACACTACAGAGGTCTCGCAGTGACATTGATGTTAATGCTGCTGCCGGTGCAAAAGCACGACATGCTATTGGCCAGTCGGGAGGAGCTGGCCGCTTTGCTGCAGCTGGTCTACCTCCAGGATCATATGCTTCACTAGGTGAGTAAGCCCTGTTCAGTGATACAGTAAGCCACTGATAAAAGTCCTCTCTCTGCATTTAAATATTATTTTTCAGTGTGCATACAGTGATATTAATAACATAATAACATAAACTGAGAAACTGTTGTGTAGGAATTTTTGATGCAATTTCTCTAAGCTGCCTTTTTGTACATTTATCAGTGTTTTGTGCAGATGAAAACTTCAGTATAAATGGTTATTCTAGCATGAAGAACACCTAGGCATGTTTATTAGGGAGTTAATGCTGTTGGACTTAATTCTGAATAAAGTAGACTGTTAAGTTTGGTTCTTCTTCGTGGTCTCTGTGCCTCATACAATAGGAGCTTTCGCGCCTGCGCGGTAGCGTTCGGAAGATTCTAGAGCTCGCTGGCTTGGCGGGGGGCCCCTCCCCCGGTCGTACTGCGCATGCTCCTCCCGCCGAGCCGCGGTCTCTCCTCAGTTCTTTCTTGTCCGCCTCAGCGTACAGAAGGTTCTTCTCGTTGGCTTGCATTTCTTGCTGCGTAGTTGTTGGATTTGGATTCGGAATTGACCTCGGACTGTTTCTTGACCTCCCTACGGACTTCCCTTCGGTTTTCGGTACGTTTTGCACGGGTTTTTTGGACTTTTGGACTGTTTTTGGCTTTTTCCTTGGCTGGGTCTTCGACTCGGCGCGGCGTCTTCGGACTCCCCCCCTCTCCTCGCCCTTGCCCCGCGGTTTATGTCGGCTTTGTTCAAGTCCTGCGCCTCCTGCGGAAGGAAGGTCGCCCTTTCGGACCGACACTCGAAGTGTCTTTTTTGTTTGGGTGAGGGGCATAACGTCCAAACTTGCCCCGCGTGTAGGGATTTCACCCACCAGACACTCCGTAACCGGGCGGCGAGGTTGAAGTCTTTTTGTTGGGAGCAGTCTCTCCGCGCCCAGAAGACCGTCCCCGCTCCGATGGAAAAAGGACTTTCTCCACCCTCCTCCTCCTCTCCAACGGCCGCCGGGACCTCGGTACCGTCGGTATCGAAGCCCCCGGTACCGGTGATGAAGCTACCGAGGATCCCGAAGATCTCGGCGAGTGGGCCCCCGAGACGACCCCGCGGCCTCCTCTTCGAAACCGCTGACTTCTGCGCAGAAGAAGCGCCCTGCTACCGAGGAGGTCCCCAGGGAAAGAAGAAGAAGAGGAAGGAGAAGCGGCACCCTCCGGAGACCGCCAGGCCACCGACCCCGCCGCCTACCCAGTTCACGGCAGAGTCGGCCCTCTCCGACGTCCCGGAGGAGGAAACGCCGCAGGCCCAGGAGATCCTGGAGCTATCGGACGACGACCAACCCGTCGAGGCCGCCCAGCCTCCGAAGCTAGTCGTGGAGACTGTGCCGCCGAGTCGCCGTCCATCTCCAGAGCGCCACGTGGACCCCCCGGGGCCGGAGACGTTCCTCCCCCCGGCGTGGCGAATCCCGATCTCCGGGCCACTGGGCCAGGCCTCCATCCCCGCGGTATCGGGAGATGCGCCTGGAGAGCGTGCGCGCGGGCGAGAGCGCTCATTCCCCGGCTACTTGGGGAGATATGCGCTGGAGCAAGGATGGCACGAGCCCCCGGGCTCCTCTTTCTTACTCGCCCTCCTACCGGGACCGCTACCATCCGGACCCTAGATACTGGTCCCCGCGGCCCCGCTCCCGCTCGCCGCATCGGGAGCGCCACTACTCCCGCCACGGGCGATCGCCGAGGCGTGGGTCCCGAGCTCCACGCTCCCCGGGACCGTCGCCCCGCCACAGACCGGTCTCCCCGCCGCCACGGACAACGGCCACGGCGACCAGGCCGACCCCCAGGCCACCCGGCCCGAGCGGGAAACTCGGCCACGTCGACGACGCAGGCGGCGTCGCACCCGAGACCATCGGTACCGCCCCCGGAGACCGTGCAGGCCCCGACGGTACCGCCGGCCGCTCTGCCGACGCAGCCGGCACAGCAGCGGCCTAGAGAAGGGGAAAAGGCCGGGCGCTCGCCATCCCCGTCCGACGAGTCCTACGAGTCGGATTTGGACTCCGCGGAATCCACGCCGTCCTCCCACGAGTCACCGCCGCTGGACTTCGGAGACCCGCTCCCGGAATCGGCGCCGGAGGACGTGCGCCAGTTTTCCGCAATCCTCCTCCGGATGGCGACGGCGCTCGGCCTCAAGGTGAGGGAGCCCGCCCCGCAGGCGCAGGACCCGGTCTTCCAATACCTCGAGACCCGGCCTCCATCGACCGCGCCGCTCCCGTTCCTCCCGACCCTGGCGGACGCGTTGAAACAGCCTTGGGCGAAGCCGGCGTCCGCACAGCCTATCCCGCATAGGCTCGAGCACCTCTACAGGACTCGAGGGAAGGAGCGGAGTTCCTGTTCAACCCCCCCGTCCCGAACTCCGTGGTGGTGGAGTCGTCGCAGACGCAAGGTGGCAACCGGGCACACACCACCCCGCCCGCCCAAGAAGGCCGGAAACTCGACGGCTTCGGGAGGAGGTTCTATTCGGCGGCGTCCTTGGTGTCCAGGACCGCCAACACCATGGCCTGCCTGGCGGCCTATCATCGAAACCTCTTTGACCGCCTGGGCCCCCTCCTGGCTGACCTCCCGGAAGAGTCCCGCGCGTCTGCCACGCAGATTTTCGGAGAGGCCGTGGCGGTGGCTACCCAACAGCTCGCCACCTCGAGGCACGCCGTGGAGGCTACCTCGAGGGTGATGGTCGGCGCCGTGGCCCTCCGACGCCACGCGTGGCTCCGCTCCTCCGGACTCCAGGAGGACAGTCGCCGGAGAATAGAGGACCTCCCCTCGACGGGCAGGGGCTCTTCCACACGTCCACGGACGAGGCCATGGACCACCTCGTGAAGGCCCGGCTGACGGCGGGAAAGTGGGGATCAACCACCCCCCCCAGGCTCCCCGGGTCCTCCCAGTCCAGATCGTCCTGGCGGAGGTCCTCCTCGTCCTCGGCCTACCAGTCCCGGTCCCCGCGCTCGACCGCCTCGAGACCGCCCGCGGCGCCCGCCCAGAGGAGGCCCTTCCGACGACAGCCTCCGCCGTCGAAGAAGTCGTCGTCTTCCAGGGGGAGGCACGCTTTGATGCCTCCCGCAGGACACCACCGATGCCGTCCTTCGCCCCTCCAGCAGACCTCATCCATCACCCGGACCTGGCCAGACACCTCGACCGATGGCGCGAATCACCACGGACTCCTGGGTACTTACCATTGTCCGCCGGGGGTACGCCATCGAGTTCCGGGATATTCCACCACGGGGCGTCTACTACTCCACCCCGGCCAGCCCGGCTCTGCTGGAGGAAATCCAGTCCCTGCTCGACAAAGGAGCGATCGAGAGGCTTCCGCCTTCGGCCAGGACCACCGGCTTCTACTCGAGGTACTTCGCCGTGCCGAAGGCGGACGGGTCCCTACGCCCCATCCTGGACCTGCGGGGAGTGAACGAGTACATCCCTCCCAAGAGGTTCAAGATGGTCACGCTACCGTCGATCCTCCCATTCCTACGCCGAGGGGACTGGCTGGCATCCATAGACCTCAAGGACGCCTACTTCCACATCTCGATCCGCCCCCAGCACAACGGTCCCCGCGCTCGCGATCGACGGTACCAGCTACCAGTACCGGGTTCTGCCCTTCGGACTCTCCACCGCACCCCGCGTGTTCACGAAGTGCATGGCTCCCGTCGTCTCCTTCCTGCGGACGAGAGGCGTCTCGATCTACCCCTATCTCGACGACTGGCTATTGGTGGCGTCCTGCAAAGACAAACTTTACAAAGACATTCACCTTACCCTGACGTGGCTTACCCGGCTCGGGCTCAAGGTAAACCCCAAGAAATCCCACCTCGAACCCACCCGCCTCCTCGACTTCATCGGGGCGACCCTCGATACCGTGGCGGGAAGGGCCTACTTACCGACGGAGAGGGCTCGGACGCTCACGCGGCGGCGCGGGCGGCCGCCCAGCCCCGACGGTGTCGGCCAGGACGCTACAGCAGCTGCTCGGCTACATGGCGGCGACCACGGCCGTCACCTACCTCTCCAGGCTACGAGCGCGACCCCTGCAGCACTGGTTCGTCAGGGTCTTCGACCCGCTCCGGGACGAGCAGTCCCGCCGCTACCGTATTCCCCCCGAGATCCGGCAGACTCTCCTGTGGTGGCAGTCCCACCGGAACCTGATGTCGGGAATGCCGTTTCCCCCAGCCCAGGCCCTCGGTCACGATAACGACGGATGCGTCCCTGCTGGGCTGGGGGGCCCACGCCGGGGACCTCCGGGTCAAGGGCGCCTGGATGGACGACGAGACGTCCCTCCACATCAACGCTCTGGAGCTCCTCGCCATCCACAAAGCCCTGATGGCGTTCCGGCACTTGGTGGGGGCCGCGCCGTGTTGATCCTCACCGACAACATGACTGCCATGTGTTATGTGAACAGGCAAGGGGGGACCCACTCCACCACTCTCCTGACCATCGCGCTCGCCCTCTGGAACTGGTGCGTCTCTCTGAGGATCCACCCGCTGGCGGTTCACCTGGCGGGGCAGGAAACACCATGGCGGATGCTCTCAGCAGGGACACCTCCTCCTACCACGAGTGGTCCCTGGCCGACGACGCCTTCCGGATGCTCCGACACCGGTGGGGCGAGCCGACGGTCGACCTCTTCGCGACCAGCCAGAACGCGAAATGCCGACGCTTTTGCTCCAGGGCGGGTCACGATCCCCGCTCCATCGGCGATGCGTTCCAGATCCCGTGGGACAAGGAGCTCCTGTACGCCTTCCCGCCGTTCCCGCTCCTCGGTCGCGTCGTCTCGAAGATCATCTCGGACGGAGCCGACGCGATTCTGGTGGCACCGTACTGGCCGAGGCAACACTGGTTCGGCCCTCTGATCGAGGCCTCGCGGGGGAGGATCCTCAAGTTCCCGCTAGCGCCGGACCTGCTCTCCCACTCCAACGGCCAGGTGCTGCACCCGGACCTCCCGGTATTGGCCCTCCATGCCTGGAGGATATCGCCGTAGACGACCCGGCCATCGGTACCGTCTTGACCGCGGCGAGGAAGGAAAACGACACGGAGGAACTACCACTATAAATGGCAGCGGTTTGTCGCCTTCGCAGAGGAGCGACAGGAACCGACGTCCCCGGCCGGCCTCCGGACCGTCCTCCACTTCCTCCTCCACCTGCGACAGCAAGGCCTTGCCTTCACATCGATCAAGGTCTACCTCGCCGCGATCGTGGCGTACCAACCGCCGGTATCGCCCTCGGCGGCCCTCTTCCGGGATGATACCGTCAAGCGATTCCTGAAGGGCCTGCAACATCTCTACCCGCCGGTATCGCCCCCGCTACCGTCGTGGTCGCTATCGCTGGTGCTATCGCAGCTCACGAGGCCGCCCTTCGAGCCGATGGCGACAGCGGACGACAGGCTCCTGGCGATGAAGACGGCGTTCCTGGTGGCGATCACCTCGGCCAGGCGAGCCGGGGAACTGGCGGCGCTACGCTCCGACGACCCCTTCCTGGTCTTCCACCGCGACAAGGTGATCCTCCGGCCTGACGTCTCGTTCCTGCCGAAGGTGGTGTCCACCTTCCACCTCAACCAGGACATCGTGCTCCCGGCCTTCTACCCCGAGCCGACCTCGCCCCTGGAGCGGGCCCTGCACTCCCTGGACGTCCGTCGGGCCCTCGCCTTTTACACGGATAGGACGGCGTCCTACCGACAGACTCCACACCTCTTCGTCTGCTACGGCAGGCGAAAGAGGCCACAAGGTATCATCCCAGCGACTCTCCAAGTGGGTCGCGCAGACTATCCACTTGGCATCCAACTGGCCAAGAAGCCTCCGCCGGACCTGCTTCGGGCCCACTCCACCAGAGCCGTGGCCACGTCCGCGGCCCTCCTGCGAGGGGTCGACCTGCCGGAACTGTGCCCTGTGGCGACCTGGGCTCAACCGTCGACCTTCATCCGCCATTACAGGCTCGACTCCGTTCCAGGCAAGATGCCCGGTTTGGTCGTGCGGTGCTGGCCTCTGTCCTCTAGGGTCTGGGACCTGACCCACCATCCTACAGGTGAGCTATACAGTCTCCTATTGTATGAGGCACAGAGACCACGAAGAAGAAGAACAGGTTGCTTACCTGTAACTGTAGTTCTTCGAGTGGTCATCTGTGCCTTCCACACCCCCCCTGCCTTCCCCTCTTTTCAGGTCCCATGTTCTTCGGCGGACCAGAACTGGAGGAGAGACCGCGGCTCGGCGGGAGGAGCATGCGCAGTACGACCGGGGGGGAGGGGCTCCCTCCGCCAAGCCAGCGAGCTCTGATCTTCCGAACGCTACCGCGCAGGCGCGAAAGCTCCTATTGTATGAGGCACAGATGACCACTCGAAGAACTACAGTTACAGGTAAGCAACCTGTTCTTTCCTTCAGTAGAAAGATGTACTGTAGGTGTCTCTGTTGTAAGAAGTGTGTTTGTTACCAAAGCAATTGGTTTGTAAGGTTAATGGGGTATGAAATGTATGGAATATGATATTCATCTTCACATGAGTATCTAACATATATTTGATAGACCCAGGCTAATTATGAACTGGTATGATTTGAATATGTTACTTTGCAGTTGTGTTTCATCAGATTTTGCAGTCTTGTCTCACTGTTTGCAGGAATCATGTGTCTCTTTCCTTTGAATAGTGTCACATGATTTGGAATACGTTGGCTGTTTGCAAATGATAATGACGCTTGCAGTAGAAGTAAAACTGGTCCCACTTGTTCATATACCTCTTTGAGGAGATACTAGACAGTCAGTGTTAAGTCTTTTGCGTCAGAACACATTTCAAAGCCTTCACCATTCTGTAGTAGTCATTCTGTAGTAACGACTACAAAAGGAAGTAAAGAATTGCTAGATGATGAAAAACATGTAAGGAAGTTGTTCTCATCCAGAATCATTGTACCTTGGTTAACAAATAATGTTCTCTCTCTTCCATCCATTCATAAGTTTATCTGTATCCCACTTTTCCCAAACTAAACTCAAGGTGATAAAAGAGAAATGCCTCCCTTGTAGATTGGACAGGGGAAGATATGGTCCTTCAGACAGCCTGGACTTGAATCATTAGGACTTTATAGATTCTCTTCTCTTGCTATTAAACAAGTTAGGCAAACATTGTCTTATATCATCCAAAGGACTTTGGATTTCTCAATAATGCGTTAACAAAGCTATTAAGCACATAGACTGTATATCACAAATATCAATGGTTCTGTGCAACAGAATGTGACAAAAGGGGATATTTTGTGCTATTAGAAAGTTCTAGTACAGTTTTGATAATTTATCAGTCAGTTCTAGTATGTACCCTAGATGGCATTCTTTACCAATCTGCTTAAACTAGCAAAGCAAGAAAAGGTTAGTCTAATGATAGTTGAATTGGATAGAGTGTTCCTGTCTTAACTTTTTTCCCTTAAAGCGGAGATGGGAGGCTGACTGAATTTTTGGACCTGAAATAGCACTTCTAGTGGATGACATTGGCTATTTCATTACATTGAGGAAGCTCACTTGGGGGAGGGTTGTAGAGAATTCTTTTCAGTCTATACAAATCTTTTTTTCAAAATAGAAAATAACTTCCAAGTCTGGTCACTTCCTGTTGATTTCCAGCTCATCACTTTCAAGGAAAGACCTCTACAGGTTTAAAAGAAAGGAGAGGGGAAATGCCAGAAAACATGGCAAAGTGGTCAGTAGCACGCCCAGGGGCCTGAAGGGGTATTAATTGACAATGAGGAGGATTTGTTTGGCTTTCCGTAATTTAGGGGGCCAAATCCTTGGGGGACGGTAGTTTGGCCACCCATGCCTTAAAGGCTACTTGGAAGGAAGCATCACCAAACTTACAACCAGTTGTAGATCAGCTGTAGTTAAGGATAAACTGTGCCAACTATACCTATTCTGTGGTATTTTTAAAAAAGGATCCTGCAAAAATACAGTGCCTTCTAGTGGCCTACTCATGACAGTCAGTCCCCACAATTGTAAGGCAAATATTACCCTACCCCACAGACATACTTCTGCTCCATTCTTAGCATATTAGAGCACACACTTCAACTTATACCCCCACTGACACAGTGCGACAGCTTGTAAGTGGTTCTGTTCTGGTGGCTCTATCACCCTGGTCTGTAGTTTGGAAGGAGTATCAAATTGTTGTGGTTGATTAATTTGAGAGAGATGAAATCAATGAGAGTAAGGATTAGACTGGGATGATGGTCAAAATATATTGAAGATTAAGTCTTGTTGATATATAATGTTAATAGGTAACACGTCCTGTGGTTTGTAGGTGCTAAAAATTTCTGGTTTTCTTCTTTAGGACTGACTAGGATCTAGTTATAGCTCCGTACATGTGTGATTTACAATTGATGAGTTGAAGGGGATAACTTCTTTAACAATAGTAGTAAAAAAAATCTGTTCATTCTGCTTCTAAATTAGGGTGCAAAGATACAGAAAGACACACTGATATATCCTCAGACCATTCTGAATTCTCAATGTATGCCACTTCCCCAAGCCACTATTTGTATCATTTTCTGGCTAATTAAAATAAACAAAGGTTCAGCAAGCATGAAAGCTGCTTGCTTGTTAATCTTTAATAAAGTGAGGCCAATTCTGGACTGGGCATAGAGAATTAGACTGTGTGTGTGTGTGTGCGTGTGTTTTCCAAGAGTTATTACAATTAAAAAAAAATAAACCAGGACGTCCTTGCTAGTCAATTTAGTTCACATCACATTCCCCTGATTTCTGAAATGGCTTGTCTGTTTCCTGTATTACTGTCTGTGTTATGGGGTGCCTGAAGATTATGGTAGAACTTGGCATAGGTTGAAGCTAGTGTTGCTTTCATCTGAACTCCAAGTAACATTGGATAATAATTTTGCCATCTCTCTGTAGTCAACTATAGGGCAATACAAAATATGGTAGATGTAAAATAGCCAACATGGTGTAATGGTTTGAATGTTGGATTAAGACATCAGGAAACCAGGTTTTAAATCCCTGCTGAGCCATGGAAAATCAGTAGGTAACCTTGGGCTAGTTGTAGTCACTCAACCCAGAAGAAGGCAAAGGCAAGTTTCCTTAATAAATCTTGCCAAAAAAAAAAAGTTAAGCTAAGTTTTCTATGGTTCAGAGTCAACTTCAAGATATAAACAGCAACAATATAAAACAGCATGTTCAACTTGCTGGAAGAGAATTTTCATTTGTCTTGTTGTATATTTGAATGGTACTGTTAAATAAATATATTTGCAGTTGAAATATTAGTTTTAGTTCAACATTTTAATAGTAATAGTAATAGCCAAGAATTAGGTATAAATTCCTCTGAGCATTCATAACAGAATTGATCTTTTCCTTTTTGTTTTTGACAAAAAGTATTATACACACCAATTTCATTCCTTCCATCTTTTTGTGCTGGTACTTTTTGTTTGTTTGTTTATTCTTCAATACTTTTTAAAGAACAGGATTGTTAATTTAGCTTTATACTATGAGTTTCGTCCAGATCAAGTTAATTGCAATGAAAATCCTCTTGATTTCAGTAGATCAAAAATGCAGAGAACTTGATCTAAATCCATCCCCATTGATACATCTTGTTAATTAAACCATACTGTTTGATACTATGTTCAGTTTGGGCAGAGCGAAATGAATACTAATAAAGCCCTGAGTTTTAACAAAGATGATACTGATATCATATTACAATTTTGTGTACATTGACTTGAAAATTGCTAACTTGCTAAAGTTAGCACAAGCATGACTGCACTGTACTAGTGACTGTTGACTATTCATACTGATATAGTTTCCTTAATGAATGTTTTATGGCTCACTTATCAACACTATTTGTCTAACACACTAAGTTTTCCCTGTTTCTTTGCCTGCTCTTTCAACAAAGAGGATACTTCTGACAAGATGGATGGTAAGATCTTGTTTTGTCTCCTGTTTTCTAAAACTACTAATCTTGTGACTTGTTTACACGGCAAATTTGATGTTTGTGTTTAAAACTTACTTGGTTTGTATCTAATTTTATACCTTTTCACTAAAACATTACGTATTGATACCAAAATCTGTTTATACTAAAGTACAGTATGCATATTTTTAATCTGTTTAGTTTTATCAGATACTGAAGAATCTAATCTTAATACATTAGCAGCTGATAGTCAAATGAACAATTAATCTTCAGTTTTCTAGACTCATTTGTAGCAGCAGTAGTTAATATAACTTTGCAATAGTTTTGTGTCTAACTGATTATCTTTCTAGTTTGCAGTTAAAGGGATGTACTGTTATTTCCATATGCTCAGTGTGATTTTCTTCAAATGCCTCCCTAACTGCTATAAATGGCTTGCTTTAAAATGTTGTGAATTTTTTTTGTGGGAGGGATAGGAACTTTTCATGGGCACAGATTCTTCAAGTGGGTTCTCAGCTGTCACTGGAGGTTAGCCATTGATTGGTTTATATATTGAATTCACTTAAAACCTTTGGACCTCTAAAGAAAGGGCTGGAAGTTTAATCTTCGTAGTAATTTCAGAACAAGCTATTGAACATTTTCAATTGAAAAAAATGTTAATACTTTCCTGATATATATTCCTTCAACTTGGAACTTTTAAAATTGCAGCCTCTATTCATATATTATAGAATGCCCAGTGACAAAACAGAAGATTTAAGCTGCTTCATTTTTCAAGGTGGTATGCATAGTCCAATTTAAAGTATATATCTTGATCAAGTTTTTAATAATGGAACCCTTAAAAATTAAACAGCAGAAATTTTAAACACCAACTACAAATACTGTACTATTACCCGAACTTCACATGGTATAAACCAAAACGATACGGGTTATATCCTTAAACTACTGCAATACATATAGTGTTTCTAAACCTAATGTAGACTGAGGTTTTACTACTAAACTAGCTATTCACTATAATGAACACACAGTATTTAAGTGGATTTATTCCTTGTGAACATACATACCTGCACACTTTCCTAGTGAGAATTTTTTTTAATGCAATGTACTGCTGCGTATGTGCTTTTTTTCTACCTGAGTTCTGACTGTATTCAGTGCATTTGGGTACAATACAGCACAGAGTTATAGCTGGACTGTTACTATTAATCATAATTTTCCCAAATTAAGAAGGGAAATAAATGTAAATAGGTATGTTTGTTCATGTTTCTATGTATTTATGTGTGTGTGTGCACACATGCATGTATAAATATATAATGGCTTCACTATAAACCAGGATATTTTCTGCTTATTTTTCTTGTAATTTTGTGTGGCATGCTATCAAACCAAAGTTGAAGTAACCAATTTCTCACTGTGGTGTATTTGAGCACCTTAGTATTTGTGAGCTTAAGTGTTTCATTTTGCATAATGGGAGAAATAACAGCTTACAGTCCTTGAAGATAGTTGTGTTGCTTCTAACATACTTAGTTTCTCATACAATGGTAATACCTGGAACAGGAGCCAAGGATCTCTGCTCTAGTTGTACACTCACTGCTTTCACATTTATTTTTCTGACTCTGTCACTTCTTTGTGCTGTTGTTATATAGGAGATAGCACTTCATTCAGCTGTGCTTGCATCATCCCATCTATCATTTTCTATCCAAAAGCTGCAATTTATTTGTAAGATCTCAGTTGTAACATATAGCTCTTGACTGATTTAAACAACATGCCAATATGCCAGCGTATTAGAAGCACCGGCACATAAGATGCACCCCACTTTCAAGGAGTATTTTTCAAGAAAAAAATGATTTTTAGTTCCCTGGTGTGTGGACTGAAAGGAGTGCTGCACCAGGAGAGGAGGGGAATGAAAGGAGTGCTGCACCAGTTTTTCTTGGGCCCTAGGAGAGTAAAAATACACAGGAGAGGAGGAGAAGGTAAGGAGTGCTTCTTCTTCGTGGTCTCTGTGCCTCACACATTAGGAGCTTTTGCGCCTGCACGGTAGCGTTCGGAAACTTCTAGAGCTTGTTAGCTTGGCGGGAACCCCTCCCCCACGCTGGTACTGCGCATGCTCCTCCCGCCGAGCAACGGTCTCTCCTCAGTTCTTTTTCGTCCGCCATCACGTACGGAAGGTTCTTTGGCTTGTTCCTCGCTATTCGTTGCTTGGCTGTTTTTTCCTTCACGGTTTTTGGATATTTCGGACTGTTTCTTGACCTCTCCCTCGGATTTCCCCTCGGAC
Organism: Ctenosaura bakeri; assembly: GCA_948474755.1. Lineage (NCBI taxonomy): Eukaryota > Metazoa > Chordata > Lepidosauria > Squamata > Iguanidae > Ctenosaura > Ctenosaura bakeri. Next base: position 227,390 of record CAOLHI010000977.1, read on the forward strand.
TTGGTGATTTCGGACTTTTCTACGCTTCTTCCTTCCATTTGCGTCGTCTTATGTCCGCGCTGTTCAAAAACTGCATGTTGTGTGGGCGTGAGGTCGCTCTTTCCGACGGCCATAAGGAGTGTCTCTTCTGTCTGGGCAAGTCCCACAACACTCGGACTTGCCCCATTTGCCGTGAGTTTACTTCTCAAACTCTCCGCAACAGATCTTTGAGACTCAAATGGTTTGGTTGGAGCAGTCTTTGAAGGCGGTTGAGGAGACCTCCCAGTCCAAGATGGCTGACAAGAAGACGACCACACCATCGACGGTATCAGCGGCTGCCGTTCCGTCTACTTCGTCGGCATCGGGCTCGGTGCCGGCGTCGAGAACGCCCATTGCGGCGCTACCGAGGATCCCGAAGCTGCTAAAGGTTCCTTGACGACTAGGAAGGCTGAGGCTCCGGCCAAAGACACACCTCAGAAGAAGCGCCCTGCTCTGGACAGAGACAAGGGAAAGGAGAAGGAGAAGAAGCGCTCCCCGGCTGGGGACGCTCATCCTTCCACCCCTCCTCCGACTCTTGAGCCTTCAAAAGGGCAAAGTGAGCCGCCCGATCTCTCGGACGATGAGATCGAGGACGCGCCACAGGGGCGCCCGGACTCGCCGGTGGAGGAACCTCCAACCCTGGTGGAGGAACAACACCGCCACCCTTCGAGCCGCCGCAGGTCGGCTGACCTGCAGCAGAGGCCACCCCAGCAAATCTCTGCTTCCCCGGAACGGTGCTCGATATCGGCTAGATCTCGGTCACACTCCTCAGAGCTGCCGCAAAGATCGCCGCCTCCTCAGGAAACCCATGAAGAACAGCCTCGCCCATCTGCCTCCAGATACACCTCGGCGTCCTACGTGGCCAGGTACGCCAGGGAATCTGAGTGGAGAGAGCGCCCGGCGTCCTACCGGTCACATTCTCCATCGTACCGGGATCGGTACCACCGTGACCCGAGGCGCTGGGACACCTTCCGGAGGTCCCGGTCACCTCAACGAGAATGCCGCCGGTTTCGCTCCCGCTCTCAAGAGAGAGAGGAACGTCAGTATCAAAGATACCGAAGCCGCTCGCCGGCAGACCACCGCCGCGCTGACCGCTCCATCAGTCACTCTCCCTCGCCTCGATACCACAGGGCGAGGGAGCCTTCACCTCGGTACCGAGCGGTATCGCCGCCACCCAGGGTTACCTCTACTGCAACACGCCCTACGGAGTCTGTGCTGACCAAGCAGGCCATGTCTACAACGGCCTGCCAGACAACACCAGTCACCGCCAAGAAGGTGAAGTCAGTGGTCGCTCCGCCTAAACGGGACGCCTCCACGGTCCCCGTTTCTGCTGCGGACAAGCCGAAAAAGATACAGTCGGCGACCGTGACGAAAGAGCCAGAGCGGGAAATGAATGATGTACATATTGAGACAAGTGTGCAGCAGTCTCTGAAACTGAACAGAACTTTAGAATCTAAGAGAAAGAAGACTTTGTAGCCATTATTTGCAGTCCAAAGCCAGTGCACAACTGATGAAAACATAACATTAAAAACATGTTCAAAAAAGAGATAGAAGCTAAATGTTTCCATATGCAGAAGGTCAGTAGTAGCCTAACACTAGGCTCTCAGTGCTGTAATGTTAGGCTAGTATTGACCTTCTGACAATTTCTTCTTCAGCATTCCTTAGATGGAAGATTGATTGTTACCATACATCTCAATTTCAATACAAATTGTTTTTTTTCCTCATAAAGTCAAAAAATTTTACCTTCTTCGTGGTCTCTGTGACTCACACAAATAGCGTAGATGACGTGAAGCGCAAGAGTGCAAGCAAATGACATACCATTTCTGGAATTTTTTATTCTCTTCCATTTTCCATGTGGAAGGAATTTCCATTCCACTTATGTATTTCTCTTTATTACTTCATTTTCAATTTAATTTCCATTAAATTGAAATTAATATTTTTAAATTACATTTAAATTACATTTCTGCATGGGTAAGTGAAATTGCATATACAGGACACATAGATACAAGGGACATACTGTATACAGTATTGTCAGCTCTGTTCATAGTACTGTGTGTTGTATTTTGTTTGACTGCAGTAGTTTGTCACTGAGTGACCTTGGCTGCAGCACACACTCTCAGCCCACAAGAAAAAAATGTGATAGGGTTACCATAAGTCAGAAATGAAGGCACACAACAACAAGAAAGTCTGTCACCTGCTCATTTGAAACGCAAATGAAAGTGTCTCTTCTTCCCTACTTTCTCTTAATCCTGTTTTCCAGTGGAAGATTGTAAACTGAATTAAGCTGAAAAAAGTATCCTGGTTACATGAGACTTTTCAGCTTTGGAATAGCCTTTGTCTTAATGCTTTAAGAGCCTAGTGAGGGTGTTTATTAGGTTGAATCGAGACTTATAGCTAGAATAGACCCATTGGTTTCAATTGGGATTAAATTGGGACAAGTCTCATTTATTTCAGTGAGTCTCTTCCAACTACAGTGGTCCCTCCACATTTGTGAGGGTTTGGGACAAGAAAGTGGAAAAACAGCAAATAACTCCCCCTCATGATCCCCCTCCCATTACCCTCTGGAGCTCCCCCCATTCCTTTGCCTCTGGCCCCAGAGCTCCTGGGAGGAATCAAAAAGATAAAGTAAAGAATAAAGGCAAAGAGCTTACTGGTATTTTCCCCTCAGTCAGAGAACTGTAGAGCACTGAGTTCTGGTGTTCTAGCTAGTTCTGGTCACCATCTTGAGAGTCCTTCCAGAGGGGAGAGGTAGGAGCAAAGAGAGCACCTGACCAATCAGCAGCCATTACATAGCAGAATGTGCTGCCAGTGGTAGAGAGGACACATCCCCAGCAATGGGAGGGGGGCTTTGCTCACCCAAAAGGAAAAAAAAAGTCCATTTTAAACACAACCCTGGCAAGCCTAGGGTGTGGAATGCAAAGGAATGAGAGAAGGAGAAGCAGGGGAGGCAAGTACATGCCTTGCAAGTAATCAAATTTGCAAAGGTCAAACCCATTAATGTTGAGGGAGGACAGTATAACTTAGTCTGGATCCAGCCTTGTAATATATGTGATACATTGTTAAAATACACTACATGTCTCAGCAGCTGCACATAAATATCAGGTGGCATTACATTGTGCCATGGTATTCATGCCCAAGCATGTACATGTATATACATTAGAAGTGAGAAGCATCCATTTTCCACCTACAGACTTAATGTCTTGAAACAGAGGGGATGAATTACAGGTTACGTTAGCCTGGAAAATCACAGCCCTGGCAACTAACATCTAAAAAGCCATACACAGAAGACAAAGGTAAGAAAAATGTTTTCCCAGAGACCAGGAAAAGGAATGCTTGAAGAAAATATTCTATCATCGCTTTGTGTCCTAGTTGCTTAAATACAGACAAAATACCAAAATACAATACAGTTGGCTGTCCATGTTCGCTAGGGTTGGGGCACAGGACCCTTGCAAAAGTGAAAAATCACAGATAGCAGAATGTGTATGTTTCGGGGGGGGCGGTGGCATGGGTGGGGGGAGAGTAGGCACCAAGGAGCCAAACCAAGCCAGAGAAAGGAAAGGGTTGGCATATTGGCCCTGTATTTCCTCTCTCTTTCCCATCTCCTTCCTTGAGTATATGTGGGGCATTGGGAGAGGGTTTGTGGTACTGAAAAATAGGGCTCTGAGCCGTCCTGAACTGGCCGGGCAGTGGCTGGTAGAGGAGGAAAAGGACTGGAGGCAGGTTTTTAAAGAGCCGCGCGGTCTGATCGGAGCCGCCAAGAGGGAAGGTTCCCCCAAACAAAAATGTGCCTGAGGTGGTGGGGCGGGGGGGGGAACTTTCGAATAAATCCGTGAATGTCAGACCCATAAATGTGGAGGGCTGACTGTATAATAATAGTTGTATTTAGAGAGACAATTAGTTGTAATTAGAGAAATATTTTTCAATTGAAAATGTTCAGTATTTCTTTTTATTAAGTAGAACAATCTTTGTTACATATATAAAACAGCAACAATTACATCAAGAAATAATGTTCACAGGACTGAGAATTCTACTGGTCTAAGATAATAAAAAATGTTATGCATTTGTTTCATAAATCCAGAAATGAAACATAATTTAACATTGTAATACTGTTAGTATCTGATAATAGCTGTGCTCCCTTCTTTAGTCTGTTACTGTTACTGTCAGTGTTTTTCAAATTCTATAAAAAACTGTTCTGCAACAGAACTGGAAAAAGATATTTTACAGTATTGAGCCCCTGACTGTTATTCCAGGTGCATTCCACCAGCCATGATTAAAATAATTCTACAATACACTAGTTAAATTTATGGGGACAATGTAACACAGCTGAGAGGTGTGTGTGTGTGTATGTGTGTGCGCAGGAGTTGACATGTACAGTAGGATTTGTGGCACATTTATGTTCTACAGCCACGGGATAAAGTGATCTTAAGCAATAATGGCCAGATGATACATTTTTCAACTGACAAGAAAGATGGTAACTTCTGATTCTACAGGGTAATTTAATTGACTAGTGCAGTGGACTAAAATTCAGTGTTGCATAATCTCCTTTCTTTTGTACATGCACGCTGAAGCCAAAGAAATTGCTTACCAATTATAATGCAGATCTTTTGTTTGGAATATCATTGTTTTAATATTTTTTCCATTTAGGAACAGCTTCTGAAGATGGTAAGAAAATGAATCTTTGCTAAAAAAGCACATGCTTCCATCTTAATATTCCCATCACCATAAGCAACAGCCTTGTACAGACAGTAACAATCCATTATGCAACTGTCAGGATTAATTTATTAGTTGGCTTACCTAATAATATTTTGTTGCTGTAATCTTTTTTTGCAAAATCTTGTGTTTTTGTTTCAGAGTAACCATTTGCAGTAAGAATGTCTTTATTCTTTTATTTGAGAAATGCTTTTCTGTTTTTGTTTTTTTCTTTTGATTTTTACTTGTCCTTGTTAAAGATGTTCAGTGGAAATGTTAGTACTCTAAAGAGACATAGTCATGCTTTTAGAAAGCAAGTGCTACTATTTATTGTGCCTTAGAAGATTCTGTTGGCATTAAAGTACTGCTGTATAATTAGAATTAATTTTGTGAGAACAGAAAAGATGGTAATGACCAATTGATGAGTTAGCCAGTTGTTTTATACCAGCAGCTAAATCCAGTGTTGTGCCAACATCTAGATTGGAATTTCCATCTTCTCCATCCTACAGCTTTCTGTTCTGCCCATCCATTCATTCTGGAGGGCTTGTCAGCCATCCTAATCTGGTTTGAGGCAGGAGAGACTGCTATGTGGAGGGCAGTTATGATCTCCCACTTTCACTGGATTCCATTATTCCAGAAGGTGTCCAGTATTGAATGTTGCCCAATTAGATTAACATTCACCAAACTGTCATTTATTTTATTACATTTTAACTCTACCTTTTCTTCCAAGGAATACAGCATAATATGTTCCTCTTTCTTAAATATTAGATGGGGGAGATGAGATATTAATTAATTCATTACTTCTCCTTGTGAGGTAGACTGTACTGGATTACCGTGTGTCTCCTTGGTACTAGCCTAACACTTCCCATCTTGTAGTGACTTTACCATGTTTTCTTTGGAGATGCCTACATTTACAGCAAATAACCAGTGAAAAAATGTTTCTGCTGCTAGCTTTGCCTGCCAACTGCTGCATAGGTAGAGGTCATGACACCATCCTTTCTGCTCTTGTTAATTAATGAGTACATAACAAAATAAAGATAAGCTTCTGTCCACACAGTGTCATTCTTAAAGTATTAAGGCAGAATATTTGACAGTATGTGATTGTGTGAAATAATTGATAATTTTTGATGATTTAATTGACTGATGTAGCAGCCCTATATACTACCAATGAAGAAGCTTGTTAATTCAGACCAATCAAAACAATTGCCTTATAGATTGGCTTTTATGACAGAAGCAGAATCAAATAGCCTTGGTTATTTAGCTTCCTGACAGAATGGTAGCACTCTGTTTTCAGCTTTTTGCAGGTCAAAGCCTTTGTGCATTTACACACCCTTTCACCCCATTACAGTGGATGGCAGAAATTCTGTCGTTGCATGGGTGTGATTGTATTGGCTTCCGCCCAACTTATTTGTGCATAATGAATTTACACTGGTAACATTGCTAATTAACTGAGTGAATAACTTCTTTAATACTGGCTCTCCTTTCATAGACTCTCTTTGGAGTTTATCCTCTACTTGGGTGACTAAAACTTTCTGTAGGAAGGATCTGAGCACTATTTGTAATGTGTTTTTTTCAATCTGCATTGCTGTATTTTGCTTCATGTCAGTGTTTTGTTTTAATGTTCAACATTAACATTAGCAAGTCTTAAATTTAAGTGCTGGAGTAGATGCATTTTAGGAACTGGCAAGTAGTATGTTGGCTTATCAACTTTAAACTTCCTAATAGTTTTAATCCTGCTAAACTCTTCACTATAGTGGACATTTTCTGAATAGTTTCAAAACTTTTTCTTTGTAAGAGGAGAAATATACATTTCGAGCTTGAATATGAGAGAGTAGGATTTATGTGATTTGCTTCAGTAGGTATATTTACAGAATGTTTCCCTGTTTTGTCTCATCATGTAGAAAGTATCTTTATCAAAGCAAACACACACAAAAATATGAAACTTATTTCCATGGGTATAATGGTAAGCTATTAAAGTGGATTTCAGTTTTTTAACTGTTGTTGACAGCTAAGTCAGTAGGAAAAGAGGGAAAAAAATAACATTCAAGCCAGAAAGATGGAATGACAATAAGTGGGAAAAATCTGCTGTCCTAATTATACACTGATATACCAAAAACCTATTCGGCATGTAAGGTAATGAGTTGTCAAACTTACTTCTCAAAATGCAATCTACACAGTGCTTCTTAATCTGTCTGATGCACAGGACAGCCATATTTGGGCCCTTTGGCTACAACTGTTTCTTATTTTCCTGGAAACTCTCCAAGTGCGAGCAGCTGATGGCTTTTGGACTGTGACTGGTCTGTGGACCACTTTTGAGTAGCACTGCTTTGGGGTACGCATACATGTTACTGAGTAGCCTGAAAAAGCTTTGCACTTTTGCACTTACTATTTCTGCAATATTAGCCCTGCTGTCATGAAAACACATCATAACTATTTCCTACCTGATACTTCATTCTTCTGGGCTTAATCAACATTTTAATTTCTGAGCTGGAATTAGAAATACTTCATTAGAAGAGCACTACCCTGATCTGCAGTATACTTTACTTACTGTAATGCTTCTTCCCACAGTTTAGTTCTCTGATCTCTGGATTTCTGTTTTTACTTTATAGGACGTGTCAGAACCAAGCTTTCAACACCCTCTATTGGTATGGGAAATTCAAAGACCGATTCCAGAGGCCGTAGTCGAACAAAAGTTGTGTCTCAGTCTCAGCGTATGTAATGCTATTTATGACTCTTATCTCTATTAATAACATTCAGTCGTTTGCACAAATACAAAAAATTGACCAAAGGATATGGTCAAAATACATTTTTTTAAAAAACGCTACATACTGAGTTGTTGTTCTGTACCATAGGTTCATCATCGCCAGACAAAAATGAAGGTATTTTTTTCAGTGTTTCAGTGTTTCGGTTCAGTAGTCTGCATGCTTTTGGAGTCTTTTATAATTTGTGTGGTGTTAATTTTAGCAGGGTATAAACATAACAAGGAAGTTACTATTTAAAAAGCAAAGAGTCTTGAAACAATTTAGCTAACTGTAAATTAAAACTAAACTTCAGTAACTTGTGTTCCATTTGAAACTGAAGTATCCTCTATTTCAGCTAGATAGACCTCAGTGCAATATGTCAACATTAATTATGCCGAGGGATTTAATGTATGTAAGATAGAGAAACAGATGGTTTTTACTCCTGTTCAAACAGTAATTTGCTTTGGCAGTCACTTCAGATTTTGTGACATGTTGTCATTTGTACTTGCAAGGTCATTTGAACATCCCCAAAGCATTTGACTGGATTAAAATTTAATATGGATGTTTATTATTTATTTTCAACCTGGTTGTGAAATATCATGCATCTTAAAATTGGTGACAGTTGCATTCATTTATCAGACAACAGCAATATAACATGAATCTCAACTCAGTAAGATGACACCTCACATTTTCCTTGATTATCGTGCTATTTCCCTTTGCTCATACCTAAAACTTTGGCACTGAGGGCCAATCACTGGAGAGAAAGCCAGGTGACTGTTGTCACTTTGTTTCTTACACCAAAGGAAATTGGTACTGTGTGAGCCACTGAAAGGAACTGTTTGTAGTTTTTGAGAGATGAAGGTTTGGGGGCCATATTTCAATGACCATTTTCCTCGCCATGCAAATTACACAGAGAATTATATTAAGTCCTTGACTGTGCCCTTCAAAAAGCTACTTTTTAAACACAGAAGCAAAAATGAGAGTGACTTTCTTCATATTTTTCTTCACATTTTTCTGAGTTTCCCAAGTTACAGAAGAACCTTAAAAGTGGTAAATCTTGACAGGAGGGCTGAATACTTTATTATTGTTTAAACGGTAGACATTTTTAATGAAATTATTTGCTATTGTTTGCTTACTCTAACTGCAGGTTCCTAGTACCTGTTCTTCCAAGAAGGCTATAATCAGCATACCTTAATGCTTTTTCGTTTCAGCTGGGGAGATTTCTTGCACAGTTAATGCCTTTATTCAGGGGTTGGTTTTTTTGTATGAATTGCCTTCATGTTGAATGTTAGAACTCTTTTTTCTTTTCCATTGTAAAACCTTTTTCTTTACAGTATAAATAATGTGTTCTACCAATCTGAGAGTTCATTATAACACATTCTTCAAAGATTATTTTGTATAGCATAGAAAATAGCCCTAAAAGATGTAAAAATCAGACAGATCAAAAATGTACCAAAAATCCAGCAATATTGTACTAAAGCAGAGATCATTATGATTAGGTGAACATTCCATAGTTTAGCATTGGAAGTGGGGTATCTTGACAATTCTAGATCATTTCAGTGGCATCCAGTTTTAAATGTTGCTCACAGTCCTTACTGTGTAGATCAGACCTTCCATGTCTGTAGGAAACTGCTGAATTTTGGTGACAGTTTAGATTGCTTCAGCCTCTAGCCTCTCCATCTTAAATATATACCATATTTGCCAGCATATAAGATGCACCAGCTTATAAGACACACCTCATTTATACGTCAGCAAATACTATTTGCCAGTGTATAAGATACACTGGTGTATAAGATGCACCTCATTTTCAGACAGTATTTTTTTGGGGGAAAAGTGAGTCATACACCAGCATATAGAGTACTTAAAATATGATTGTGACAGACATGCTGTATATGCTAATGTAGTAGCTGAAGCTGGCTGTTTTCCTTGTGAAAGATATGAAGACCTAAGGAGAAAAACAGAATTTGATGGGCAAGGAGATCTTTCTCCCCTTCCCACAGGACAATTTTTCAAGTGGGAAAATTGGAAACATTGGGGAATGTAGGGGAAAAAAACTAAACAAAATGTTGTTGGTTTTGTTTTTTTTGTTTTTAGAATGAATGGAATACTTTTTGAGACAGCATTTTACTTACAGTACTTAAAATTCCAGGAACTGTGTAGTGTGCAGATTTGTAAGTCAGTCTTCAGAATTAGAGAACAATAATTCCTGTGTGTATTGTAGACATATGCAACAGAGAGATCAAAGATGTCTTTTTGCCTGTGCTGTCATACTTTTTGTGAGCATACAAGAGGCCTTCATTGTTTGCGGTGATAATACACTATTGAACAGTTCATTGTTTTCAAGAGTTGCATAAAACTTACATTTGCCCTGGGTCCCAAGTTGACAGAAAGACATCAAATAAATAAATGCTATCCAAATATGTCTCTAGCCTAATCCTTAAGACTGTGGTTGGATGAAACTCTTTCTGTCCAAATAATATATGTGATTTATTGCAAAATCTATGAATTATGTAGTCATTTTTTCTACTTCTTCAATTGCAAAAACTATGACATGTGCTTATGCAGTACAGGGTACAGCAGTTTGCAGTTCTCTCTTTAGGATATAGTCAAAGAGCAAAGACTTTCCTATTTTGAAATATTCCAAATAACAAAATTCTATATGAGAAATTATCAGTTACACATTTTGTGTTGCTGAGAGCAACAAAAGGTTAGTTATGACAATCATTAGTGCATATAATTTAACTTCTCCCAACATTTCTGGCTTTCCTTCTGAGAAGAAAAAAACTGAGGTGAAGGATATTTTTCCTATGACTTTAACATTTCCAGAAATGTAATATCCCTGCTTCCTGAAGTAGTTAGTGAAAAAATAAGATGAAACAAATTACAGTAATAGGGCATATCATATTAGCTTTGAAGTATTCTTCTTGTGAGACTAGCTGGTTTGATTGTGAGATGAGCTTTCATGGAGATCAGACCACTAGATATGATTTGTGAATTAAACTGAAAAGATAAGTATACACACCTGTATATGTGCACTTCTGTGTATGTCATAACAGTATAACTTTATTGATCATTGAATAGAATTATTAAAGTTAGTGAAATGTAAAGATTGTAAAGCAAATAAATAAACTTTTAGCGTTTCTTGATAGGATATATGAAGATACCTTGACAGTGTATTCTACATCTGCTTATGACATCTAAATGTCCCATCATTTACTGTTTTTGTTGCTACACGTTTACATGACTGCTTTTTTTAAAAAAAAAAAGTTTAAAATACAATCCTGTGCATAGAATCATAGAAAGGTAGAGTTGGAAGAGACCACACGGGCCATCCAGTCCAACCCCCTGCCATGCAGGAACACTCTCAAAGCACTCCCGACAGATGGCCATCTAGCCTCTGCTTAAAAACCTCCAAAGAAGGAGACTCCACTACACTCCGAGGCAGCAGATTCCACTGCCGGACAGCCCTGACTGTCAGGAAGTTCTTCCTGAGGTTCAGGTGGTATCTCCTTTCCTTCAGCTTGAATCCATTGCTCCTTGTCCTGGTCTCTGGAGCAGCAGAAAACAAACCCTCTCCCTCTTCTACATGGCATCCCTTCAAATATTTAAACATGGCTATCATGTCCCCTCTTAACCTTCTCTTCTGCAGACTAAACATACCCAGCTCTCTAAGTCTATCCTTATAGGACATGGCTTCCAGGCCCCTCACCATTTTGGTCGCCCTCTTCTGGACTTGCTCCAGCTTGACCGTATCCTTCTTGAATTGAGGTGCCCAGAACTGGATACAGTATTCAAGACGAGATCTAACTAAAGCAGAGTAGAGTGGTACCAGTACCTCCCTTGATCTAGACACCACACTCCTATTGATGCAGCCAAGAATTGCATTCGCTTTCTTGGCTGCCGCATCACACTGCTGACTCTTGTGGTCTATTAAGATTCCTAGATCCCTTTCACACGTACTGCTATCCAGCCACCTGTCCCCCATCCTATATTTCTGTATTCCATTTTTTCTACCTAAGTGTAGGACCTTACACTTCTCTCTGATGAATTTCATTTTGTTAGCCTTGGCCCAGCTCTCCAATCTGTCCAGGTCATTTTGAATTTTGATCCTGTCCTCTGGTGTATTAGCAACCCCTCCCAATTTGGTGTCATCTGCAAATTTGATGAACATGCCCTCTATTCCTTCATCTAAGTAGTTGATAAAAATATTGAATAGCACTGGGCCAAGGACAGAACCCTGTGGCACCCCACTAGTCTCTTCTCTCCAGGATGAAAAGCAGCCATTCGTGATCACCCTTTGGGTTCGGTCGGTCAACCAATTACAAATCCAACTAACAGTAGCCCTGTCCAGCCCACATTTTACTAGCTTCTTTGCAAGAATGTCATGGGGAACTTTGTCAGAAGTCTTACTGAAATTGAGATATGCTACATCCACAGCATTCCCTTCATCTATCAAGCTAATAACTCTATCATAAAAAAAGATAAGATTAGTCTGGCATGACTTATTTTTGAGAAATCCATGTTGACTTCTCATGATTGCCGCATTGCTTTCTAAATGATTAGAAACTGACTGCTTAATGATCTGCTCCAGGATCTTTCCAGGTACTGATGTCAGGATGACTGGGAGATAATTATTTGGGTCGTCTTTTTTTTCCCTTCTTGAAGATGGGGACAACATTTGCCCTCTTCCAGCCTGCTGGAACTTCTCCTGTCCTCCAAGATTTCTCCAAGATTATAGCAAGCAGTTCCGAAATGACCTCTGCCAGTTCTTTTAATATCCTAGGATACAATTCATCTGGCCCTGGAGACTTGAATTCATCCAGTGTGGCCAGGTATTCCTGTACCACCTCTCTACCTATTATTTGCCTCATTTCCCCTGCTTCCTCTCCTGCTCCCCAGCCACCAGGTTAAGTGGTTGTATCCTTTTGGGGAAAAACGGAGGCAAAGAAGGTGTTAAGTAGTTCTGCCTTTTCTCTTCCCCCTGTTAGTAATTCGCCGTCTTCTCTGCGCAGCGACCCTATCGTCTCCTTCTTTTTCCTTGTGCTGAGGACATATTTTAAAGAGCCCTTTTTATTGTTTTTAGTGTCTCTGGCCAGCCTAAGTTCGTTCTGTGCTTTAGCCTTTCTGACCTCCTCCCTACATCTCTTGGCAACTTGCTTAAATTCTTCTTTTGTGGTTTCCTCCTTCTTCCATTTCCTGTACATGTTTCTCTTAACACTTAGCTCAGCTGAGAGTTCTTTAGTCAACCATTCTGGTTTCTTCAGATGCCTTCCATTTTTCCTCCTTATTGGCTCAGTTTTAGACTGTGCCTTCAGTATTTCCCTTTTAAGGAACTCCCATGCCTCCTGAACTCCTTTCCCTTTCACTATTCTTGACCACGGAATTCCAGCCAGCAGCTCCTTAAGTTTACAGAAGTCCGCTTTTTAAAAATCTAAGATGAGTGTCTGGCTACACTTATCTTCTCCTTTCCACTGAATGCCAAATTCCAATAGGACATGGTCACTCCCCCCTAAAGATCCAACCACTTCTACCTCATTAATAAGGTCATCCCTGTTGGTCAGGATCAGTTCTAGAATATATGATCCCCTTGTCACCTCTTCTACCTTCTGGACCATGAAATTGTCTGCAAGACAAGCAAGAAACTTGCTGGACCTTGCTGTCTTGGAAGAGTTTGACTGCCAACATGTATCCGGGTAATTGAAATCTATTATTACTGTATCTCTCCTTTTTGAATGTGCAGTCATTTGGTTGAGGAAGGCGTCATCAAAGTCCTCAGTCTGGGTTGGAGGTCTGTAGTAAACCCCCACCAGAATATCCCTATTGTTTCTCGCTCCCTTAATTCTTACCCAGATGCTCTCAACCTGGCTTTCTGGGTTTAAGTCAGGGATCTCTTCACGGGTGAAAACATCCTTGACATACAAGGCTACTCCTCCTCCTTTCTTGTTTGGTCTATTTTTACAAAATAGGCTATACCCCTCTTTTCCTATATTCCAATCATGAGACTCGTCCCAGCAGGTCTCAGTGATGCCTATCAAATCATATTTATTTTGTTGTACTAGGAGTTCAAATTCATCTTGCTTGTTTCCCATACTCCGTACATTAGTGTAGAGACACTTAAGTCCCCGGGCCCTTCCTGCAAGTCCTGTCCTATAGTTTCTACTCCTTCCGCCATTGGCCACTTGTACTACTTGTCCAATATCATTTGGGCCTTTTCCCCCTACACTCGCCGAGTCCTTGCCCTGAATAATATTGTCTCCCTCCCCAGCGGAACTTAGTTTAAAGACCTCTTAATCCTCCTTGCGAGACTGTTTGCAAAAACATTCCTGCCAAGTTTTGTGAGGTGCAGCCCATCCCTTGCCAGAAGCCCACGTTCTTGGGAATTCAGGCCACGTTCCAAAAACCCAAACCGTTGCCGGCAGCACCATGTGCGGAGCCAGTTGTTGACCTCTGCTATTGCTCTTCCCCTGCGTGTGCCATATCCTTGAACAGGGAGGAGAGACGCAATGACCACCTGCGCACCAAGGTCCTTAAGCTTCATTCCCATAAGCTCATAGTCCTTTGCGATGTGGTAAAAGCTGCTCCTCGCAGTGTCATTGGTTCCGATAGGACAGCATGTCTACTTAGAAGGAGTCCCCACTGACTTCAGTGGGACCTAATGCCAGGTAAGCGTGCATAGTATCATTAAATCATAAAATAAGCATATCCCAAGCATTTATGTAGAAAATGAGTAGGTGTATTTGTAATTTTTGAAGTATTAGTGAGGAACTGGATAGTGATTTTGAAACATAATAAAGGCTAGAAAGAATGTATGTATTTAAAATTGTATTTAAAACCTAAGCAATTTGAAATGATTGTAATACCTACTTTAATATTTGTATACCTAGTTTAAAAAGGCATATAATTTTAGGGAAATATTTGAGAAATGGCAAGCTGCTTAAAATATACATATCGATTATTTTAGTTTTACCAAAGTTTTATATAAACAGCATTTTTATTAACAGAGTTTTATGTACATTACAGTATATCCTTTTTGGCCAATGTCCTTCAGTTGTATAGCCAGTTGCAGAATGTGCACTGTGGCTTTGAGCTCACCTGCAGTAATCATTTAGCTCCTAAATGACCAAGTGAAAGATGTGTGAGAGAGGGCTTTGTGTGTGGTTGCTGAATGATTGGTTGCATTGTGGACTTGATTTATGCAGTCTTTGAGAAAGCACAGTCTCTTGCACAGTGCCCCAACAGTATTCTAGTCTTTATTTTTAACTACTCGGCAGATTACCTGAAATGATTTTTCAAGATTTCAGGCAGTCATTTCTAAAATGCTGAGCAAGAATTTTTTCCCAAAAAAGTTGTCCATCTGGAATAGTATTTATGAATTAGTGAATCAGACTCATTTATTCCATTGGAATTAATGATTCTCAGGTGAGTGAAAGTACTACTTTGGTCACTTAGACTGCAAATAGAAGTATAACAATCAATGATGAAAACAATTAACGATTCCTATCTAGTAGCACAGAATCACTGGTTTTCAATAGAGTAAGACTGTAAAGCCAGCACGTTGTTGTGTTTTGGTGACGGACAAGGATTCTCAAAGGCTGTGGTTCAAATCCACGCTCAGCTGTGGAAACCCACTGGGTGTCTTTGATCAAGTCACACTCTTTCTATCTTAAGGAAGGCAGTGGCAAACTTACGATACAGTTAACATAAATTGGAATGAACTTGAAGGCATGTAACATCAGAACAAATACTAGTTATGTGGTCCAAATGGTCTGAAGGGAGGATGTTCACCAAATACTTTTTATCCCTGTTGAATTGAATGGACATCGTACTTTGAATACTTGGTAAATCATACCCAGGCACAGCATCAAGTTAAGTTCTTCGAGGAAGATGCTGTGCCTGGATTTGATCTACCAAGTATAAAGTACAAAGGCAGATCTCTCAGTGTTGTATATTTTATTTCCGTGAATATTTTTTCATGGTAACCTGTTTGCTAAAAAATGTAATTAAATTTTTTTTTACCTTTCCCTGTTCTAGAGGCACTATGTAAAATGCCCCTATTTTTCTATAATTGTCTCAGAAACCCTATAGCTGTTTCTGAAATATTTCACATATTAAGTCTTGAAGCTACATACTTTGCAAATATAGAGCTTCAAGAGGTGTGGTAGGTTGGGGTACATCCACAGTTTGCATGGGGCAACAGTTCCAAAAGGCCTTGCCGTTGCTTTGTTTCAACTGCCGTTGTTTCCTAAACATTCCTGCAGCACAGAAATTCCTCACTGGACAAGTCAAACTGAAAAGTGCCCCAACAAGAAATACATACTGTCTTCACTTTTTATCCTTTTAACCCATTTCTCATGTTTCATTCACTGTGAGATAGGTATGGGCCCCTGTTTATTGATGGCAGATTTTTTTAAAAAAACTTTGAATTAGTAGTAAGAATTTCAGCAACAGTCTGTCTGTATGGTTTTCTTGAGCTGTTTGCATGAATACATGAAAATCAACTCTGGAGAAGTCAGTGCGTTCTTTCTTTGTTGTTTCAAACAGTGAACAAATATAAAGAAGACCCAGGGGCGCATAGATCTTACCAGGGGTGCTTTATTGTCATTAGTTGTCATTAGTTATGTCTTTAAACTTGCTTGCATGCCAAATACAAATGTTCTTTCTCCTCTGTTCCCAACTACCATTGCTTCCCTTTTCTTTCACTGTATTATCTAGAATGAAAGACTTATTGCTACCTTTTACTTAGCTATTAAAACTTGCACTTACATTTTTCTTTCAAAAGATCTTTCAAAAGATCTTGACCAACTGTATCAGTTGTTCATTACTATGCAGTTCTTTGTGAATTGAAGAACTGTGATTGTGTGAAGCTTCTGTTCTGTGTGCTTTATATATGAGCCTGGTTACCTGGTGAAAGCTACTAAAATCCACTGCTTTTAGTGCTGACCCTCTTGTGTCACTTCCCTTCTCTTTTATGTGAACTGACTAAAGTTTTATTTCCATTTGCCATCCATTGTTAATCTGCTCTGCTCCCTCCCTCTTCATGAATTTTAAAACCCTTACCCTATTCCTGCCTTTACACTTGTTCAGGATCACAGTCTGCTAATCCACAGTCTGGTGGTAAGGCTTTTTAGATTTTGTGTGTGCATTGTTGTTTGACCATATATCATAACAGGTGCTCCTATTCAGCAGAAATTTGAATGTATGCTAGAACAGTGTCTATATCCAAATATAGTAAGGCAATAATGCATTTTTTCGTGAGGGAAGAGTATGAAATGTCTAAAAGCATTAGACTGTGAACTGAGAACTGGAAAAAACCTCAAGAAAAAACTAAATATCCTGAAATTTTTTGAAATGGTTCAAAGCTTTTTGAGTAGCACCCTGCAGTTACCATTGCTTTTAACTCTGAAGGCTGCTTCAGTTATTATAACTATTCTATTTTTTAAAGTGTAGATTGTGAGGAGTGACAGTCACACATGTTTTGTGTTTTCATATTCGTTTAAATAGCCAATGAATTGAGTAAAATTGAGACTCCTATAGCTGAGCTAACAAAAGTAGATTTTCCTGCTCCTCATCCAATACCAGACCTTCCAGACTTCTGAATGCGCAGCACAAAAAGTCAAGGGACCCCCAGAATGAGATGAGCAGGGGAAGGGAGGATACTACCAACCTGGGCAGAAATACCATCTGTGAGTCGAGACAGTCCACTAGTGGAATGATGTAACAGATGTAACAGGATCACTTGGGATTTTTACTATTTTTAATGTGAATAGGCATGACACTAAACACAACCAGGGATATTATTTGCACTATAAAACTTGCCAAAATTAGCAGGATTCATTTTTACAAAGATAAATTCAAAAACATATCGCTGTTGAAAGTGGGGCACCTTATTAGAGGATTGACCATCTGCTTTTTCAAGGGAAAGATCAGTTTTGGCCACTTGATAGATTTTCAGTGCAATTCTATTCCTGTTTACTCATGAATAGGTAACATTGCATCAGTGGAACATACTCCTGAATAAGTGAGAGTAGGATTTCAGTCTTCAAGTAATGCAAATGCCAAATAGGGACTAAAATTCATGTTTATGTTGCTAAAGTATACAGCAAGTGGTTTGTCCTTACTGGTTTCAATTTGCATCTCTTTTTTGCTGAATAGAGTCCTGTCTTGATGAATACATCCTGCTACAGCATTTCCCAAACTTCTGATAGCTCAAATTGACTTTAGTTTTTGACTTTAAAATTGGTGGTACACTTGTATCCAAAATGATTTACTTTTTAAATGTTAATGGTGAATTGACAGTTTGACCTCAAAGATCTCAGTTCCTGCCTGTTTCTGTGTCTCACTGGTCTATGCGTAGCCTCAGCATTGTTATCCTGAGTAGAAAGCAAAGAGCTCAGCATAGTGACTGGTGCATAGAGGCAGTGAAAATCATCTTCAGAGGGCAAGTAATTCTGGTATGTCAGCAGTGAATAGTTCATGCCTAGTACTTACAACAGCAGATTATCTGCTCTCAGCAGATATTAACTGAAAGGAGGCAAGAGCAAAAATACAACCTCCTTAATAGGTAGGTGCATTGTTCTATTGTATAATTTTTCACTGCACGCAAGTATGACAGGATGTACAGTTTGGGAATTGCTCTTCTATTCACATATTATATCTAAAGGCAAACAATGGCTGACATAGCATTTGCATGGAGCATTGTCTTGCCACATCATTCTCCATCGTGTTCCTGTTTTGGTTATTTCTTATTCTTCTGAAATGGTTTAAACGTGTAGATATTTTGCATTTCTTTCATGTGGGTTGTGAGGTAGGCTTTGTCATGTTAGGTCATATTGTATTGGCTCCGAAAATAAACCAGATTTTGCATGAGAAGTCTTGATTAGTGTGGTATGTGTAACAAACCATTGTTTATTTTAATATTTATGGGCTACTGCATTAATGCTATGGATGAACTCCTGTTAAGACAAACATTTGTTAGAATATTTTTTGAACATTCAGGATACTTTCAGTTTTCATTAGTAAAATAAAATTTTATGTAGTGTTCAGATAAGAGAACTGAAGAAGGCCATAGTAATCAAGGCACTGGAAATGTGAAAATGGGTTATCTGTATTTTCTCACAGCAGATACACATGAATGTCCTAATCTCCAAAATGTATTATTAAAGAAAATTTAATGCTAAATTTGTGTAATACATTTGTATGTAATTTTAAAGAGCTGTTTCTACCATGGCCATGTTTCTCAGCACATGTACTTTGTTCCTAAACATCTTCATGGATGGCATCAGGGTGTCCCCTAGTTTCCCAAATTCAAGACTTATTTCTTGAATAGTGCAATAACAGCTGACCACTCTTGGAAGTGAGGTTATCAGGAAACCCACTAGCCACCTCTGACTTCTAACTCCAACCTAGTAAATGTCCTAACCATTATGTAAAATAGTTGGTTTAGCTATGTTTCTGGAAGTACAGAGTCCTTTAAATAGCTTTAGTTTGTAAAAATGCATTGATATATCTCCAGCAATTTGACAACAGGTCCTACTATAATTACTTTTCAAATTATGGAATATGTAATCAGTAACACTGAACTAATGTGGTTAAGTAACCCACTAGGTGACCTTGGGCAAACCACAGTCCCTCCACCTCAGAAGAAGGCAGCAGCAAGTCTTACCATGAAAACTTTATGATAGGTTCACCTTAGGGTCATCATAAGTTGGAAACAACTTGAAAATACACAACAACAGATGTCATTCAGTAGCAAAAATATTAAGGGTATTTCAGGGCATGAACTAATACACCTGCAATTGTGGTTTGACACAATATACCTTTTCCAGATTATATACCAGATTGTCTTGCTAGATTACCTTCAAATTCTTCCAAAGAGCTTCTCAGATCATTTTGTGTGACCTTCTGAGATCATTTTGTTTCATTTATCTTTAATTTTTAATTTTTTAAATTTTCTTTAACTTACACATTTTTATGTATGGCATTCTGCTTCTTTCTCTTTAGCTGGCAGCCGTTCTGGTTCTCCTGGAAGAGTTTTGACTACAACTACCCTCTCCACTTTGAACACTGGGGTTCAGAGAGTGCTAGTCAGCCCTGCGACTGCACAAAAGCGCAGCAAGATTCCTCGCAGCCAAGGGTGCAGCAGAGAGGCTAGTCCTTCCAGATTGTCAGTTGGTAAGGCATCCTACCTCATATTAATCTGTTACTTCATACATTGCCATAGTTCTTACATAAGGAAGCCCATGTTTTCTGAATGTATGCCTAAAAAGCTATTGCTATGCCAGATCCTAAGATTTATAGTGTACTGGGTAGAAAACTAGTTTGTTTTACTGTATGAAAAACAGGCTATGTAAAGCAGCACATTGGGGGGGGAGGGGGGAGAAAATGCATCAGTTCATTTCCTGATATATTTTCAAGCATCCACATGTAGGCAGCATAATGCTTCTTGTTTTCTCTGAAATTAGGTGAGTTTTTAATACTCATTCATAATTGTTAAATAACATTTGTTCACATGGTAAACAACAATTCTGTTGGAGTGTCTATGTATTCTGTAGTTCAGTGTAATGAGGAATATGTATATTTCAAGACTGAATACTTTAAAATGAACTTTCTTATTGTGAAAGGTTAAACAAAGCGAGATTGCATTAAAATGTCAACTCTTTCTGTGTCTTCTCCCTTTCTCTGCTGCTGTTGGTCTGTACCCTGAATCATACTAGCACGAGGTAGTCGTATTCCTCGACCTAGTGTGAGTCAGGGATGCAGTCGGGAAGCTAGCCGTGAAAGTAGCAGGGATACAAGCCCTGTCCGCTCTTTTGCACCCCTTGGTAAGTACACAGAGAGCTTGTTCTGCATGGCTGTCTGCCCTTGATTATCTGCTAATATAAGCTAAATAAAGATATGGCATTTAACAAGTTAATTTCCCTGTCTATAAAAAACACAACCTATTTGCTTTAGCTGATGACTTGATTCATATAGGGAACCTAAGAGTGTTCTCTGTAATTCCAGAGTTTTGGCACAATCCAGAGGCAAATTTACAGCAACTTCAGTCTTATTTTACACAAGTCAACCATCTCTCCAACACACACCTCGTGAACTTCTACCAAATGATAAATTGTCTGTAGTGCATACATGCTATTTTTTCCAGTCAATTTGTCAGCTGCAGGTTTTGCATCTAGTTCCAAACTGGTATTTAAAATGGATGTTAAAATATGAGGAATATGGGGGTTCTTGAAAACGGCTACCTGGTGGAGAAACTCTGTAGTCCCATGCAGATGTTTGAAAGCCTGATGAATAAAGAAATGAGGAGGAGAGGTTGGTAGACCAGTCTCTACTGTCAAAATTTCTGTCATTCTCTTCCCAACATCTGGAAAGTGACTTTCTGATCTGAAGAACCTATTATGTCTCTACAGCCCTCAATCTGATTTGAAGTCCTGCAAAATCTGAGTTCCAGACACTCCTTTTCAAACGCATTGTTTCTAACATACAGGAGGATGACAAAAAGGACACAGAAAAAGCAGAGCTAGCACTCTCCTGCTCATGTTTTTATCCAACTCATTTTTGAACACCTGTATAGGGCTTATATAGTAACTTAAATAATAAAGATTCACCTCTGGATTGTCTGTTGGAGCAAGTGATTCTAAAGTTGACAATTTTAGATTTAATAGTTTTCTTTTATTTCCGTGTTGCATATATTCATCAGCTGTTTTGCATTCCTTGCCAGATCATATTGATAATTATTTAACAGAAAGATCATAATTTAGTTAATTACATAGCATAGCAGTGGCAATGGAGTTTCAAAGAACTGGAGGTTTTGGTAACCTAGATAACCTCAGGACTCATGGTCAACTGATTATGTACAAAATGCCAGCAGTATATGGTAATTTCCATCACATTGTTGTGGCACCCTCAAATGTAATATGTTTTGGAAATAACCAGTACAAATGCTTGTATGAGGCATGTAGTTTTGAGCAGATTTACAACTTTATTTAAATTCCCATAAAAGAGGCACATTGGAAACTTAAATATTTCATCTTTAGGTAATCCTTTTTAAAATAATAATCTTTCTAGAGACTTTTTCTTGGATATAATATTCCACTTTGTTCAGTTGACACTTGATATATGACTATGAACATGTATTATACAAATTTTAAAAATCAAATGAAGGCATATGGATTTTCTCACTTTTAACTAAAAACACTGTATTCTGACAAACTGAATTTAAAGCCCCTTGTCCAACAATGATTCAAATTTCCAATATTACTTTTTAAATACTACACTAAATGATTTTCCTTGACAGTTTCTTATTTTTATATGTTGCTTTTCCAGAAAAATGTCTAAGCAGCTGTACAAATAGTTTTCCTTTTTAAAAAATGCTTTTTTAAAAAAAATTCATGACTGCAGTGCCGCTGCTTTATCTCCAAGTGCTGGAAATGTGTTTTCTGTAAAAAAACAAAAAAAAACAAACAAACCTTTGTTTAATTAGCATCTAGAAGTCCATTTGTTGTTTTATACTTTAAACTTGATCAAAAATTTATCAAAAATGTGTGACTGAAGAGCCACTGCTACTTCCTTCATTTTTAATGAGAAAATACCATATAATATACATAGTATTTATGTCAACATTTACCTTAACTGCAACAAATTTTATTTTAACAAAAAAGGACCTTACGCTTCTGCTACACTCCTTCTACTAAGTTATATCTAAAATTGGATGGGGGGGGGGTTGCATGACTACATGGATTTCTGTGGAGAATCAAGTTTAATGTCACGTCAAATGTTAATATATGATCTTCAAAAATTTAAATAATTTAATTTTAACTGAACTATAGCTTCGGCATTTCTCTGTATAAATGAAATTTCGAAAGTAGATAGTGTGTAGCATTATCTTCTTTAGTGTTTGTCAGGAAGAGGACAGAATACTATTTTCAGAAACACTTGTGCTAAGAAATTATTTTTAAATATCTTTGAAATTAATTATGTTGTAAGGAAGATTAACATTTATATTAGATGACATTTGGCCACTACAAGGCTTTACCTTCTCTACAAAATTATATGTTGGTTTGGAGTTTGTTTTTATTTGGCCATTTCCTATTTTGTATACTCCATCATGTGAGATATTACCTTAGGTGCAGTTTTATTAACATAACAGTTATTTATTAGAAAAAATTTGAAATTTTATTAGGAAAAACCTCATATGGAGAGAATAATTCCCACCCTCCAAAAAAAGAAAGAAAATCATCCTCAATTCCCTAACTGTTCAGTTCACATAGTGATCTGGAATCTTTTAGCACCTGTTAAGTCATGTATGTTGCCCACCACCAGTCTGTAGTCCTCTAATTATATCCAGGTGCTGCCACGTGCAACATTTTTATTGCTACTGTAAATGTAAACATTGAATTTTTGCCGTAGCAGAATGCTGTGCGGTGGCAAAAGATGCTTGCAAGTTGTTGTGGGAGAAAGACAATAATGGAGTATTTTAGCTACCCCCCACCAAGTGTTCATTTGAATTGTTCCTTCCTTGTTCTTTAGTATGAATCAGTCTGATCAGCTAGTGCTGCCTGGCTTTGCCTAGTACATTCTCCATTCTCTGTGCAGTTGTCCTATACTTTGCTATTGTAGTAATAGAGAGGGTTCATGTGATCCTGTTATTGCAGCTTCCAGGCATCACTCCAGATCCACAGGTGCCCTCTACTCTCCAGATGTTTATGGGGCCACAGGTGAAGGATGAGTACACTTTGCTATCATCTGTGCCATCATCCTGGACTTTTTTTTTTACCTTGTTTAGTTGTTCACACAATCTGTTTTTGATAGTTTTCTGCATTAATTTGTGTTAATTAATTTGAATATACAAAATAAAAAAACTGAAACAGCTTTTCCTTCCACCACAACCCCAAGCAATTTCTTTTCTGTCATTTAAGATAACTTATGTTGGTTTTTCTTTTGTTTACATTACCTTGTATTTTTAAAGCTTCATTTCATGCATGTTGCCTTAAAATGTAGTGCTATAGGCTACATTGATTACAGTTTAATTTGCTTCATAATATGAAAAATTCATCAGAGTGATTAACAGATTTCAGTACTGTAGATGAAAAAAACAATTTGCTATTGTTTCAGTTCTTGTATGCTTATCCTGTCATAGTATCCCATGAAGTAAAATTAAATAATTGCCTTTGAATTTTGTTTAGTTTCATTAAAGCCACAGTCAAACAAAATAAGATGAATATGCCACTAAGAATTGTATATGACATCCTGATTTTCCTTTATGGTCTTGCTGTTACGGTTTGACAGCTAAAGAGACAAGCCACTTTAAAATCCAGCTGTTGCTTATCTGATCAGCTGGAGGAAGGAGCTGCTTTGGTAGACTTAAAAGAGGATACTGGCAGCGCATGAAGTTTTCATTGTGTGTACATACAGAATTATCTGATTGTGGCCTGTTATTGTCCAATGCCATTTGGCCCATGGGATTAATGATAGATTGCAAACTTTCTATTGGAAGAGTCTGATGTAGCTAACAAGATAATGTTTTCACCTCGCTTTCCTTGCTTACCCTTTTGATATCCCTTGGGGGAGTTGGGAGCATCAAGGTAGATTAAGAACAAATGGGATGGAATCTGTAGTTTTCAGATATTTGGCTGCTTTGAAATATTAGAAGCCGTAAGATTTCCAAAATACAGCATTTCCAGGTCAGTTCTGATTCCCTTTTTTCTTGTTTTCTTATTATGACAGGTACAGGTTTTGGAATAAGTCAGTCAAGTCGTTTGTCTTCATCAGTTAGTGCCATGCGGGTCTTGAATACAGGCTCAGATGTGGAAGAAGCAGTGGCAGATGCTTTGGTGAGCAATTCTAACTTCATCTCATTCCTCTTGTGCGGATGACAATAGTTTTGTAGTATTATTTAAATGTACATTGTACTTTGCTGTTGCCCAGTGCAGTTACTGATTTTGCTCAGAAAAGGGGAGCTCCCTTCTTGAGCTTATTACATCTTGCTCTTCAAAGCTTCTTGATTAAAAGGCACATTTTTCATGAGACCTTAGATTTAACCTTTAAAGGGACATATAACTGCATTTGCCCACCATATCAGCTGTTTTCTTTCTTTGGTCTATTTTAAACAAGAAGTCAGGATTGGTCTATATTTTTGCTGTTATTCTTGATAATATACCATTGTGCAGTGTTGGGCCTTTTCTAGGTGGTAATGGTGGAGAATGATGTTGTCATCACAGGAATAAATTAATCTTGTTTATTTTATTTATACTCTCACAAAAGCAGCATTCAAAAAGTGGCTAACAATATGAAAATACAGAACAGAGTAAAATCTTTGTAACATATTATAAAAGCCAATCAATTAAAAACACAATTGTAAACATAAATAAAAAGTTAGGCACCCTGTAACAACAGACTAGCTTAAGTATGATAGAGCTGGCTTTTCATGTTGGTAGAAAGACAAGATGGGATGAGGAAGCCTAACCTTCTCAGGAGGGAGTAGCCACCCCAAAGACCCTAACTCTTGTCTCCCTGATATATGCATTAAGTGATGGCCAGGACTGAGAGAAGTGCGTCCCCTAAATATTTTAAAACCCATGCAGGCCCATACTGGAGAACATAGTCTTAATTAACCATTCACAAATTAAATAGGGCTTTATGGGTCAACACTGAGACTTTCAGTTGTGCCCAGAAACATACTGGTTGGCAGTACAAAGAAGTCATGTTTGCCATATAACAAGTCTTGGTCAGGTATCTGCCCCATTTTTTAAAGGTAGTCCTATGAGCTGCATATTACACTATCCACCCCACCTCCCCAAATATCAGATAAGCATTTCTCACCATGCTCAGATCAGACATCACTAGGAATGGCTACAGTTGGCACATTAAACCTGTGATAAACTCACTCCCGACCATTGAGGGTTTTCCGGGCTTTGAGGCCATGTTCTATTAGTATTTTGTCCTGACGTTTTGCCTACATCTGTGACTGGCATCTTCAAAGGATCTGATCTGAAGATGCCAGCCACAGATGCAGGCGAAACGTCAGGGGAATCATAGAATCATAGAAATGTAGAGTTGGAAGAGACCACACAGACCATCCAGTCCAACCCCCTGCCATGCAGGAACACCCTCAAAGCAATCCTGACAAATGGCCATCAAGCCTCTGCTTAAAAACCTCCAAGGTAGGAGACTCCACTACACTCCGAGGCAGCAGATTCCATTGCCGGACAGCCCTGACTGTCAGGAAGTTCTTCCTGAGGTTCAGGTGGAATCTCCTTTCCTGCAGCTTGAATCCATTGCTCCTTGTCCTGGTCTCTGGAGCAGCAGAAAACAAGCCCCCTCCTTCCTCTACGTGGCATCCCTTCAAATATTTAAACATGGCTATCATGTCCCCTCTTAACCTCCTCTTCTGCAGACTAAACATACCCAGCTCTCTAAGTCTGTCCTTATAGGGCATGGCTTCCAGGCCTCTCACCATTTTGGTCACCCTCCTCTGGACTTGCTCCAGCTTGTCAATATCCTTCTTGAATTGGGGTGCCCAGAACTGGATACAGTATTCAAGATGGGGTCTAACCAAAGCAGAGTAGAGTGGTACCAGTACCTCCCTTGATCTAGATACCACACTCCTATTGATGCAGCCAAGAATTGCATTCGCTTTCTTGGCTGCCGCATGACACTGCTGACTCATGTTCAGCTTGTGGTCTATGAAGACTCCTAGATCCCTTTCACACGTACTGCTATCCAGCCCCATCCTATATTTCGGTATTCCATTTTTTCTACCTAAGTGTAGGACCTTACATTTCTCTCTGTTGAATTTCATTTTGTTCATCCTGGCCCAGCTCTCCAATCTATCCAGGTCATTTTGAATTTTGATCCTGTCCTCTGGCGTATTAGAAACCCCTCCCAATTTGGTGTTATCTGCAAATTTGATGAGTATGCCCTCTATTCCTTCATCCAAGTCATTGATAAAAATATTGAACAGCACCGGGCCTAGGACAGAACCCTGTGGCACCCCACTAGTCACTTCTCTCCAGGATGAAAAGCAGCCATTCGTGATCACCCTTTGGGTTCGGTCGGTCAACCAATTACAAATCCAACTAACAGTGGCCCTGTCTAGCCCACATTTTACTAGCTTCTTTGCAAGAATGTCATGGGGAACTTTGTCGAAGGCCTTACTGAAATCAAGGTATGCTACATCCACAGCATTCCCTTCATCTGTCAAGCTAGTAACTCTGTCATAAAAAGAGATAAGATTAGTCTGCATGACTTATTTTTGAGAAATCCATGTTGACTTCTCGTGATTGCCGCGTTGCTTTCTAAATGATTAGAAACTGTTTGCTTAATGATCTGCTCCAGGATCTTTCCGGGTACTGATGTCAGGCTGACTGGGCGATAATTATTTGGGTCCTCTTTTTTTCCCGTCTTGAAGATGGGGACAACATTTGCTCTCTTCCAGTCTGCTGGAACTTCTCCTGTCCTCCAAGATTTCTCAAAGATTATAGCAAGCGGTTCCGAAATGACCTCTGCCAGCTCTTTTAATATCCTAGGATGCAATTCATCTGGCCCTGGAGACTTGAATTCATTCAGTGTGGCCAGGTATTCCTGTACCACCTCTCTACTTATTATGTGCCTCATTTCCTCTGCTTCCTCCCCTGTTCTCCAACCGCCAGGTTGAGTGCTTGTATCCTTCTGGGGAAAAACGGAGGCAAAGAAGGTGTTAAGTAGTTCTGCCTTTTCTCTGCCCCCTGTGAGTAATTCGCCATCTTTTCTGCGCAGCGACCCTACTGTCTCCTTCTTTTTCCTTTTGCTGCGGACATATTTAAAAAAACCCTTTTTATTGTTTTTAATGTCTCTGGCCAGCCTAAGTTCGTTCTGTGCTTTAGCCTTTCTGACTTCCTCCCTACATCTCCTAGCTACTTGCTTAAATTCTTCTTTGGTGGTTTCCCCCTTCTTCCATTTCCTATACATGTTTCTCTTGACTCTTAGCTCAGCTGAGAGTTCTTCAGTCAACCATTCTGGTTTCTTCAGATGCCTTCCATTTTTCCTCCTTATTGGCACAGTTTTAGACCGTGCCTTCAGTATCTCCTTTTTAAGGAACTCCCATGCCTCCTGAACTCCTTTCCCTTTCACTATTCCTGACCACGGAATTCCAGCCAGCAGCTCCCTGAGTTTACAGAAGTCCGCTTTTTTAAAATCTAAGATGAGTGTCTGGCTACCCTTATCTTCTCCTTCCCACTGAATGCTAAATTCCAACAGGGCATGGTCACTCCCCCCTAAAGATATTGGGAAAATATTGATAGAACATGGCCTCAAAGCCCGGAAAACCCACAACAACCTATTGTTTCCAGCTGTGAAAGCCTTTGACTTTACATCACATTCCCGGCCATTGCTGAAATTTTGACATCTTGTTAAGACTGAATCCAGAATTATCCCAGAAGTGCAGAACTGAGTTTTAAAAGAAAACAACTCACAACTGACAAAAAGCACTGGCTTAATTAACAAGTTGTTATTGTGTACCTTCAAGTTTTTTCAAACTTATGGGGACCCTAAGGCAAACCTGTCACATGGTTTCCTTTGCAAAGATATGTTTAGCAGGGGGTTGCCATAGCCTTCCTCTGAGACTGAGAGACCGTGACTTGCCCAAGGTGAGTTTCCATGGCCAAGCAGATATGTGGTCTCAAGAGTAATAGTCCATTGCTCAAACCACTACACCATGCTGGCACTCAAGTTAACACATATCCTTTGCTAAGATAGTATTCTTTCAACTTTGTTAGTCATATGCCTGAGAGACAGAACAACTTAAGTATATGTCCTATCCTGCACATTTATGTTTTCCGTAGTAAGTCTGATTAGTCTAGACAGCCACAGCCTCAGACAGTTGTCCTTGCTATACAGAGAAAAACAGTTGAACTGTTAAAAAAATTAGGACTGCTTTGGTATAAATTAAACACATTTTTCCATTCTTGATGAAGGGCATCAGCCATAGCAAATGGACTTGAATTTGTCAGTTTGCAAGTCAGCATTCTTCTAGTCTAGAACTGGCTGATTCTCTGTAGTTAGTACACCCTTGGGAGAATGCATTGGAGAATTCTCAAATGTGTGTCCTTGCACACCTTTCCTCAGCAATCGTACCACAGGCAGAAATGAACATGTGAACATTTATAAGTAGAAATAACACCCAGACTAGATCTGTCACTGAAGTTTTCAGTGGAGTAATATGGGAAAAGGAGTGACATCCTAACAATTTGGTATTATTTGTCTTTGTTTAGGTAATGAAAATTGCCCTTTTCTGACATGCCATAATCTTATAATAAAAATGGAAAAGCTAATATATAGAGAGGAATTCAGTTGTCTTATTTAACTAACACAGGCTTCTGTTGAGCATTTTCATTTGGACATCTGCTAATGTCTGAATTTGTCTTGGATAATTGTAGTATGCTAAAATTCTGCATTGTCCGTGTTAGTTTGCTTTCTCCTTGTGTTGCTTAAAAGAAATATTTAAAGGGAGTACTTAAGTCTCCACCCTAGGGGTGGGAATCATGCTGCCCATTAGATGATGTTGGACTGCAAGTCCCAGCAGGTCTAGCCAGCATAGCCAGTGGTAAGGAATACATTTAATTGCAGTTCAATGACATCTGGAGGGCTGCATGAGTCTCACTCCTGGGACACAACTTTTATTTGCTTAAGAATAGTCACTAAGTACCATGCCTCTCTTGTAACCAGAAGCAGCACAATAACATCTGGTAATTGTACTACTCTGCATTTATTAACAATATTATTAATCTTCTATTTTTCTCTATAATTCATTGCTGTCAGCTCTTAGGAGACATTCGGACTAAGGTATAATTATCCTTGTTTCCCTATCAAGTGTTCTTAAAAAGTAACACCTATTTAGTGAAATGGTGTCATGTTGTCCACAAATATTTTAAGTTGCAAAAATATTCTAAATGAAATGTGTGCATTGTTGAGAATGGCATTTTCCTCTGTGCTGCATTGCAGCTTCACACTTCCAAATATTTGTGTGATGTTGCATTTAAAAAACAGAATACAATTGGACTTTGATCATCAGTGCAAGCATAGCCATTATGAATATGGTGTTCTTGCTGGAAAAGTTTTTTGCGATATGCTAACTACTGATGGTAGTTTTAAGCTCAATGAAACAATGATGTAAATAAAACCATGACTTGGATTTGTGGTTGTTATAGGTTGCTGAATTACAAGTTCAGACATTACTTCCCCCTCCCTATCAAATGTATGCACAGTAAGATTGAAAACCCCTTTTAGCAGGTTTAGTATCTACTATAGCAATTCTAATCATAGTTAGAAAAGATCTGTTTTGTATATCCAGGAGTCTTGGTTGAGGTATTACCTTTTATATGTGAAAAAAATGGAAATACATGAATCTGATCCATGCTGCAGCTGTGGAAATGATGGTAACACTGGAGAGAATGAATGTCTGTATAGGCCTATAATCTTCCTGTGGAAGGTACACTGTTTTGTGATCTTTCCTCATGTAATATTCTTTGTACTGTAGAAAAAGCCAGTGCGAAGGAGATATGAATCATATGGAATGTATTCGGATGATGATGCCAACAGTGATGCTTCCAGTGCCTGCTCAGAAAGATCATACAGCTCTCGGAATGGCACCATACCCACCTACATGCGGCAGACAGAAGATGTGGCTGAGGTTCTCAATCGCTGTGCGAGCTCCAACTGGTCAGAAAGAAAAGAGGGCCTTCTGGGACTACAGAATTTATTAAAAAATCAGAGAACTTTAAGGTAAAAGAATTTGGAGGGTAATATATTTTCCATTTCAGAAAAACTTCTTTCTGTAGATGTTTATTTTCTCTGTATGTGGTCCTCAAATGTAACCTTTGTGGCGTGGTGTATGATGAGTCTGTACACAGTCTAACCAAAATTAAGTTTTTCCATTAATTCAAATATGGATAATTAAGCTTATAATCATTCTCGGGCTGACAGGAGGAGCAATCCACAACACATGGGTTGTATCTCTCGTGCCAGCTGAAGCAGGAGCCGTCAACATTCCATTTCAAAACAACCGTTAACTGCTCCTTGTCCCCCTCCGTCAGTTTCTTTTTCTCCTGCGACCCAGCAGGAAGCGTTTTTCGTCCCTCTCCGAAACAATCACTTATTTTAGAGGTTTTTTCTAACAGGTTTGAGGTTACAATGGCAGCAAAGCCAGGCAATGAGAAGCCTAATGTGCCCCTGAGCCGAAGCAGCGCAGTAGCACAGGGCTTGGTCAAGGAAAAGATACAACCTGTCCAGAAAACCGCTGTACAGTGGGTCGCGGACTAGGTTTTGCCTAAAGAAAAACAACTTACCGTCCAGAAAACCACAAATATGCAGATCACGGACAATGAAGAGGCCTCTCCTGGTAAAGGCAAGCCTAAACTGCCTTCACATACCGTCCAGAAAACCGCAGATGCTCGGGTCACGGATGATGAAAACGCCTCTCCTGGCAAAGGCAAGCCTAAACTGCCTTCACATACCATCCAGAAAACTGCAAATATGCGGGTCACGGACGATGAACGCAAGCCTAAACTGCCTTCATATGCCATCCAGAAAACCACGATGGCGCAGGTCACGGACGAGAATGGTACCGAGGTGGCCAGAGTCAAGCTTCAAAAGCTGGCTAATGAGGAAATTAAGTGGGTGTCTGGTGCTGCAAGCATTAAAAAGCCTGTGGTGAAGGCAAAACTAGATAAGGTAAAAAAGGGAAAGAACTCTGACAAAGCAGGAGGTAAAAAAGAAGGACCCAAATATGTCGGAGATTGCGCAGGTACTTACCAGCGAGAGTTCAGGCCGCCATCTTGATTTTCACAGCGAATCAGCATAGTTCCTGCAGGGCCTTAGAGGCCTCTGAGGAAAGAGCGGTGGGCGGAGCGTTGGCTCAGAGAGCATTTTCAACTCGTCCACTCAGAGATTCACACGTGGCACCAGAGAGAGAGCAGGGGTCCGCCATTTTGGACTGCCAGCAAGCCGAGCTGAGGGCTGTGGCCCAGGAGCAAGGCCTACTACCAGAAAAAAACAGTAACAACAAAAAAAAAATCTCCTTTCAGAGTGGGTGCAGGCGGCTCCCACTCGGGCCAGAGAGATGGAGGTCGCAGCACTTGAGTTCCAGTGGGGCCCAGATAATGTTGCCCTGCCACATCAAAATAATGAATTTTTACTAAATATGCAGCAAATGATTAAGGAAGCGGTGCATGTACAAAAAATAAAGTGCAGTCGTCTGTTTCAGCGCAGTTGCCACCAATGAATTATAATCAAATGAATTTGAATACAATGAATTCTGCTTTGTGTGATTCTCAAAATCAATTTATGATATGCCACCTAATGAATTTGTTAAATGCGAAAGGACAAAACTCTCAAGCTGGGAGAGTGAATAGGAAGGAGGAAAACAGTGAGCGCCAGAACATTATGGGTAGTGACATAGATGATGAGCTACAGGAAGAGTTAGAGGACAAAGAGTTCATTGGTAGTGATGAGGAAGAGGATGACCAGTTGGATTCAGATAGGTTGTTTGAGAAGCAGGTGTTCCGTAACACCCTAAAAAGAGTGCTGCAAACATTAGGGTTAGAGAATGTCAAAGACACAGGTAGCAAGCACAATAATAAAGAAAATCTGGTACCTTCAGTAATTAAAAGGAAGGAGGCAAAGGAAACCTCCCTCAAAAGGGCACATGAGGCGTCATCTCTGACTGTACAGGCTTCTGTGGCCGCCTCCATGTTTTTCAGAGCAGGGGTTCTCTGGACTCAGGAAAATTCTGGATAACCAGGATTTGAGTGTGCAAGACCTTATGAAGGCTGTTGACAGAGTGCAGAGAGTATTAAAAAATGTGGCAAGTGCTGCACATGATGCCACCGCGTTTGCAGAAAAGAATATAAATTTGTTAACAATCGTGAGACGCTCTCTGTGGCTAAGGCATTGGGAGGCAGACCAAAAGTCTCGCAATAATCTGGTCTTTCTCCCTTTTCAAGGGGAGATTCTGTTTGGAGATAAGGCATTGGAGAAGGTCTTGATTGAGACTAAAGAGAAAAAACAGGTAATGCGCACCTTACAGAAAAAGAAGGTGGATAAAAGGGGTTTTTTTTGAGGCTCTAACCAATCCTTTTGGTCACGAGTAGTCTCAGATAACATCAGATCGTTGGGTTCTACAGGTAGTGACCCAGGGTTACAAAATATGTTTCCATACGAGACCGAAAGACAGATTTCTTTGCTCACCAGTAGCGAGAGACACAATGTAAAGCAACGTATAGTTTTGCAAGAGATTCTTCACCTCCTACAAATAGGGGCGATCGAGAGAATTCCAAATGAACAGGAGTTTCTGGGGGTGTACTCGACATTTTTTGTTGTTCACAAAACAAATGGAAAATACAGACCGGTTTTGAATTTAAGATACCTCAATACCTTTGTGGAATACAGGAAATTCAAAATGGAGACTCTTCAAACAATCAGAGAGAATCTGTCCTTGGGGGATTATATGGCTTCAATAGACCTCAAGGAGGCTTACTTACATGTTCCAATGAGCGAAGGGGACAAGAGGTACCTAAGATTCAATTACCAGGACAGTCTTTTTCGATTCAAAGCTCTGCCTTTCGGTTTGGCATCAGCACCTCAGGTATTCACGAAGGTGCTGGTTCCACTGATACTGTTCCTCTGAGTTCAGGGGGTTCAACTTTACCCTTACTTAGACGACATATTGTTAAAAGTGGCCTCCTTCTCAATCTCGAGAAGAGTTCCTTGTCACCGGTCAGGATGCTCACACATTTCGGGGCACGAATAGACACCTTGAAGGAGAGGCTTTACCTTTCCCAAGAGAGGTTAGTCAAGCTACAGCAGGAAACTGCAGAGTTACTGAAGTGCAGGTTAGCAGATTTAATGAGGCTGGCAAGGCTGCTAGGAATACTGGTATCTGCCACACAGCTGGTGCAGTGGGGAAGTTTACCATGTGAAATCTCTGCAAAGACTTCTGATGCTTCATCAGTTAGCGATATCACTAAAGAGACATTATCAGGTGGCTCTGACACAGCAGATTCGGGAAGAACTGGGCTGGGGGTTGAAGGAGAACAAAGTGGCGTCGGGGATTCCAATCCAGATTTGCAACATGGTCCATGTGACAAGGGATGCCAGTCTCAATGGCTGGGGTGCACACTGCGAAGGATATTCAGTGCAAGGCATTTGGACATACTTAAGTGGTGCAACATAAACTACCTAGAGTTGAAAGCCATTCACCTGGCGCTGCAGCAATTTTGGCACCTAATGAGACTCTGCCATGTGAAAGTATTCACAGACATTTGCAAACAGTGCGGTTTACATTCAGTGCTTTTGGTGGCAGAGTCCACCAGGCTGTTCCAGTGGGTGGAGAAAAAAAACGAGCTCACTCACGGTGCACGTGAAGGGAAAGACAAATGTGCAGGTGGATTACCTGAGCAGGAATTGACTGCACCCTGGAGAATGTTCTCTCAATTCAGAGGTCTTCGAAACCATAGCCACTATTTTTGGTCAGCAACTAATGGACTTGTTCGCTTCTGCTGGGAACGCCAAATTAGAAAGATATTTTTCAATAGATGGAAGCAGAGGTGCAGAGGCACACGATGCTCTGTCAGTCAAGTGTCCATCGGGCCTGCTCTGTGTGTTTCCGCCAGTACGGATCTTGCAGAAGGTTCTGTCAAAGATCCATCAAGAAAAGGCGACAGTTGTTCTGATAGCACCTTACTGGCCAAGAGGGCCATGGTTTCCAATGCTGCTGCAAATAGCTCAGATGCCTCCGTGGAGGTTGCCACTGAGGGAGGACTTACTCACCCAGGGCCCAGTGTTCCATCTGGACCCCAAATGGTTGAGTCTGGCAGCATGGAAATTGAATGGAAGTTTCTGATGTGTCAGGGGTATACTGACAGTGTGGTTCGCACCATGTTGGGATAGAGAAGAGAGTTCACTCAGCGGATATGTGATAGGACTTGGAAGTCTTTCCAAAAGTGGTGCAAAACCGGTCAGGTGGCAGAAGATGATGTGCAGGTCTCCCACATCTTACATTTCCTCCAAGATGGCTTGGAGAAAGGTTTGTGCCCGAACACCTTGAAAAGGCAGGAGACGGTGTTGTCGGTTTTCCTGACTGCAGATGGGGAGTCCTTCTGTAAACATCATCATCATCATTTCTGTCCCGCCTCTCAGAGGTGCAACCTTGACTTCTTTTCCAACAGTGCACAGGTTTCCTACCTGGGACCTTAATCTTGTGCTCAATGCCTTAACATCGGCGCCATTTGAACCACTACGGGACGCCTTTTTGAGATTCCTCAGTTTTAGGACTGCATTCCTGCTGGCGGTGACATCAGCAGCATTGAGTTGGCAGCACTGTCTGTCAATAAGCATTTGTCCAGGTTTGACCAGAACGAGCTGACGATGGGGTTCGACCCTTCCTTCCTGCCAAAATGTGTGTCTGCAACATCTCGACCCGAGGAAATACATTTGCCAACTTTTTGTCCAAAGCCAGTGCACGCTTTGGAAAAGAAGTGGCACATGTTGGATGTAAGGAGAGTAGTAAAGTCTTACATTAAAAGGACAAAAAGCTTCAGGCGTTCAGACACCTTGTTATTGTCTTTCCAGCCAAAGACTTTGGGGCAGCGAGCCAGGAAGTCAGTGATTGCTGGTTGGATTAAGTCTTGCATTTACCTTTGTTATGACTATGCTAAACAGCCTCGACCACAAAATGTGTGGCCGCATTCTACAAGATCGATGGTGACATCTGTGGCATATGCATCTTCCTGCTCTTTGGAGGATGTGTTCTGGGCAGCAGGCTGGAAAGAGTCTTCCACTTTCATTAGGCATTACAAGCTGGACAAGTATAAGTCTGCACAAGCGGCTTTCGGCCGTCATGTGCTGCAGGCTGTGCTTTAAGAATGTACCCACCCAGAGAACAGCTTGGGAAGGTCCCATGTGTTGTGGATTGCTCCTCCTGTCAGCCCGAGAATGAAGAGTTGGTACTTAGGTGAACGGTCATTCTGGGATGACAGGAGGAGCAATCCACGCCCACCTGTAGGCCCAATGTATGGAGTGTAGGTCTGGGGTGGAGAACATATGGAAGGAAGTATAACAATTTCCCATGGCATAGAAGATATGATTTAGGCAAACAATCAAATAGGTATGCTAGGAAACAGAACTGACAGCGGGGGACAAGGAGCAGTTAACGGTTTTGAAATGGAATGTTAACGGCTCCTGCTTTGGCTGGTGCATGAGGGATACAACCCATGTGTTGTGAATTGCTCCTCCTGTCATCCCAGAATGACCGTTCACGTAAGTACCAACTCTTCATTCTGTTTCATTTTAATTAGTGACATTTCTTAGATACTTAATCTAGGCTAGATCGTTCCCACTGTGATTGTTCCCTAAAGTATTCCACAACAAAGACTGTTTCATCATCATCATCATCATCACCATTACCACCTGTTTGCCACACTTTCTACCCACTTGTTAATCAGAATTTTTTGAGTGGTGCACAATCTTGTGCTGAAGCTTATTGTGCTGGGGTTTTTCAACATCTATCCTAAGACCACTCTGCCAGAAGTAGTTTAGGACTTTCATGGTTTTGTCCCAAGTGGTGTCTGGCCCCTCCTGTGCTGCATGCCACACTCTCTGTGCTGTATAGAGTAATTGAGATATAAGTATGGACAAACTTTCCACAGTTCAGTTACCAAGGATCAGTAATTACTTTGTGAGTCTTAGACTCACTGGGACTCAGAGACCGCAGATAACGAGGGCTGATTAAGAAGCATGCACCAGGAAACTGATGAATTAGAATGGTTTCCTGATAATTCTTGGGGATTTTCTTGTTGCCTTGCCAGGTGATTTTGTCAAAGCCCTGTTTGAAATGCAAAAAAGGGCCAGAGGAGTAGGCACAATTGTTCCTGAGTATCTCCTCTTGCAGAGTGATGCCAAATGAGCCCCCCTGATTTGGTAGGAAGCCAGTGATGGTGAAACTAGTGTTATGAAGACTAGAGTGTCAAAGCAGGTTTAACCAAATGCAGACTAGAGCCTGCTGAAAAGCCTATGCTATGGTAGTCATGACAGTGAAAAGTAACACTTTTCTGTCACAATTGCATCTGCACGGTGTTGTCCAGTGGAGTTGTCTCTAGTGGTCAAGAGCCTTCTATGCTCTGTCCTGCAAGAAGAGAAAGTAGATTATGTGACAGCCCACTGTAAAGAATTTGCAAACAAAATTGCTTATATCTGCTCTGATTGGATGCACTGGATATACATTTTCCTAATGCATGTCCTGTGTTACTGAATATGTTTCAGGTTGTGAGCATATGGAAAGGCTCCTTAGAGAAGTGTGAGCCACCACATATGTGTTATACTCATGTGCTTCCTGACTCATGAAAGTATCTGGGGGCTAGGTGAGGCTGGCCAAGTGAGTAAGGGGAGTGGTGAATTCCTCAGTGCAGGTTCCATCTCCCCTAAAAAGAAACTGTGATGAGGCCATTACTGAAAAAAACTCTCTCTGAACACCATTGTATTAGTACCAGACAGACTGGTACCAATACACCTTTCTTTGGCAGGGTTATGAAGTGTGTGGTGACTTCCCAGCTCCAGAGGTTCCTGCATGAAATGGGTTACCTTAATATTTCAGTCTGGCTTCAGAACTGTATAATAGGACATAGATAGCTTTGGTTTGCCTTGGTGGATAACCTACACTGGAAGCTAGACAGGAGAAGTGACCTCCCAGCTCCAGAGTTCCTGGATGAAATGGTTTACCTTAATCTGTTTCAGTCTGGCTTCAGGATTGAATAATGGGACAGAGACAACTGGTTGCCTTGATGGCTGACATACACTGGGAACTAGACAGAGGAAGTGTGTCCCTTTTGATTCAGCGGAACCTTTCACTGTGGACCATGGCATTGTTTTGGGCTACCTGTCTCAGAAAGGACTTTGAGCATTCACTTTCAGTGGCTCTGGTCCTTCTTGGATGAGTGAACTTAGAAGGTGGTGCTGGAGGATTCCTGTTCAACCCTGAGTTACAAGCAAACCAAAGCTATAATTCTAGATGTAAATTTTAGTATACTGGAATCTAACACCTTGTAGAATGGCTGAAAAAATTGTTTAAAAGCTGAATTTACAGCATATCCTATTTAACATAAAATATTTCACTGATTCTTATCTAAAGTTGTTCATAATGTTATCCTGTGACTTACTAATTATTATTACCTCATTTTGACAGTCGTGTTGAATTAAAAAGATTGTGTGAAATCTTCACAAGGATGTTCGCTGATCCTCATAGCAAGGTATGTATTTTTGTTGCTTACTGTATGTGAAGATCTAAAAATTTATATGTGAGTACAGCTATAAATGTTTATAAACCTGAAATGTCCTAACTTTCAGCTTTATAAACAGAAGAAGCTATTCTGAGAAGGAAAGGTGATCACGGAAGGACCATTCCTTGAATGGCAACTGCTTCCATTCACAAAGGGAAAAAAAGCTTAGATCCAATGAAAAACTAGATTTCACAAAACAAACAAGAGTTAGATTATCATCTTAAAAAATCAAAAAAATATGCTGGATTTATGATAAATTTATGATGATCAATAGGTAAGCATTCTTTTTAAGAGTAGCCGTACTGGGCAAAGCACATCTCAGTCAGAAATAAAAGGTAGCCCACAATTTTCCTACGTACTACAATGTAGTTATAATTAATGTTTATCCAAGTCTTTCATAGTACAAAAAAATACAAGAAGAAATAAGATATTATACTGTGACAAACAGTTGTTTGACGGTAGTTGTCAGATGATAAGTTTTTCAGATGATGTCTAGAAGTTAAATATAGAATCCACTTTATAGATGTTTTGAGGTGTATGCTTGTATAAGGGAACATACCTTCATACATACTGTCTAAATTCAATACCTCTTGATACACGTATTTGAAGAGAGATTTGCCATCTGTTCAGGGACCCTGGGGTCCTATATGCACTGTTAAGATCCCACTGTGCACATACTTGTAAAATTAATTTGCATTATGGGTAAACTGTGAGGTCACTTCAGTGTGTCTTCATTGTACAGTCAGTTAAAATATGTGAAAGCAGCTTAAAATATTAGCATAAAGTGTACTTAAAAATTCAGGTGAATGAGGAGATACTTCAACTGTGCATGGCATGAGAGAGGTCTGGAAGGTATTCTGTTAAAGCATTGATGTTGATAGTATTGGATTGGAGGAGTAATATGTAAGCACCTTCACTGATGAGATATGGGAAGTGTACCACATGTTCGGTCTGCAGACATTGATTTTTCCCCAAGACATCCATTGTTGGGATAGCATGTCCTGTGACATTTCATTTTAATCCACAAGAGCTTATCCGTAATATCATCAGTTTTTAAGGTGTTACAAGAGTCCTTGTTTTTGTTGTAAAACATTTTGGAGTTGCAGTCAGCCCTCTACATTTGCGGGTTTGACTTTCACAGATTTGATTATTTGCAAGTTTCTTCAATCCCTGCCACCCCACCTCTGGTGTTTCTTTCCTGGGGGAACCTTGCCTCCTTGGCTCCGATTAGGCTGTGCAGCCCTTTAAAAACCTGCTTCTGTTTCTCCTCCTCCCCATCCACCAGCCGCAAAGGACGGCTTGCAACCTGATTTCTTAGCACCACAAACCCTCTTCATGCCCAAGGAAGGAAATGGGAAAAAGAGGAAGTATAGAGCTGCCATGCCAACCCATCCCCTTTTTCTCTCCTTTTCCTGACCTGGTTTGAACCCTGGCTGCCCATTCTCTCCTCTATGCTTCAGCTCCCCTCTCACAGACACACGCACACAAACATTTTGATATTTGCAATTTTTCCACTTTTGCAGGGGTCTTGCACCCCTAACCCCAGCAACTATAGGGCCAACTATATTTGCATTGTAGGTTAATACTGTCACATATGGACATCACAAGAAGAGATTTTGGCTGCTTAAAAAGGGCTGCTTAAAATCCAGAAATAGCCTGGACTTCTCTGAATGCATGGTTCCTGACATGGATTTTCTTACAGTAGCCTTCCTCAGTGTTCTGCCTTCTGGATGAGGATTGAAGTCTAAAACATCTGGAGGGCAATGGGTTGGGAAGACTGTGTTGTAACATACCATTATGTTTGAGTGTTCTGAAACTAGTCTTTCGCTTTAACACAGATTCTGTAGATTTTAGATTCAGACTCATGAGTCTTAAAGTAGGCTCATTAAGTTCCTCAGATTTCATTGATTCTGGTCTGTGTCCAACTCAAGCCACCACATTTTTTGTTCTGTAGTAGAAAAGTTTCAGTGAATTGTGGTTGAAGTTTGGCTGATCTGTATATGTCTTGTGTTTAGTTATAAATCTTAATGCATGATGTATTTTTAGAAGTGTGAGGAATGTTGGGCAGTTTACTGAGCAAGATGATGTTATCTGTCCAGAAGTTTATGTTCTATGGTAAACCTTTCCTAGGTAGCAAAGGTACTCTAAAATCCATTTAAAGCACATAGCAAAAAATGCCTTGTTCTCTGTTTTTCTTGTAAAAGGCTTGCAAAAGTGAGTTCTCTCCTCCTGCTCAGTCAGGAAGGCAGAGAACCCTTTTGCTCTATACCTTTTCTGGTAGTG
Organism: Ctenosaura bakeri; assembly: GCA_948474755.1. Lineage (NCBI taxonomy): Eukaryota > Metazoa > Chordata > Lepidosauria > Squamata > Iguanidae > Ctenosaura > Ctenosaura bakeri. The sequence continues at coordinate 267,423 of CAOLHI010000977.1, forward strand.
AGATCATTATGTGAATCCTATCATACATTTGTGTTCAAGATAACAATTTTGGCGATATATTCAGGGTAGCTGTGTTGGCCATACAGAGAAATAAAACCAAATCCAAAATCCATAAAAGAATGATAACTTTATTGTCCATCCAAAACACGCAAAACACATCATGCAGTCTTTTGAAACTTCACGAGCGTCTTAATCAGGCAAAAGATCTTTTTTTAAACAAATCAAACCGGAGAAGAAAAGTGACAGTACTGGAGTTAGAGGCCTACTTTTTTCAGTGAAGAGGGGAGGAACATCCTTTCTGTTATGGATTGGTCTTCTGTTTCTTCCAGTAGGCAGGAACATGGAAGTTGTTTGAAGAATGCCCTCTGGGGGAGCAACCCTCTCCATCTGGTCAGTTTTAGTTCCTGCCTTGCTCCAATAGGCACACTTTAAGCTCAGCTCCATTCACGCACTCTCACTCTCGCTCTCCCTGGCTTTCCTTTGCTTTTGTTTCTTAAAAAAGTGGGGGAGAGGGAGACTCTTATTCTTCATTTTTCATTCTCTGTTCTCTCTTGATTTTTCTCTCTATCCCTCCTTCAGCAATCAGCACTAGTCCTCTTCTCTTTCATTCTCCGCAATTTCCTCTCCTCTCTTTATCCCCCTCCCAGGCTTCTGACTTGTGCACCTGAGTGAGGGGAATGGAGCAACTGGCACAGAGTGCAGAGGAAAGTTTGAGGCTTGAGTGGCACATGAGATGCCTTGGGGCAATAATCCCTGCAACCAGGGCCAGACAACATGAACCCTTTCCAGAGGGCAGAGGGTCCTTGAAAGCAGCAGGCAAAGAAAAATTCCTCTGTTTCACCCAGCCACGTCACAAACACCAGCCCAACTCAGGCCAGGGTCAGGAGTGGCAGTGTAGGCCATCAGGTCAGTGGAGGCAGATGTGAGTACAGGGAGCCCATTTCAGGTAAGGGATACCCCCCACCTGAGTTCCTGGCTGAGCTGAGGAACCTAGTGTCTGGGGATGCCATTCCATCCCCCCCGCACACACACACAAGTGCATGCAGCTTCAAGGGAAGGGGCTTCCAGGGCACCCCCCACCAGTATCACCAGACCACCAGGCACCACTGTGAGGGGTGGAGTGGGCAGCCAGTCTGCCCCTCCCCCAATGCTCTGTAATTGCCACCGTGTGCCCAGAGGTACCAGAAGTAGGCTGCAGTCACCATCTTTGCTGCAAGAACTGTGCTTCAGAATACAAGAGAAGAACAGATCTAGCAGGACAGTTCTGAATCTGAGAAGGGAAAATAAATTTATCAAAAAGCATTGTTTCTGGATGGAAATTCTTAAAAAGTATCCTGTAAGCCATCCAGCCAGGGGACTTTCTGGCTTCTCTTGATTTAACAGAAGCTTATTTGCATATTATGGTCTACACGGCACATCACAGATTGCTCCACTTTACCTACTCAGAGAGGCATTATCCAGTACTGTGCCCTGCCCCATCAGTCCCCAGAGTCTTCACCAAGGTAGCCCTGGTAGCAGGATGGAGAAGAGCGCATGTCCATGTTTATCTATATTAGGATGACCTGTTGGTATGCTCAGTATCCTACCAAATGCTGAAAAGGATCTACAGTGGGTGCTGGATTCACTAGATTGCCATGGTTTTCTGGTAGATTGTGGAAAGAGCCACCTTATTCTGGCCCAGAAAATCTAGCATCTAGGAGCAGTGATACATACCAATGCAGGCATGGTAGCTCTGCCCTCACAGAAGATCTAGAACATCAAGAGGTCTATTGCTCAAATAAAATGAGCAAAGAAGGTGGCCCTGTCCATCCTAGTGCATCTACAAGAACGTATGAACGCAACTGTAGTGTGCCTTCCATGTGCGAGGTTTCTCTCAGACCTCTTTAGTGGATCCTCCTCCTTCATTCGGCAGCCATGACAACCAAAAATCACCAGAAAATCCAAGTGCCAAGAGAAACAATCCAGTCCCTCACTTGATGAACCTCCTCGCAGTTCACAAAGGAAGATTCTTCTGGAACATGTTGAAGGTCCAGGTGACAACTAACAACTGTCTATGGACTGGGACAGTTATTGAGAGCCCCACCTGGCTCAGAGAATATGGGAGGAGGAGGAACCAGAATACAGCATAAACTGTCTAGAGCTGAGGACCATCAGATTGGCATTCCAACAACAGTTGGAAGGGAGAGCAGTCCTCATTAGGACAGATTTGTTCACAGCCAAGGCCCACATCAATCGTGACATGGTGACCAAATTCCAACACCGGTTAACATGAGTAGAAACTCATCTCCTGGTAAGCAGAACATCTCCAAAGGATTCTCAACACCAGAGCAGACTGGCTGAGCCAGATCAACCTGGACCAGGTGGAATGGAGTCTTCACTTGGAGGTCTCCCACCTCCTAGTAGAGAGAAATGGATCTGTTTGCTTAACCAGCCAATGACAAAGTGCCCAAGTTCTTGTAAAGATACTAGACAGAAAAGGAGGAGGGCCTAGATGCCCTGATCTTACTGTGGCCTAAGGGACTTTTGTATGCCTATCCTCTGACCCCTCTCCTATCCAGGGTGCTAAAAAAAAAGTAGGAAGGGAAGGCATTCTGTTAATACCCATTGCTCCCATGTGGCAAAGAAGACCTTGGTTCTCATAAATAGTCAGCAAGGTAGTGAACTGTCTGCTCTTCCTGATAAGACGAGACTATCTGTTCACTATCAGGAACCACTGTGGCTATAAGCTTCACACATGGCTACAGAGCCATGATTAACAAAGTAGTGGATGCCATACTTCCTTCAAGGAATCCCTCTCTTAACAAGGTCTACAACTATACCTAATGAGTGTTCAGGAGGTGGTGTAGACACAAGGAAGAGGACTGCCTCCAGATGCCCATGCCCCTGTTTTTGGAATTCCTTTAGGAGGAGAAAGATAGGGGCCTCAAATTGAACACCATTAAGAGGCCAGTTGCCTCAATTACGTCTGTCAATCTCTCCAAGAAAAGGAGACAAGATCTCAACGCATCTTCATGTCCATAGATTCATCAAGGGGTTTGCACTCTCAACTCCTCCTGTGGTTCCTGTCATGGGACCTGCGCACAGTGCTCAAAGTGCTCACAGATCACTCTTTGAGCCAATTAGGGAGGCATTGCTCAAGTACTCAACTTGAAATGCGTTCTTGTTGGGTGAGATCACATCAACTTGCAGGTCTCAGAATTGGGAGCCATGTCAGCCAGAAAGCTGTGTGAAATAATAGTGGATTCAATTGGGCTACACTTGGATCTGTTCTTCATACCAAAGGTCAACTCATTGTTCCATGGAGAGCTGAAGGTAATATTACCGTCCTTCTGATTAAGCCATCAAAGCCTTCAGAGAAGATGGAGCACATGTTGGACGTCTGGTAAGCCATCAAAGTGTACCTGGGAAGGACAGCCAGCTTCCAGAAGTCAGATTCCCTGTTTGTGTACTTCAGTCAGGGTTCCTGAGGAAAGAAAGTCTTCACCTACACTTTGAGCAGCGGATTAGAGACTGTATCACTTCTTGTTACAATGTAATTGGAGTACCATTACCAGGACCAATCCAAGTATGCTTCAGAAGCATAGCTACCTCAGTAGCATTTGCAGCCAACACTACTGATCGCGATCTGCAGGGTGGCTGCATGGAAAACATCATCAGCTTTTATCAAGGATCACAGACTAGGTGTTTTTGCCTCAGCGGAGGGTGCCATTAGACAGTGAGTCCTACAACAAGTTGTTGATCATTGAATGTCTTGTACCAGTGGTCCCACCCAACCAAGTGAGCTTTTATACATTTCATACTAGATAGGATTTTCCTCCCTTCTCCACAGGAAAAAGAACTGTTGTTCTTACCTGCGGGATGGTTCTTTTCAGTAGAAGAGGGACAAACATCCTCCTCACCTGGGTTAACAGTTGGTGGTGAGGCAGAAATAATACACAGAGTTGTTCAAGAAATAGAATGCCTGCCTTTTCAGTTTTGATATTTACCTGTCAGGTGTTCTCATTCAGTTCTCCTTTTTTGCTTTTTGTTGTCTGTTATTGTTGATTTTTTCTTTCATCTATAGTTTTAAAAAAGAAAAGGTAGTGTATGCATACTATCATTACTTGAGAGAACACTGAGGCCTAATTATTGGTGTAATGGTTTCATAGAGGGTGTTTATAGATTTTTTCAGGAGCTTCAAAACTGTAACAATACTGACCATGTGAAGAGGGTTTGCTCACCCTAGAGGATACTCTCAAAATGACTTCTGCATTCCTGCCTGTTGTAGAGAAGGACAGCACTAACCCATAATACAGTCATCCCTCCACATTTGCTAGGGTTAGGGGCACAGGACCCCCGTGAAAGTGGAGAAACCGTGAATAACTCTGAGCCTTCCCAAACCATATTTAACATGAACAAAAAAAGGTATTATCACCATATTCAACCCACCATGGATTTTTTTGAAGCATCAGGGTTCCTTCACAAGGCAGAAGTTGGTGGCTGGTGGGGCTTGCTGCCATCTCCACTGCTGCCCCACAGCATTTTCAGTAGAAGCCTCATTCACAATTTCTCAGTCTCACAAGGCTTGCAGTTCCTATTAAAAAGGACATAGAGAGGGAGCAGAGGTGACAGCAAATAATCTATGAATAATCAAATCTGCAAAAGTGAAACCCATAAATGTGGAGGGCTGACTGTACACAGGATATTTGCCCCCTCTTCCACAGAAAAGGACCATCTCATAGGTAGGATAAATTGTCCTTTTTCTATCAGATTATCAGAGAACAGTGAACTTCTTTGCCTAAGAAATGGCTCTGTGGCTTCGCAAAAGACAGAGGCAGCCTGGATTACAGGTGGAGTTACTTTACTGCTGCTAATGTAGTTTAAATTTACTGTCCTTTGTCTCGGTCCCCACATGCCCAAAAAGGGAGTGGCCTACGACTGCATTGAGATCCCTCCAAACCAACTGAACTACAACAGAAGCAATGTCTGATACAAAATGTAGGCATTGTAGACAATAAAGGTAATACTCTTTTGTGGATTTTGGATTTTGTCTTTAATTTTGGAGATGTAATCAGTGTTGAAAACACTCAGTATGTGTATGCATTCCTTCCTTTCTTCACAAGTGCACACATGTAAAGATTGATTGATGCATCAGTTCAGTAATGAGGTATAAAGGAAACCACAGATTCAAATAGTTGTGAATCTCATGTTTTGATATCAATGTCTACATGCACTGGAGGGAAAGCAGAAAGATTCAAAAGGAGCAGCAATAAAGCATGTAGCAGGAGGACCACTTCTGACTCGGCAATTGTAGAAGAAAGGGAGAGATGGATAATACCTGAGCTTACAAGTTCAAATTTGGGAAAAATTAGTCATTTTTATCATCATGGAAATAAGCTCACAGTTTTTCTGTGGAATATTATTTCAGAGCACCCACCATTCAGCAGTTTTACTGATTAAACATTGTAGAAATCATGTGTCCAGTTAAATTTCAGTTAATATCAAAATGCAAAGTTTGCCTGACTTATTTAGTTTCTCTGCTTCTTCAGGGTCTCTGTGTCTTATACAAATGGGTCTTGCACCTGTGTAACGCTTCACATGGAAAGTTCTCAAGCTGAGTATCTGTGATAGGAGTCCCACTTCTTGACTTGCATTCTCCTGCACGATAAAATAACTCCCCTCAATTCCTTTTCATCTGCTGTGAGTTAATATTGCTAGGGAAGTTCTCATCTTTCCTGAGTATCACTTTCTGTAATTCTTCCCATTATTTTAAAAAAACTTTTGTAGTTAGGTTACCCTTTACTTTTTCCTTGCAAAATGATGGACATTTCTGTATACAACCCTCTGTGGGGCTGTAGTGGTGGTGTTAACCATCTGATGGTCATTGTTGATGTTTGTTTTGTTTGGAAGAAAAATAATAGAGTCTTTTTGGCTTCACTTGTGTGAGCAGTCCTTAAAGGCAGTAGACAGTTTTATTTGTTTATTGAATTTATACCTTGCCTTTCTCCCAGGATGAAGCTAGAACCTAACCTTTGTACTCTATCTCAACCTTGATTTGCAAATCACTATCTGTATCATTTTCAACAATGAGTATAGAAGAAGAAGATGAGAATAAACACAAGAAAGAACTCCAGCTGGTGATATCAATAATAACTTCAAGATCATTAGCTTTTGCAGTGGTGGATCATAACCTCAATACCAGAAGTAGCAGTCACAGTGGATTTAATTTACCCTGATAATCTACCAATATAGGAAATACCACCTTGGGCAGCTGTCAGTGCAAACAGGATTTTGAGGCCACGTGATCTTCCATCCAGTCTTCAGAATCATTCCTCCTCCCTGGTGTTTCAGGGAACAGCATGATTGCCTGTGAGAGAGATTAACGCAACATTTTATTTCGCCTCAGATTCATTGCTCTTGTACTCCAACACAGTATCAGCAATTCCCCTTGGTCTGATGGTATGATTCTCCATTTCAAGAGAAGATGTTAACAACACAGAAATCTGTCAGTGCAGCTGCTCATCAATACCAAAATATAGAGAAGACTCCCTTTATTCAGTGTCGTCTATTTGTAGTCAAAACTATTGTGAGCTGCCTTGGAGGGAACTAATTCTCACCTGCCTGCCTTTCTTGTCTAGGGACTATTAGCACCACTCCCTGACCATTCTCATTGGTATTAAGCAACTGGAAGACATTGTTACATGAGTTATCTTTGGTCCCCAGGACATCTGTCTCTAGAATGATATTGTGGCAGTACATAGTACTGGATGTGAACAGGACTGGTACAGTTGTATCAAACAACCAATATCATAGCCAGTGAGTGTTCCATCTACATATTATCCTGCAACAGTTATAAATCAAACTCAACCTATTCTGAGCCTTGTACCTGTTTTGTCTGTGATTTCAATGGAGTATCTACTGTACCAGCAATAGTTCAACTCAGAATGTTACATCGGTATATTCCACCATTCCTGTTGCAACATCTGCTGTTCAAGTCTCGGAAATAGAACAGCTGGGATTGCATCAACTTTCTCTTAATAAGACAGAGAAGACTCAGTAGACAGGCAGGTAAGGCCCAAGGAATGGAGTTTCTTCTTCGTGGTCTCTGTGCCTTCATACACTAGGAGCTTTAGCGCCTGCGCGGTAGCGTTCGGAAACTTCTAGAGCTTGTTCGCTTGGCGGGAACCCCTCCCCCACGCCGGTACTGCGCATGCTCCTCCCGCCGAGCAACGGTCTCTCCTCAGTTCTTTCTCGTCCGCCGCCGCGTACGGAAGGTTCTTCAGTTTGTTCCTCTCACGTTGTGCTTGGCTTGCTGTTTTCACGGTTTTACGGACTTTCGGACTGTCTTTGACCTCTCTTTCGGACTTCCCCTTCGGTTTTTCGTCTTTTTGGATTTCGGAGTTTGGCGTTTCTTCGTCTTATGTCCGCGCTCTTTAAGAAGTGCGTGTCCTGCGGCCGCAAGGTTGCCCTCAACGACGGCCATAAGGAGTGTCTCTTCTGTTTGGGTGAGTCCCACAACATCCGGACTTGCCCAATTTGCCGGGATTTTACTCCCCAAACTCTCCGCAACCGCTCCGCGAGACTCAAATCTTATTGTTGGGAACAGTCTCTGCGGGCGATAGACGAGACCTCCACTTCCAAGATGGCCGACAAGAAGACGACCACGCCATCGACGGTATCGGCGGCTGCCGTTCCGTCCACCTCGTCGGTATCGGGCTCGGTACCGGCGAAAACGCCGATCTCGGCGCTACCGAGGATCCCGAAGCTGTCGGCGGCTGCCAAGTCAGCAAAAGGATCCTTGACGGCGAGGAAGGCTGAGGCTCCCCTTACGGAGACGCCTGCAAAAAAGCGCCCTGCTCCGGACGGAGGCATGGGCAAGGAGAAGGAGAAGAAGAAGAAGAAGAAGGAAAAGAAGCGCTCCCCGGCTGGGGACGTTCGACCTCCTACTCCTCCTCCTACTCAGCAGCCTTCCAAAGGGCGAGGCGAGTCCGTCGATCTCTCGGAGGATGAGATCGAGGACGTTCCCCAACAGCGCCCGGACTCGCCTGTGGCAGACCCTCCAACCCTGGTGGAGGAGCGCCACCGCCCTCCTAGCCGTCGCAGGTCGGCCGACCTGCAGCAGAGAGAGCCCTCTGCTTCTCCGGAGCGGCGTTCGACCTCCTTTAGGTCCCGGTCCCGCTCTTCCGAGCGTCCGGTGGCCTCGCCGCCTCCGAGGGAGACAAGAGAGGAACAACCTCGCTCGTCTGCCTCCAGATACACCTCGGCGTCCTACGTGGCCAGGTACGCGAGGGAATCTGAGTGGAGAGAGCGCCCGGCCTCCTATCGGTCGCATTCGCCATCGTACCGGGATCGGTACCATCGTGGCCCGAGTCGCTGGGAGACCTTCCGGAGGTCCCGGTCACCTCGTCGACAGCGCGAATCGCGCTCGCCTAGAGGGGACGAGGCTCGGTACCGTCGACGCCGAAGCCGATCTCCGTCGGACCGCCGCTCCTTCAGCCGCTCTCCCTCCCCTCGATATCATAGGGCGAGGGAGCCTTCACCACGGTATCGGGCGATATCGCCACCTCCTAGGGTCACGGCAACGGCGACGCGCCCTACGGAGTCGGTGGTGACTGAGCGGGCTACGACGACGTCAGCCTGCCAGACTACCCCGGTCACCACCAAGAGGGTGAAGTCAGTAGTCAGCCATCCCAAGCGGGACGCTGCTGCTACCACCGCCCCGGCTGCGGAGAAGCCTAGGAAGGCAACGCCTGCGGCGACGAAGGAGCCGGAAAGCGAGCGGCGAGAGGACTCACCGAGCTCGGAGTCGTACGACTCGAGTGCGGAGTCAGAGGTGTCTGAGGCGGCCTCCCAGGAGTCTCCTCCGTTGGGATTCGGGGACCCGATCCCAGATTCTGCTCCAGAGGACGTCCACCAGTTCTCTGCGATGCTGCTCCGCATGGCCACTACCCTCGGCCTTAAGATCGCCGATGCGGAGCCGGAGGACGACGATCCAGCCTTCTCCGTCTTCGAGGAGAAGCGACCTTCCACGGCCCCGCTGCCTCTCCTGCCCCGGGTATCTAGACTGGTGAAGGCCGCCTGGGATAGACCGGCCTCGGCTCAGCCGATACCGCAGCGGTTAGAACACCTCTACAGGGTGCAGAAGGATAACGCCGGTTATCTCTTTAATCACCCTGCACCGAACTCTGTGGTCGTCGAGTCGGCACAGACGAAGGGCTCCGGCAGGCAACACACCACCCCGCCGGACTAAGAGGGCAGGAAGTTGGACGCCTACGCAAGGAGGTTTTATTCAGCTGCCTCCTTGCAGATTAGGCTGTCCAACACTCAGGCTTGCCTCGCGGCATACCTGAAAAAAGTGCTCGATCGCCTGCAACCGGCGATGGAGGCGGTACCGGAGGACATCCGCCAGGCCTCCTCCGTGATCTACAACGAGGCCATCTCCATCGCTCGCCACCAGATGGCCTCCTCCAGGCACGCAGTGGAGATTGCCTCCCGTGTCATGGCGGGATCCGTCGGCCTCCGCCGCCATGCTTGGCTGCGACCGGCCGACATCCAGGAGGACACCAGAAGGAGGATTGAAGATCTCCCCTTCGACGGTGAAGGCCTATTCAATTCGTCCACAGACGAAGCTTTGGACAATCTCGTCAAGGCGAGGCTGACCGCCAAAAAGATCGGGCTGCAGCCGGCCACGCAAGCCCGCAGGGCCTCCACCTTCCGCCCATCCTGGCGACGATCTTCCACCTCGTCGTTCCAGCGTTCGGCCCAGTCTGGACAGTCGAGACCGTCCTCCGGCTCATCGGCCAGACGCACGATTAGGCGGCGCCCGGCTTCGTCCAAGAAGTCCTCCTCGAGACAAAGTCTCGGTTTTGATGTGCCCGGCAGGACCTACCAACACCCACTCTTCAGCCTACCATCAGCGCTCGGAGACCGACCGACACTGGCTCGACACCTAGCGGAGTGGCAGTATGTCACCACGGACTCTTGGGTGCTTTCCATCGTCCGTCTTGGCTACGCCATCGAGTTTCTCGATATTCCTCCTCGCGGCGTTTACTACTCCACGCCGTCGAGTCCGGCCCTCCTGGAAGAGATCCAATCCCTCCTCCAGAAAGGGGCGATCGAGCAGCTCCCGCAAGAGGCCAAGACCACCGGCTTCTTCTCCAGGTACTTCACGGTACCGAAAGCCGACGGTACCCTCCGACCGATCCTAGACCTCAGAGGGGTGAACTACTACATCCGCCCCAAAAGGTTCAAGATGGTCACGATACCGTCGATCCTGCCCTTCCTACATCGAGGGGACTGGTTCGCCTCCATCGATCTCCGAGACGCATACTTCCATATCGCCATTTGCCCGCAGCACAGACGGTACCTCCGCTTCGCAGTCGACGACACCTGTTACCAGTACAAGGTGCTGCCGTTCGGACTCTCGACTGCCCCAAGGGTCTTCACCAAGTGCATGGCCCCGGTGGTATCCTACCTGCGGACGAAGGGCGCTTCTGTCTTCCCTTACCTCGACGATTGGCTGTTGGTGGCGTCCTGCAAACAGAGACTTTACCACGACGTCCACATGACGTTGTCACTCTTGACCCGCCTTGGTCTACGGGTGAATCCGAAGAAGTCCCACCTCGAGCCGGCGAGGATCTTGGACTTCATCGGGGCGACGCTCGACTCGACCTCCGCCAGGGCGTACCTGCCAGAGTCTCGAGCCCAAACCCTGATCCGGGCCGCCGCTCACGCTCGTACGGCCCCGACGTTATCTGCGAGAAGCGTCCAGCAGCTCTTGGGCTACATGGCTGCGACGACCGCTGTGACATATCTCGCCAGGCTGAGAGCAAGACCTCTTCAACACTGGTTCGTCCGCATATTCGACCCCCTGCGAGACGAACAGACACTCCGACTGCAGCTGCCGGGAGACGTCCGCTCATCCCTCCGATGGTGGCAGTCGCGATGCAATCTCATGTCAGGGATGCCTTTCCAACAGCCGACACCGAAGGTGACGGTAACGACCGACGCCTCCCTGTATGGATGGGGTGCCCACTGCGGCGATCTCAGAGTCCGCGACAGATGGACCGACGACAAGACCGCTCTCCATATCAACGCGCTGGAGCTGCTCGCCGTCTGGAAAGCCCTAAGGGCGTTCCGCCATGCCGTGGCGGGGCGCACGGTCCTGATTCTGACGGACAACACCACTGCCGTCTGCTACATCAACAGACAAGGTGGGACTCATTCCACGACCCTGCTCGACATCGCGCTCGACCTGTGGGAATGGTGCATTCGCCTGCACACGCATCCCGTGGCGGTTCACCTGGCCGGGCAGGAGAACACCACGGCAGACGCCCTCAGCAGGGACACCTCATCCCATCACGAATGGTCTCTCTCCGGAGAGGCGTTCAGACTGATTCGGGACCGCTGGGGCGAACCATCCATCGACCTCTTCGCGACCAGGGAAAACGCGAAGTGTCGCCGATTCTGTTCCAGAGCGGGCCACGATCGTGCCTCCATCGGGGACGCTTTCCAGTTTCCGTGGACCGGGGAACTCCTCTACGCGTTCCCGCCGTTCCCGCTGCTCGGCCGGACGATATCGAAGATCCTCGCCGACCGAGCCGACGCGATCCTGGTAGCCCCGTACTGGCCGAGGCAACATTGGTTCGCACCCCTGCTACAAGCCGCGCGAGACGACCTGCTCCGGTTGCCACCGACACCGGACCTGCTCTCCCACTCCGGCGGCCGAGTCCTCCATCCGGACCTGCCACGCCTGGCCCTCCATGCCTGGAGGATATCGCACTAGACGATCCCGTGCTCGGTACCGTCCTCGTCGCGTCCAGGAAGGAATCCACCCGTCGCAACTATCAATACAAGTGGCGACGCTTCCTGACCTTCGCTAACGAGAGGAGTGAGCCGGTATCGCCCGCGGGGCTCTCGACCGTCCTGCACTTCCTCCTGCACCTCCGGCAACAGGGCCTGGCGTTTCCATCCCTGAAGGTGTATCTCTCCGCGATCGTGGCATACCAACCGCCACGATCTGCTGCCTCGGCCTTCTTCAGGAACGATACCGTTAAGCGGTTCCTGAAAGGACTTCATCATCTCTACCCGCCGGTATCGCCGCCGCTACCGCCGTGGTCCCTCTCGCTAGTGCTCTCGCAGCTGACGAAGCCGCCCTTCGAGCCAATGGCGACCTCGGATGACAGGCTCCTGACAATGAAAACTGCCTTCCTGGTAGCGGTGACCTCAGCGAGGCGAGCGGGTGAGATCACAGCTCTTCGTTCCGATGAGCCCTTCACGGTCTTCCACAGGGACAAGGTGGTCCTGAGACCTGACATCTCGTTCCTGCCAAAGGTGGTGTCCAGTTTCCATCTCAACCAGGACATCATCCTGCCTGCCTTCTTCCCGAACCCGACGACACCGTTGGAGCGGTCCCTCCACTCCCTGGACGTGCGTCGGGCCGTGGCCTACTACATGGACAGGACTGCTTCCTTCCGACAGACGCCGCATCTCTTCGTTTGCTATGGGCGACGTCGGAAGGGCCTAAAGTGTCCACCCAGCGCTTCTCCAAGTGGGTGGTGAGGACTATTGAACTGGCGTATGAGCTCGCGAGGAAGCCTCCGCCAGTCCTGCTTCGAGCCCACTCCACCAGAGCTGTGGCTACTTCTGCGGCCCTCCTGCGAGGAGTTGACCTGCATGAACTCTGCCGTGTGGCGACCTGGTCCCAACCATCGACCTTCGTGCGCCACTACAGGCTCGACTGCCGGTCGCGCAGAGATGCCCGGTTTGGACGTGAGGTGTTGGCTTCCGTGCTGTAGGACCTGACCCGCCGTCCGACCGGTAAGCTACACAGTCTCCTAGTGTATGAAGGCACAGAGACCACGAAGAAGAAGAACAGGTTGCTTACCTGTAACTGTGGTTCTTCGAGTGGTCATCTGTGCCATCATACACACCCGCCCTTCCTCCCCTCTTTCTCAGGTCCCTGTAGGTTCTACGGCGGACGACAGAACTGAGGAGAGACCGTTGCTCGGCGGGAGGAGCATGCGCAGTACCGGCGTGGGGGAGGGGTTCCCGCCAAGCGAACAAGCTCTAGAAGTTTCCGAACGCTACCGCGCAGGCGCTAAAGCTCCTAGTGTATGATGGCACAGATGACCACTCGAAGAACCACAGTTACAGGTAAGCAACCTGTTCTTCACTCTACAGAAGATTGTTGTGATTCTGACATCATCCCCATCATCCCCCTCTTTGACATTATCACCAAAAGATGAAAAAGGCAGTACTCCTCCAATTATGCTGAGTTATTCATATAGCAAAACCTTTGGATTGGATGCTAAGGCTCAAGAAACTTCAGCTTTGGGTCCGAAGTTTAAGAGAACAGAGACAGAAAACACCACATTGGTCATGCTTCCTCTCCTGGTAACTCTGTTAGATGTAGTGAAGCAGTTACGATCAAAGCCCTCTTCAGTACCATGAACCCTCAGAGGATTATAAAACCTATACAAAACACAAAGAGATAGAGTTACTTTCCTATTTACTGATCCAGCACCAGATTCTATAATAGTTAAAGCTTCAGAGTTGAAAGGGGGTTTAAAGTCATATTCTACATTGCAAGATAAAAAAGGCCACTACTTGGACATGCTGAATAGATGTTTCTGTGCTCACCAGCCTTGGTAACCCAAGTGGTAAACCCTGTGTGGCAGGCAACAATTCCCATGAGATAATATCTTGTCATTTATTTCTATCTCCTAGGTGGTCAAATGAATGTAGCCCTGCTTTTTCAGCAGGAGGCTTACAGACTAATGGCACTACAAATTGGAGCATCATATCATGGAATAGATTGTGCTGCAAAAGTAATTTCAGGATCTATGACACTCAGAAAATATACATGGCATAGATCTTCTGGCTTACTAGTGGGCACTAGATCTAGAGTAGAACTACCATTTGATGTACAGGCCTTACTCAGTTCAAACATTGATGATGCAGTGACCACTTGTTTGAAATCATACTGGAAAAAGTCTTCTTTGATTTTTCATATATATCTCTACTTCAGCCTGCTTCCCTGAGTGCAGCCTAAGTCCCTCTCATGTTCCTTGATTATACTGTCATATATAATGCAAGTGGGTGTATCTCAAGGTAGATAGTTTTGATTCACAGATCAACCATAAATGCATCAGATATTTCAGCAGAGTGGAATGCTTTGAGAATCCCTAGGGGACATGTTTCTCTCCGACTGGCCAGGACCTCTACTGTATACCATTTACAAAATTTCTAGTAAAACTCCAAGAGGGCAGCACAGATTATGTCTTGATGGTCTCATGGATGGCTGTTCACAACCTTACTTGACCTGTCACATTAGGAATACATGCACCTCAGCGCAATAGTAGTGACTCTGACACATTCCCACAGAAGAGTTTGCAACCCAGACTTGGAGACTCCGTATAATGGCATGGAGAATGAGGAAATCTTAGCTCAGGGAATCTTTTGAGTATGTATGTATATATGTATTTATATTTATTGCAAATATCCAGGAAGTGTTCTACAGTTACTTCATGTGACCATAAGCAGCAGTGCTTCTACAACTGTGTACAGTACATGATCTTCCGATTCGTGCTGATCAATGGGATGGCAGTTCTATGTTTCCTACACTATAAGAAATAAGGACTAACCATTCCATCTGTTTGACATCAACAGCCATAGTGTCTCAGCAGCCATAAGAACATCCGTCAGCTTCTCTTATGAACACTGCAGTAAAGAAATTCCTCAAGGATTTGGCTCATCTTTATCTGCCAGTAAAGGAATCAATTCCTGCATAGTCATTGCCATTGGTGGTGTCACAGCTCAGGGCAAAGCCATTTGAACTGCCAGTATTTATGGACTTATACCTACCCATGTTCAAGAATGTATTTTAGTGGCTGTTACCTTAGCCAGACAGTCTAGTCAGCAATGCATCTTTTGGTCAGATCAACCATACCTGACATTCCATAAAAAAAAAGATAGTTATTCACCTGGACATGTCCTTTTTGACTGAGATGGTATAAATTTTTCATATGCAGAATCCATGGTCTTACCAATCTTCTGTCAGAACCCATCTTCATGATTTAATAGTCTCTTCATTGTCTTTATGTAAGAAGAGTTTTCTAAATGCCTGATGCTCTCAGGAAGCCATCTCTTTATATGCTATGTTGGCCCGTAGATAGATCTTCCAGCATCCTCTCAAAGACTAGGTAAATGGTCTGTGGAAGTCTATCAGATTAGCTTATGTAAGCAACCAGCACCAATGTGCTTAAACTGTCATTCCACGAGAGCAATAGTAGCTTCGACAAGCATGGATACAGTGAGTGCCATTCTTGGAATTGGGTAAAGGAGCCATGTGGTTGTATCCACTGGCATTTGTTAAATGCTATCTCCTGAATTCATTAAACATTACCTCCTGGATTGTAGGATGCCTACATATGTAGAATTGTGATTGGACACTACTTTCATCAATCCTTGCTTGACTTGCCCTACCTCTGTGAAGTAAACTGGTCACTCATCCATTTGTATGAGACACAGAGGCCATGAAGAAGAATAACAAGTTGCTTACTTGTAACTTCTATTCTTCGAATGGTTATCTGTGCTCATACAACCCACCCTCCTCCCCTTCCTTGCAGATCCAGCTTCAAACTGTGCATACCATGGAATTCAGGGGAGATTAGCTTTGGCACACAGGAGCATGCCTGTTGGGAAGGAGAGGTGGGGCTCCTGCCAAAGCTACTCAGCTGAAGAACTTTCTGTGCCACACTCTGCAGAGGTACAAGACCCATTTGTTTGAAAGCACTAGTGACCACTTGAAGAACCACAGTTACAGGTAAGCAACTTGTTCTTTCAGTGTCAATTTTGTGTTTAAAATTATTCCAGCTGTTCCTCCAACACAGATTATGAAACTGAGTGTACACTTTGAGTTGAGTGAGCCCTCCCGTTAAGTGTGTTTGGAACAGGAGCAGAAGCTTATGGGAGTCTAATGCTGATTCAGTAGAAGCTGTTTAGGGCTGGCACTCTGGAATCTTCTCCTGAACATGATGTCACAAGAAGAACCCTGCCTGTATATGAGAATGCCATTCATCTGACCATCCATGAAGTCATTTGTTTATAGGGTTGCATTAGGGATGTCTCTCACAGAAGACTTTTGACAAGATCTAGTAGACTTTCATTGAGCACTATTAAATTAGTTTTATGTGGAGTTCATGTACAGAGTCTACTCTGCTCTGCAGGAACATGCCCCAGACTGTCTAATTAGGTTCAGGTTTTCTGCTGCATGTTTCTGTAGAGTGCGAGAACTTAAAAATAATGCATAGAGTCTTCAAAAGTTATGATTTAATGGGTTACAATATAATCCTATATATTTATGTATTAAAATTCCAGCACGTGATTTGGCCCATACCTTGATATGAGAAAAATTCTGAGAAAAAGTGATGTATTTCTTCAGATGATATATTTTGAAAAGCATGAAACAGGAAGAAAAGAGTCTGAGAATAGACATAAGTACTTACGTACTACTTGGGAATTTGATAACAAAGGTGTTAATATTGAATCATTTTAAAACCCATTTATCATATTTTCCCCATACAGGAACTATGTAGATGGCAACTAATTTGTGTGTTTTATCTTCCCCCCTCCCTCCCCTCCTTTTTTTTTTCTTTTTCTTTTTGCATGCTGTCCCCCGTGTTGGAACTCTCTATAGAGAGTAAGTTGGTTCAATATTTGTTGGAACCCTAACCTTGTTGCATGACTGATAATTATTCGTTTTCCCCCTCTACTCTTACAAAGAATGTGTGCAGTTTAGCTTTTGCGCTTTATCAAATCTTTGCAGTTATGCGAATTCTGCTGAAATGTTTTGGATGTGCTTTCGTATACTAATAAACTCACCTTTTTGATTTTATAATTTCTGTTGTGTATAGTGGTGACTGGCGCATCTTAATTTCACATCATCTGAGGAAAGATCTGTTGACAACAAACTATAAAACAGTTGTTCTCCACTATCCAGTTTCAGTTTCATATTGATTTTGAAGAACTGATATAAGCATGTGGAATTTAGCTGAAGCAATATTACAGTGCACTCACACAATCACTGTTAACTTCATCATTTGGCTAATCCATTTCTTGGAGACTTGTTTTGTTTTTTTGTTTTGTTTTTTTGAAAGATATTATTTTGAGTTCTTTTTCCAGAGCAATCAGTGGTGAACACTGAATGAATTCTTTCTGTGCTCTGGCACAACTAGTCACAGTGCACAATTTGAAGAAGTTAAAAGAAAAATCATTGCTAGTTAGTGAGTGCTAGATATTTGCATGATGTGTGTAACTGAGTCGTTTGTATGTTAGGACGCTACTGTTGAAGACTTCCAGCCAATTGGAACTCTGTCAGCATGCCTCAGCCTAATGATCAGAATTTATGAATTGCAGTGTGGCATATTTGGTGCTGTTAAATAAGCGTTATCAGTTTTAAATGTGTGTCACGGTATCTCCATCACATGAAACAATTGGGTGGATCGATTCCAACCAGTTCCAAGGAAACCATACCAACTCACAAAGAAGAAGGAATTTCTTTGACATTTAAATCTGCATACTACAAGGTGTAGCTCATAAATGAGTGTTGGTATACTACTCATAGCTTTCTCCCCAGGAAGTACATTCTAGGATCAGAAGTGTTTTGTCAATAGCTAGTAGCTACCAACTACTCTAGGAGAATTGGGAAACATTTTTTTAACTGGTAATTGCCACTCTACAATGTCCACTTATATAAAAAGCAGAAATAGGGACTTTGGGCTCTCATAAAGTGTCAGGGTTGTCAGGCAGAATTGCAGTACCAGTGGAAAACAGTAGTAGGCAAAAGAGTGGTCAAAAGGAAGAAAAATGCAACATTCTTAAGTCTCTTCTGTAGGAAATATAACATGGAAAGTTGTCATCAACTCTTAACTATACAGTGACTAGAGGAATCATACAAGTAAAAGCTGACCATTTTATTTAGGATGAATAGAGTACAGAATCATACATTCTTTCACGTCTAAATGCCATACTCGCTCATAAAGAAGAGGGAATTTCTTTGGCATTTAAATCTTAATGGTCTAGGGGAGCATAGGTTATGGAATGAATAAAAAAATGAGTATCGTGTTTGCTCAAAATGATTCCAGTTTTGCATAATCCTTAACAACCCTCACATCATGGGAAATCTTGTCCATAAATAAGAGCTTGCTCATGAATAGTTAATTCCCGTATCTTTGAAATCCTGGTAGAAAAGTCCATTTGGCTTTTCTGGAAGGCTTTCATTTGTAGCTCTTCCTAGAAATATAAAATCTTTTGGGGAAAAAACACCCCGAACTGCAACTGAGAGAATCTTGCAATGGATTTCTTTGATCATATTCATTTCTCTTTGATCGTATTCATTCATTTGAACTTTTGTCCAAAAATGCCCATAGAAAATTTACTAGTGAGCTCTTTTCATTGAGGATTGGAAAGTAGATAATGTGGCACGTTGCTTTGACCCTGCAAGTGATGTAATATATAGTGTAAGCATAGGCTGGCTGCAAAGTCTTTACAGGCCTCTTGGCAGAGCTGTTTTGTCAATCGCAGAATCTAAGTTGATGTTCACCCCTTTAAAAAAAGACAGAAAATAGGGGGGATATGTGTTATGGTATAGGCTTTCTTGTGTGATAATTGACTTTTACAAAATACACAAAATACAGATTTTTGTGTACAAAGTATAGCCTTGAAGTATGTTCTACATGTACCTTAGCAGTGAAGAACTTTTCTTTATATTTGAAGATGCATTAGGGCATAAATCTAATTGTTAGTCTCAACTAGGGTATACCCATTAAATCAGATTCTGAGTGATAAGTTGACACTTACGTAAATTCCATTTCTTCAATAGATTTAGGGTACTTGTGACTAGCACTTGGACTTAGGCATTGTCTTCCTAGGAAAGGTGATCCCTTCTGCAGCAATAGATTGTTTAACTGATGTATTTTTAAGGAAGGATGCAAAGTTTTTGATTAGCTTTCAATTGTGTCCCTCATTGTTTTGATGCTGTAGCAGTGATATTCCAAGTTTACTGGTGACCAAGCTTCTAGTTTGAAGTATGGTATCTTATCATTCTCTCTTTGTGAACTATTCCATCAGATTGTAAGTTGTGCTGTATATTTTAAATATTTGATAAACAGTGGTTAACAAAAATAAAGTGTATACTTGCCACAGTAATTCTTTATAAGAAAAGAAACTTGTACATTTCCTCTGCTTCAGCTTTATATAGAATCTATCTACAAGTCCACCAGAGGCTTTTTATGGTATTCTGATGTTTTAAAATATCTTTGTGTATGTGATATGTGCATGTTGTATTACATGCAAGACTGAGTGGATTTAACACTCAACAATGTTAACCTTCTGCCATTCAAGCATAAAGTATAATCACCATCTTTTTGAATTACTTAAGACTGAAGGTGCAAGGTTGAGATGTGGGAGGAAAAAGAAATGTCTGTGCACTGTGTCTGTGTGTGAAAGAGAGAAAGAGAGTGACAGAGAGAGAGAGACTGCATCCTGGGCAGGAATTATGATTGGGTACTACAAGGAAATATGGCACCTATATCAATAGGAATGTGGTGATCCTAGAGGTAGCTAGACAGATTTACCCATGAGTAAATAGAAGGATCTAATAAATTTAGAATGAATTATGAATCTTAAAAGTTTGAGACATGCTACCTTAAACTAGTTCCACAAAATTCAGTACAAGGGAACAGGGGTGAGATGGACTAGGAAGTTGCGCCAGTCATCACAGCATTTCTTTACCCAGCAATATTGCATGTAATACTAATTTTCAGAATGGCATATATATTCTTGAATCACAGATTCTGATAAAAAGCAGAACAGAATGTTTTCCTGCTTGGCTGTGAATCACTGCCTCTGTCTGCTTCTGTGTGTTACTACTTCATTCTTTTGTGAGTTCAACACAGGCAAGCAACAACTCCTTTTCTTCCCTGCTCTTTTTTTTTCCTTTTGTCCTTCTTTTTTAATGCCTTCTTCAGGTGTTCAGCATGTTTTTGGAAACTTTGGTAGACTTCATCCAAGTCCATAAAGAAGATCTACAAGATTGGCTATTTGTCCTGCTGACACAACTGTTGAAAAAAATGGGTGCTGACTTGTTGGGGTCTGTGCAAGCAAAGGTTCAAAAGGCACTTGATGTAACAAGGTAATAGATTGTTGACTATGTGGAAATATGTGCATTTTTAAATTTTTTCTATGTCTTACTATCAGTAGGTGTTTTCTGCTTTCTTATGGATGGTATTTTGCCCCAAGCCAAAAAAAGTAGTAGTTCCTTGAATAAGAACTCTAGAGTATAGCATGATGTTGGTCTGTTTTAATATTGACTACATGCATGACTCTAGAAGTATATCATGATATATACATATACATACACACACACACACACACATATAAAATTTAATTGAAGGCATATCTGAAAGCTAGTATCTAGTATCTTTCTCAAACACTTCATCTATCTTCCTTAATATTTTCAGTATTGCCAGACGAATCATCCTCACATGAATTTGTTGTGTTCCTTCAAATAATTTCTGACTTATAGTGACCTTAAGGAAAACCTATCATAGGGTTTTCTTGACACAGTTTGTTCAGAAAGGGTTTGCTCTTGCCTTCCTCTGAGGCAGAGAATGTGACACACCCATAGTTAACAAGTGGATTACAATGGCAAAGTAGAGATTCAAACCCAGGTCTCCAGAGTCATAGTCCAATCCTCAAAGCACTACACCGTGCTGGTTCTTCCTTATGTCAGTAGCCCAGCATCTTTTCTTGTACCTAGAATATTTAAGAAAAAAATCTGCATTATTTCCTGATTTCTCCCTCCTTCCTCTGTTTTTATTCTCTTAACTAATTGTTATGGAGTGAGCATTGACTTTAATGAAACATTCATTTTTGCAGGGAATCGTTTCCAAATGATCTCCAGTTTAGTATTTTAATGAGGTTTACAGTTGATCAGACCCAGACACCCAGCTTAAAGGTAAGATGTTCTGCAATTATAACAGGAAGCTAGATTTGTGAAATTTTGGTCATTAATAATTTTGTATTTGTGTTGCATTCTGTGTTGCTGGTTTTCAATTAGTGGGTTTTTTTTTTTTATAAAATTTCAGACAGTCAAGCCAGCACTGCAGGACCAGCTTCGCTCTTTTTGGAGCTCCAAGGTTTTTGTCTGCGTTATTGCCTTTTTAACATACTATGTGTAAATTTTACATTCTTAAAGTTTTACTTGTATGCATCCATATTGCAGCTACTAACCTGTGCAAGAAATTCTGAGCATGCTTTCATTCAGTTGATGTCAAGCGTTATGCTTTTGTTAGAACGTTTGACAATGAATTTGGAGGAAAACACAGTGAAACCAACAAAATAGAAACAAAATGTATGGCTGCCTAACACTAAGCAGGTTATGCAAACTCACTCTATCCAGTCTCTTCTAATTTTATGTTTGTGATTTCCCAATCCTCATTTTACAGATGTAGTGGACTCACAGCTGAATTTATTCCTGAGCTTCCCACAATCGTATAGTAATTTTGCATATTTAAAATTAAAGATCCTTCTATTTCTGAAGAGATTTTAATATGAACAGTGTATGACATCCTGAAACAGATTCGGACATTGATGCAAAAGCTGTAATGCTGTATTGCATTGGTATATATAAAAGGTGGACTGTTCACCTGCAAATGTGCATTTGAAGAAACAATAGTCTTGGGTATAAATACAGCAAATGTTAAGAATTTAAAGTGAGGCAATTTGGGAAAATAACAAGCATATATACAACCAGCATTTTTCCTCTATCCTGCACGCAGTAAATGTACACAGTCTGTTAATAGTTTTTCACAAGATGGCACTTCTTTATCTTTGAACACAGTGGGGCTGAAGTGGCACGCAAATATCTCTTCATTTGTCTAAAGTCCAACAGAATTATATGCTACATACTAAAAAGAGATTGTTTTGATGTTGTTTTTAAGTGGGGATCTTTCTTTTGACTTTGGTTTTGCAGTTGTCCTATACATTTAAATTTAGAATTAAGACTCGTACAGGGAGATTAGATAGATAAATGTTGGATTGTCTCTGAATGTTGGATGATACTAATGTATGTCCATTTAACTGCAAATGGTATTTATAACTCAGTGAAATTATATAATTTTATTATATACATGTGGACAGTATATGCATTCGTGTACAGAAACTTCTGAAGAACTGAAAAAGAAGAATAAAACTGACTTATAGACAGAACTCTTTATGGTAGAAGGAGATGACAGTCTGTCTAGTATCTTCAAAAATGTGTATGTGAGGGGTCTCCCTTAGTCTAAGAGAGTACTGACCCTGCCTGTTTCTGATGCAAACAGAACTTATTCCTGAAATAAGTGAAAAGCCTCATAATTTATGCCATACACTACTTAGAACTGAATCTTGTACACTGTTGAACATGGAGCAGCAAGAATAAATCAGGTAGCAATTCAACAGTCCTTCCCTGCCACATGCAGCATATATGAAACTTTTTCATTAGTTGACAAAAAAAGATCGCATTTGGTTTTCTATGTGCTGATGCCTTGCAAAAGAGTGTTGCGTATCTGTCTGTCTCCATCACTTATTGTAAGAGGTGGAGTGGTACGATGAATCAAGCTGGAGTGATAAAATGAAGACTCAAGTGTTTGTATTCTTGAGAACAGTTACCGGTATTGCCATATTTATTAAAAATATTAGAAGAAATACAAGTGATTTCAAATGAACTAGTACCATGTATTGCCTCAAAGATGAATTCATACTTGTTATGAGTACACAGTTCAACGAGGGATCTTGTGATTTTAACAATAGTGCCTCTTAGGCAAATTGGAATCAGTACGCTCATTCATGTAGAATTCTCTGAAAGAGGAGTTTTATTGAATACGCAATAATTAAGATATATACAATGATTTCACTGAGGAATAGCAAATACTGTGGTAGAGCTTCATAAATGGCAAGCAGTACATTCAAAATACATAAAAGTACCTAATGAGCTCACAGGTTAACCAAGGCCCTCTGAGCCACAGCCAGGACTTGGAGAAGGAGAAGGAGAGCAAGCTAATGAGATTCTCTGGCCAAAATCCTGGGGGATTGAAAGAGCGATTTCAGCTTAAAAGGAGAAAGGACCAAGTTAGGTCATTCTTTCCTGTACATTTTTTGCTGGATGCAACCAGAACATGGTAAAAGAGGAGCCAGTCATGTTGAAATATTCAGATGAAAAACAAACTTGTACAAATTATTATCAAAGTGGTTTACCAGTTGTCTATTTCTTGGGACTTGCAGTTTCATCCTGAAAGATTTCTTTCCAGGTATTTCCCTCTAAAATGTATGAAAAGAAAAATGGAACAGGTGAAAATGTTGCAGAAGAAAAATTGAGTTCTCAGTATGGCCATGCGCTATTTTTTGACTTTGTATGGTCATGCCAGTAAAATATATTTTTATGTTGCACAAGGCTCTTCTTCATTTTGATAGAACAGTTCATTTATATACCCCAAAATGCATCTCCTGATAAATGGATGCTCTAGGTAAAATTGTAAAAAATGACCTTAAGGAATCAGCCAGCTTCCTTGTTCAGCCTAAAATTTTTTCACTCTTTTGCATCTTTGAGAACTTGATGGATTTAATTTTGTGTTATTATTTTTTTTCCGAAACAGACAAGGTCTCCAATTTGGTATCTCAAACTGCATTGGAAACCCAGCTTCAAAAGGATTTTGAAAAACCAAGTCTCAAAGAGTTGTTGTTCAAGATACCATCTGAGATCATATTTTCATAGTCATTTATGTAACTTTCACAATGTATTTTTATTAGAAAATGGTGTGTTGGATGTAAAGTGGTCCTTCTGCCTTCAGAATCTCACTCACAAAATTCCACTTGCATAATTGCTATAAAATATTATTATATAAAGTTCTGAACTAGTTCTTGGTAGATGTGGACTTGTAGAGTGGAGATACCATTTTCCTTCTGTTCGTGACTCTTTGGATTCAGATTTCTGACCTCGGTTTGAAGAAGATAGTGTCTTACAGTTATTGTCCTGAAATGCAAAGAAACATTTCATTCTTGGGATGGCATGGAGGAGTAATCCACAACAATTGGGTTAATCCTCATGTGCCAACCAGAATTGGCAGGAGTCCACACTGTAAATCAGTTGAGACCATTAATTAGGACCCCACTCCTCCTACGTCAGTTTTTCTTATTCTGTCAGGCTAAACGGACATGCTTTCTTCCTTCTCTGTCAGTATTAGAAAGAAAGAATGTTTGGAGACTATTAACAACAAATATGTCAATGGAGACTGACCCTCAGATGCCCGCACCCAGCAAAGCTCTGAGGAGGAAAAGAAAAATGGATGGAAATGTGTCTCCTCTCAGATGTGCACCACTCAGCCAAGCTCTAAGCCTGAATCTAAATATGATCTCAAAGGAAATTCCTCCCAGATGAACGCAGGAGTGTGACTCTCTGGGGAAGGGAGAGTAACAGACTTAAAAAAGGTATTTCTGTTCTCCATTGAGAGTAAAGTGTAGGAGTTAAGATCTGTGGGAAATAAGCAGGAGAAAAAAGACAGGAAAAGTCAGATATGGTGGTGCAGAAGGCAGTAAGAAAAAAAAAGCCAATACCATGTTCAGGGTGTTCAGATATATTTTCAAAAACTGTTAAAGTCAAGGCACCGAAGGTTAAATCAACAAAGGCAGGTTCAAGCCGCCATGTTGATTTTACAGATTCTTCAGAGAAGTGGGGGCAGTTCGTGAGTGAAAACCCATCTCTGGAGCAGGCATGGAAAGCCCGACTGAACGCCTGGATGTAAGGGACAGAGACATGTCAGAGCATTCAGCAAGCATGAGAGTGAGTGCTGTCAATCAGTCGCCTAGTTCTGTGTGGTCTGGAGGTAATGGTGCACGAGGCGAAGCAGAGCATGCTGCACGCTTGGGCAGAGGCGGCTGGGGCTCTGTTGTTTCTAATGTATCCCCAGAGCTGTATAATAATATGTGTGGTGGTGAGTGTGAGAGAATGAGGACTGCTTAATATGTCTTTGGAGAGGCAGTATTTTGTCAGTGCTGAGGATGCGTGATCCGCATTTAAGACAAGGCGGCTGGGTTGGAACAGCTTCCCAGTGATGCAAATTTAGCATTGAATTTGTTGAATATAAATGAATTGCAATTCATGATTAAGCAAACTATTTCTAATGAATTGAATTCCATGTTATTGTCATCCAGAAATCAATTTAATAGAGCTAATGAATTTGATTCAGTGATTGATAAAAGATATTGTAATGTAATGAATTCCCTCAATGTAATGGATTTGCGTAGTGCACACTCAAGAACGACATTTCAAGATAATATGTGCACTGAAGAGGTGAATAGGAATAATAGAGAAATGCAGTTTTAGAAATGAATATGGAAAGAGATAGAGAGCAAAAGGAAACAATGACAAGGAAAAGACGAGTGGAAGGTCAGAGAAATGAGGACATTGATATATATGAAGAGTCAAAAAGTTCTGTTAAAAGGAAGAAGAGTAGTGTGGAAATTGAGGATCAGATGACTGGCAAGAGGATGATGTTCAAGTGGATGTGGTAGAAATGGATGTGGATAGTACTTCTGAAGGAGAGGAAGATGAAGAAGTAGGCAGTAGTATATTGTTTCAAGCAGATCAGTTTAAAAGTGTGCTTAAAAAGGGTTTTGCATACATTAGGCTTAGAACTGGATGAGCATAAGGAGCTCTAAGGAGTTAAAAGGCTGCAAAAGTGGCATCTGTACTAAAAAAGAAACCCATGGTTTTGATATACCAGTGCCTGATACGTTTCAAGAGTTGATTTATACAGAAGGAGAAGCATCTTTCACTACACATAGATTTTTAGGTCATACTAACAAAATAGAATAGAATCTTTATTACAGTCATAGACAAGCATAGGTAAAAAGGGGGTACAGAAAAGGATAAAAACACAGGTTAAAAACAGATTAAAGACAGCATTGAAATTCTCCTTCAGGTTGCACAGCTCCCATATAACAAGACAATCTTGGAGTTAGTCTACTGCGGAGGTCAGTGCCTGACGAATTTTAACCGCTGCTGCACGGAATCTGGCAACATTATATGTTATATGGGTGTTGGTGTCTGAAAGTAGCAAAGACATATAGAATTCTCCAGTACATCCTTGGTATTTATGCAAGAGAGGGGAAATAAGGCTGAGGTGGATGTCTCTGTAGTATGAGCACTGGAGAAGCACATGCTCTGTTGTTTCAATTTGGCTGGAGCCACAGGGCACAGTCTGTCTGAGAACAGGTTCTTCTTGTATCGGCCGTCCAGGACAGCTGAGGGGAGGGCATGACATCGTGCCAAGGTGAAGGTCCTCCAAGGTGAAGGTCCTCCGGTGTTTAGGTACTTCTAGTTTTGCTAAGTATGCCATAGGTGAAGCTTGATATCTATTGATAGCAATAAAGGTTGAGGTGCTAGCTACATCGACTTGTTGCTCTGTATCTACCACCCATTGTTTGATAGCTGCTTTGGCCTTATCATATCCCATGCTGATCAGAAGCTCTGGGGAAAAACCAAGTGATGAGATTTTAGTTTTCATTATCTGTTTCCATGTAGACTGGAAGTCATCTCTCAAGGTTAATGGAGCCAGGCCAGTGGGAAAGAAGAATAGTCTAAGCCAGTAGCTGAGTATAGTTACCCATACTCTGGCCTCCACTTTCATAAAGCCTGACTCTAGTCACAGAGTTGCGTTGGAGATGCATTTTGGAACTTGGAGAGCTGATCTTAAAAATTTGGATTGCACAAGTTCTAATGGTGCAGGGTTCGGACAGGGTTCCAGTTGGGATCCATAAAGGAGTTGTGCTACTGACTTGACTTTGAAGAGTTTGAGTGCTGCGAGTATATACTGGCCTCCTCTTGTCTTAAGAAATTTGAGAATAATTTGATAATTTAAGGATAATTTGATGAGCTCCTCTTTTGTGTTACCAGGCACATACTCTCCATGTGCTTTCCTGCTGCCAGTAGCATGAAAGATTACCCCCAGATATTTGAAGCAGGAGACCTGTTCAGTCTTTTGTCCATCTATACTCCAGGTATGATTCTTGGGCCTTTTAGAAAATGCCATGACTTTAGTTTTTTGGTAGTTGAGTACTAGCTGATCCTCTCTGCAGTACTGTGCTAGTGCTCTTAGTGCTCTTTTTAGGCCAATGGGTGTTCTTGATAGTACTGCAGCAGCAGCAGCATAAAGTAGAACTGAAATATGTCTTCCGTCTGTTTTGGGGGGGGTGGAAGTTTGTGTTGTCAAGAAGGCCCACCATGCTGTTGATGTAAAAGTTGAACAAGAGTGGAGCTAGTATGCAACCTTGCTTGACACCCTTCTCAGTGTCGATGGCATTGGTGAGATGACCCGGAGGTTACATCTTATTTTGAGTGAAGTTCCTTCATGCAGCATATATATTAAGTGGAGTAGACGCCGATCGATCGAGGAGGCTTCCAGTTTTTCTCACAGTTTGGTTCTAGGTACTAACAAACTATTCTTTTGGGCAAAAAGAAGTAGAATTTCTAAAGGTTCCCTTGGTGGATGGTCCAGTGGCTGCACTTATTTCGGGGCCGTGGTTCCCCAAGAGGGTAATACAATGTTGAAGGATATTGATGAAAAAAGGAGCAGATTTTGAGCTTTAAGGGAAGCCCATGAGGATTCAGCTGTGACAATAAGAGCCTCAGTAGCAGCTTCTTTGTTTGCACAAGCTGCTGTAATGTGGATGCAGGAGTTAATGGATGGCAAAGAAGTTCAGTCTAGGTCTTTTCTGAGCGTGTTATCTAGAGTTAGGAAAGTATTGGAATACATGGCAGATGCCAGTTATATTTCTGTGGGATTTATGGCTAGGAATATAAATGCTATCATTGGGACGCTGACCCAAATTCCAGAAATAATTTTGCTTCTTCTTCGTGGTCTCTGTGCCTTCATACACTAGGAGCTTTAGCGCCTGCGCGGTAGCGTTCGGAAACTTCTAGAGCTTGTTCGCTTGGCGGGAACCCCTCCCCCACGCCGGTACTGCGCATGCTCCTCCCGCCGAGCAACGGTCTCTCCTCAGTTCTTTCTCGTCCGCCGCCGCGTACGGAAGGTTCTTCAGTTTGTTCCTCTCACGTTGTGCTTGGCTTGCTGTTTTCACGGTTTTACGGACTTTCGGACTGTCTTTGACCTCTCTTTCGGACTTCCCCTTCGGTTTTTCGTCTTTTTGGATTTCGGAGTTTGGCGTTTCTTCGTCTTATGTCCGCGCTCTTTAAGAAGTGCGTGTCCTGCGGCCGCAAGGTTGCCCTCAACGACGGCCATAAGGAGTGTCTCTTCTGTTTGGGTGAGTCCCACAACATCCGGACTTGCCCAATTTGCCGGGATTTTACTCCCCAAACTCTCCGCAACCGCTCCGCGAGACTCAAATCTTATTGTTGGGAACAGTCTCTGCGGGCGATAGACGAGACCTCCACTTCCAAGATGGCCGACAAGAAGACGACCACGCCATCGACGGTATCGGCGGCTGCCGTTCCGTCCACCTCGTCGGTATCGGGCTCGGTACCGGCGAAAACGCCGATCTCGGCGCTACCGAGGATCCCGAAGCTGTCGGCGGCTGCCAAGTCAGCAAAAGGATCCTCGACGGCGAGGAAGGCTGAGGCTCCCCTTACGGAGACGCCTGCAAAAAAGCGCCCTGCTCCGGACGGAGGCATGGGCAAGGAGAAGGAGAAGAAGAAGAAGAAGAAGGAAAAGAAGCGCTCCCCGGCTGGGGACGTTCGACCTCCTACTCCTCCTCCTACTCAGCAGCCTTCCAAAGGGCGAGGTGAGTCCGTCGATCTCTCGGAGGATGAGATCGAGGACGTTCCCCAACAGCGCCCGGACTCGCCTGTGGCAGACCCTCCAACCCTGGTGGAGGAGCGCCACCGCCCTCCTAGCCGTCGCAGGTCGGCCGACCTGCAGCAGAGAGAGCCCTCTGCTTCTCCGGAGCGGCGTTCGACCTCCTTTAGGTCCCGGTCCCGCTCTTCCGAGCGTCCGGTGGCCTCGCCGCCTCCGAGGGAGACAAGAGAGGAACAACCTCGCTCGTCTGCCTCCAGATACACCTCGGCGTCCTACGTGGCCAGGTACGCGAGGGAATCTGAGTGGAGAGAGCGCCCGGCCTCCTATCGGTCGCATTCGCCATCGTACCGGGATCGGTACCATCGTGGCCCGAGTCGCTGGGAGACCTTCCGGAGGTCCCGGTCACCTCGTCGACAGCGCGAATCGCGCTCGCCTAGAGGGGACGAGGCTCGGTACCGTCGACGCCGAAGCCGATCTCCGTCGGACCGCCGCTCCTTCAGCCGCTCTCCCTCCCCTCGATATCATAGGGCGAGGGAGCCTTCACCACGGTATCGGGCGATATCGCCACCTCCTAGGGTCACGGCAACGGCGACGCGCCCTACGGAGTCGGTGGTGACTGAGCGGGCTACGACGACGTCAGCCTGCCAGACTACCCCGGTCACCACCAAGAGGGTGAAGTCAGTAGTCAGCCATCCCAAGCGGGACGCTGCTGCTACCACCGCCCCGGCTGCGGAGAAGCCTAGGAAGGCAACGCCTGCGGCGGCGAAGGAGCCGGAAAGCGAGCGGCGAGAGGACTCACCGAGCTCGGAGTCGTACGACTCGAGTGCGGAGTCAGAGGTGTCTGAGGCGGCCTCCCAGGAGTCTCCTCCGTTGGGATTCGGGGACCCGATCCCAGATTCTGCTCCAGAGGACGTCCACCAGTTCTCTGCGATGCTGCTCCGCATGGCCACTACCCTCGGCCTTAAGATCGCCGATGCGGAGCCGGAGGACGACGATCCAGCCTTCTCCGTCTTTGAGGAGAAGCGACCTTCCACGGCCCCGCTGCCTCTCCTGCCCCGGGTATCTAGACTGGTGAAGGCCGCCTGGGATAGACCGGCCTCGGCTCAGCCGATACCGCAGCGGTTAGAACACCTCTACAGGGTGCAGAAGGATAACGCCGGTTATCTCTTTAATCACCCTGCACCGAACTCTGTGGTCGTCGAGTCGGCACAGACGAAGGGCTCCGGCAGGCAACACACCACCCCGCCGGACAAAGAGGGCAGGAAGTTGGACGCCTACGCAAGGAGGTTTTATTCAGCTGCCTCCTTGCAATTAGGCTGTCCAACACTCAGGCTTGCCTCGCGGCATACCTGAAAAAAGTGCTCGATCGCCTGCAACCGGCGATGGAGGCGGTACCGGAGGACATCCGCCAGGCCTCCTCCGTGATCTACAACGAGGCCATCTCCATCGCTCGCCACCAGATGGCCTCCTCCAGGCACGCAGTGGAGATTGCCTCCCGTGTCATGGCGGGATCCGTCGGCCTCCGCCGCCATGCTTGGCTGCGACCGGCCGACATCCAGGAGGACACCAGAAGGAGGATTGAAGATCTCCCCTTCGACGGTGAAGGCCTATTCAATTCGTCCACAGACGAAGCTTTGGACAATCTCGTCAAGGCGAGGCTGACCGCCAAAAAGATCGGGCTGCAGCCGGCCACGCAAGCCCGCAGGGCCTCCACCTTCCGCCCATCCTGGCGACGATCTTCCACCTCGTCGTTCCAGCGTTCGGCCCAGTCTGGACAGTCGAGACCGTCCTCCGGCTCATCGGCCAGACGCACGATTAGGCGGCGCCCGGCTTCGTCCAAGAAGTCCTCCTCCGAGACAAAGTCTCGGTTTTGATGTGCCCGGCAGGACCTACCAACACCCACTCTTCAGCCTACCATCAGCGCTCGGAGACCGACCGACACTGGCTCGACACCTAGCGGAGTGGCAGTATGTCACCACGGACTCTTGGGTGCTTTCCATCGTCCGTCTTGGCTACGCCATCGAGTTTCTCGATATTCCTCCTCGCGGCGTTTACTACTCCACGCCGTCGAGTCCGGCCCTCCTGGAAGAGATCCAATCCCTCCTCCAGAAAGGGGCGATCGAGCAGCTCCCGCAAGAGGCCAAGACCACCGACTTCTTCTCCAGGTACTTCACGGTACCGAAAGCCGACGGTACCCTCCGACCGATCCTAGACCTCAGAGGGGTGAACTACTACATCCGCCCCAAAAGGTTCAAGATGGTCACGATACCGTCGATCCTGCCCTTCCTACATCGAGGGGACTGGTTCGCCTCCATCGATCTCCGAGACGCATACTTCCATATCGCCATTTGCCCGCAGCACAGACGGTACCTCCGCTTCGCAGTCGACGACACCTGTTACCAGTACAAGGTGCTGCCGTTCGGACTCTCGACTGCCCCAAGGGTCTTCACCAAGTGCATGGCCCCGGTGGTATCCTACCTGCGGACGAAGGGCGCTTCTGTCTTCCCTTACCTCGACGATTGGCTGTTGGTGGCGTCCTGCAAACAGAGACTTTACCACGACGTCCACATGACGTTGTCACTCTTGACCCGCCTTGGTCTACGGGTGAATCCGAAGAAGTCCCACCTCGAGCCGGCGAGGATCTTGGACTTCATCGGGGCGACGCTCGACTCGACCTCCGCCAGGGCGTACCTGCCAGAGTCTCGAGCCCAAACCCTGATCCGGGCCGCCGCTCACGCTCGTACGGCCCCGACGTTATCTGCGAGAAGCGTCCAGCAGCTCTTGGGCTACATGGCTGCGACGACCGCTGTGACATATCTCGCCAGGCTGAGAGCAAGACCTCTTCAACACTGGTTCGTCCGCATATTCAACCCCCTGCGAGACGAACAGACACTCCGACTGCAGCTGCCGGGAGACGTCCGCTCATCCCTCCGATGGTGGCAGTCGCGATGCAATCTCATGTCAGGGATGCCTTTCCAACAGCCGACACCGAAGGTGACGGTAACGACCGACGCCTCCCTGTATGGATGGGGTGCCCACTGCGGCGATCTCAGAGTCCGCGACAGATGGACCGACGACGAGACCGCTCTCCATATCAACGCGCTGGAGCTGCTCGCCGTCTGGAAAGCCCTAAGGGCGTTCCGCCATGCCGTGGCGGGGCGCACGGTCCTGATTCTGACGGACAACACCACTGCCGTCTGCTACATCAACAGACAAGGTGGGACTCATTCCACGACCCTGCTCGACATCGCGCTCGACCTGTGGGAATGGTGCATTCGCCTGCACACGCATCCCGTGGCGGTTCACCTGGCCGGGCAGGAGAACACCACGGCAGACGCCCTCAGCAGGGACACCTCATCCCATCACGAATGGTCTCTCTCCGGAGAGGCGTTCAGACTGATTCGGGACCGCTGGGGCGAACCATCCATCGACCTCTTCGCGACCAGGGAAAACGCGAAGTGTCGCCGATTCTGTTCCAGAGCGGGCCACGATCGTGCCTCCATCGGGGACGCTTTCCAGTTTCCGTGGACCGGGGAACTCCTCTACGCGTTCCCGCCGTTCCCGCTGCTCGGCCGGACGATATCGAAGATCCTCGCCGACCGAGCCGACGCGATCCTGGTAGCCCCGTACTGGCCGAGGCAACATTGGTTCGCACCCCTGCTACAAGCCGCGCGAGACGACCTGCTCCGGTTGCCACCGACACCGGACCTGCTCTCCCACTCCGGCGGCCGAGTCCTCCATCCGGACCTGCCACGCCTGGCCCTCCATGCCTGGAGGATATCGCACTAGACGATCCCGTGCTCGGTACCGTCCTCGTCGCGTCCAGGAAGGAATCCACCCGTCGCAACTATCAATACAAGTGGCGACGCTTCCTGACCTTCGC
The DNA here is from genome assembly GCA_948474755.1 of Ctenosaura bakeri. Classification (NCBI taxonomy): domain Eukaryota; kingdom Metazoa; phylum Chordata; class Lepidosauria; order Squamata; family Iguanidae; genus Ctenosaura; species Ctenosaura bakeri. The sequence continues at coordinate 300,138 of CAOLHI010000977.1, forward strand.
TAACGAGAGGAGTGAGCCGGTATCGCCCGCGGGGCTCTCGACCGTCCTGCACTTCCTCCTGCACCTCCGGCAACAGGGCCTGGCGTTTCCATCCCTGAAGGTGTATCTCTCCGCGATCGTGGCATACCAACCGCCACGATCTGCTGCCTCGGCCTTCTTCAGGAACGATACCGTTAAGCGGTTCCTGAAAGGACTTCATCATCTCTACCCGCCGGTATCGCCGCCGCTACCGCCGTGGTCCCTCTCGCTAGTGCTCTCGCAGCTGACGAAGCCGCCCTTCGAGCCAATGGCGACCTCGGATGACAGGCTCCTGACAATGAAAACTGCCTTCCTGGTAGCGGTGACCTCAGCGAGGCGAGCGGGTGAGATCACAGCTCTTCGTTCCGATGAGCCCTTCACGGTCTTCCACAGGGACAAGGTGGTCCTGAGACCTGACATCTCGTTCCTGCCAAAGGTGGTGTCCAGTTTCCATCTCAACCAGGACATCATCCTGCCTGCCTTCTTCCCGAACCCGACGACACCGTTGGAGCGGTCCCTCCACTCCCTGGACGTGCGTCGGGCCGTGGCCTACTACATGGACAGGACTGCTTCCTTCCGACAGACGCCGCATCTCTTCGTTTGCTATGGGCGACGTCGGAAGGGCCTAAAAGTGTCCACCCAGCGCTTCTCCAAGTGGGTGGTGAGGACTATTGAACTGGCGTATGAGCTCGCGAGGAAGCCTCCGCCAGTCCTGCTTCGAGCCCACTCCACCAGAGCTGTGGCTACTTCTGCGGCCCTCCTGCGAGGAGTTGACCTGCATGAACTCTGCCGTGTGGCGACCTGGTCCCAACCATCGACCTTCGTGCGCCACTACAGGCTCGACTGCCGGTCGCGCAGAGATGCCCGGTTTGGACGTGAGGTGTTGGCTTCCGTGCTGTAGGACCTGACCCGCCGTCCGACCGGTAAGCTACACAGTCTCCTAGTGTATGAAGGCACAGAGACCACGAGAAGAAGAACAGGTTGCTTACCTGTAACTGTGGTTCTTCGAGTGGTCATCTGTGCCATCATACACACCCGCCCTTCCTCCCCTCTTTCTCAGGTCCCTGTAGGTTCTACGGCGGACGACAGAACTGAGGAGAGACCGTTGCTCGGCGGGAGGAGCATGCGCAGTACCGGCGTGGGGGAGGGGTTCCCGCCAAGCGAACAAGCTCTAGAAGTTTCCGAACGCTACCGCGCAGGCGCTAAAGCTCCTAGTGTATGATGGCACAGATGACCACTCGAAGAACCACAGTTACAGGTAAGCAACCTGTTCTTTTGTTTCTTTTAAAGGGAGGTTGTTGTTTGGTAGTCAGCCATTGGATAAAATGTTGGTCGAGAGCAAAGAGAAAAAAGTTATGCCTACTTTACAGAAAAAGAAGGTTGAAAAGAGGTCTTTTTGAAACTCATTCCTTTTGTGGTAGAGGAAATAATAGACAACAGGATTCAAGGTATGGCCATCAGCAATGGTATAGGTCAGAGGGTCAGTTTGGAAAATCAGGATCCTTTAATAAAAAAGACAAGTTACTGAGAGAAGTGCGGGATCTACTCAGCAATAGAAACCAATTCTGACAAACAGCTGACCTGTGGGGAAGGAAGACAGCTGCAGTTTGGCATTCTTTGGAATCAGATTACATCATATCAGTAGGTTTTGCAGGTGGCAACACAGGGTTACAAGATTCTGTTCAACAGGATGCTGAAATGCAGGTTTGTCTCATCACCAGTGGCAAAAGTGGTGGAGAAAAGAAGGATAGTTGTGAAAGAGATAGAACATCTAATGCAGATAGGAGCAGTGGAGGAGATGCCTCAAGATCATTGGTTCTTGGGAATCTACTTAATGTTCTTTTCTGTCCCAAAAAGCAATGGGACTTATTGTCCTGTGTTGAACCTAAGATATCTGAACAGTTTTGTGAAGTATCTCAGGTTCAAAACAGAGACATTACAAACAATAAAAGAGAATTTGAGAGTGGGGAGCTGGGTGGCTTCAATAGATCTGAAAGAAGCTTATCTGCACATTCCCATGAGGAGTTCAGACAAGAAGTATCTCAGGTTTCAGTATATGAACAAGCATTATTAGTTCAAGGCTCTACTGTTCGTCTTGGCTTTGGCATTGAGGGTATTCACAAAAGTTTTGGTCCTTTGGTGGTTTATCTGAGGCAGAAAGGAGTACAAGTTGTATCTAGACAACTTATTAATAAAGACAGAGTCTCACCAGAAGTTGAGAAAGAGTATACAAATTACTTTAGAGGTTCCATGGATGTATGGTTTTTTTGTGAATTTTGAGAAAAGCCATTTGACACCTACGATGGTAATAACACATTTAGGAGCAAAAAGAAATACCAAGAGGGGTGAGTTTACTTCTCAGAGGAGAGAAGTATGAAAGTCAAAAATATTATGAAGAAGTTGCTCAGGATTACTTCAGTGGATGTGATGTTGCTGGCACGAGTAATGAGAACATTGGTGTCAACAATTCAGTTAGTTCCATGGCCCAGGTTCTATTGCAGAGGTTTATAAAGGTTGTTGATTCCTCATCAGTGGAACATAGGCAAGAAAAGGCACTATTTAATCAAATTGCCAGCCAAGTTGAAAAAGGAATGGACTTGGTGGACAAGAGAATTTGAATTTGAATTTGAACAAGGGTGTTCCACTGGTAGTCAACCATTACATAAAAGTTACAACAGATGCAAGCTTGACAGGTTGGGGGGCAAGGGAAGGACAACACAGGGTGTTTGGACAGGATTGGATTTGAGATGGAATATAAATTATTTGGAGCTGGAGGCAATTTATGTGGCACTTCTCAGATTTGTAGACATGGTGAAAGGTCAATATGTTCAAATTTGGATGGACAATATAACAGCAAGGGCATATGTTGTGAACCAAGGGGGCTGTGCTCCAGAGTACTGATAAACGAGTTGAACAAGCTGTTCCACTGTGCAGAGAAAAAACTACAGTCCTTAAAGGGAAATGGAATGTCAGAGCCGATTATCTCAGCTGGAACAATTTGCATCCCGGAGAATGGACTCTGAATTATCTGGTGTTTCAAGTTTGAACAAACAATTCAGGCCTTTTCAAGTAGACTTATTTGCCTCAGCCAGAAATACCAGACTAAAAAGATTCTTTTCAGTCAATGGAAGCAGGCTTGTGGAGGCATCAGATACTCTATCAGTTCCATGGCCAGAAGATCAACTATATGCTTTCCCACTGGTGCAGATAATGCAGAGAGTGCTGCTAAAGATACAGAAAGAAAAGGCGGGGTAGTGCTGACAGCGCCTTATTGGCCAAGAAGGCCCTGGTTTTCTCTACTGAAGCAAATGTCTGTAAGGTATCCTTGGAAATTGCCTCTTTGAAAGGTTCTTCTAAGTCAAGGGCCAGTGCATCATCCAAACCCAGAGTGGTTGGATTTGATGACCTGGGTATTGAAAGGAAGGCTTTAGAATCTCAGGACTATTCACCGGCTGTAGTGGACACTGTTATGGCATCTAGGTGTCAATTAATTCAAAACATATATAGTATGACATGGAAAGCTTTTGAGAAGTGATGTAATGCAAATAATTTGCAGATGGCAGGCATGCAAGTTAAGCAAATGTTACAGTTTCTGCAGCGTGGTGTACAAAGAGATCTGAGACCAAACACATTAAAGTTTCAAGTATCAATGTTATCAGTAGCATTAAAGTTTAACAGGGTTCCTCTCTCAGCACATCCCCATATGAAACTATTTTTGAGAGGTGCAATGCTGACTTCATTTCCAACAAAGCATAGATTCCCAAACTCTTTAACAAAAGACCTTTTGAGCCAATAAGGGATGCTTCTTTAAGGTTAGTAACACTTAAGACTGCACTCTTGGTGGCAATAACTTCAGCCAGAAGAGTCTCTTAATGCTAACTTATGTAAATTTGAGAAAGACAGATTAGTATTGACATTCAATCCAGCCTTTCTTCCTAAATGTGCATGGAAGAATGTGGTGCCAGGTGTTATTTATTTGCCAAATTTCTTTCCTCATCCAAAGGATGCAATGGAGAAGAGATGTCATAGTTTGGATGTGATAAGAGCTGCACGTCTTTATGTTAAAAGAGCAGCACAGATTAGGAGAACAGAGACACTATTTGTCTCATATAATCCTAAATCTATGAGTCAAAAAGCTTCTTAGGTAGTAATTGGCAAATGGATCAAGACTTGCATTTTTCAATATTAAGATGTTGCAAGTCAAGCAAGGCCATGTAACGTGTATCCACTTTCTACAAGATCCATGACTATTAGTACAGTTTATGCTGTAACTTCCTCATTACAAGATGTTTGTGATGCAGCAGGATGGTCGGAACAATCTGCTTTTATTAGACATTATAAAATGAGTAAGTTTCAATCAGAGCAAGCTGCTTTTGACAGAAGGGTGCTACAGTCACTTTTGAAAAGTAATTCCAGGATAAGTACCCAGGTTAAGACTTGGGTATTTCCCAGTCATTGTGGATTACTCCTCCGTGGCATCCCGAGAATGAGAAGTTGGACTTACCATGAAGGTTCATTCTGGGATGGCAGGAGGAAGAATCCACACCCACCCGGGGGGGGGGAGTAACGGGAAGAAAGACGAGCAGAAGTGCAGAAGAAGATGTAGGCAGTTGGAGTATTTAAGACCTTTGCAAATAGTGTAAAAATAGAGTTGGTGAAAGTTCACGGTTGCACATGGCTGGAGAAGAAAACTGACAGGAGGAGTGGGGTCCTAGTGGTCTCAACTGATTTATAATGTGGACTCCTGCTGATTCCAGTTGGAATGTGAAGATTAACCCAATCATTGTGGATTCCTCCTTCTGCCAACCCCGAATGAACCTTCACGGTAAGTCCAACTTCCCACTTACGCTATAGGAATAGGTTGTGGACTGTTTCCATGAAAAAGGACACGCTCACTTCTGGCACTTTTTTTTTCTTTTGGATATCTATCTGATTGTCCTTATTTTTATAGGTAAAAGTTGCCATTCTTAAATACATAGAGACTCTTGCACAGCAGATGGACCCAGGAGATTTTGTAAATTCAAGTGAAACTCGTCTGGCAGTGTCTCGAATTATCACTTGGACAACAGAACCTAAAAGTTCAGATGTTAGGAAGGTATTTCTGTTTGTATAAGATATATGTATATAAAGTGGTTCTTTTAAGAATGTCAATGTTTTGTACCTACCTGGAGATCAGGCTGTGGATAACATACAGAGAGGTTAGGAGCTAGGATAGGAAAAATCAGTCTTCTATCCAGGTCAAGCTACAAAGGCAATATCAGCATGGAACCCTCTCTTAAAAAAAAAAAAAAATCCACCCCTGCAGGAAAAGCCATGGCAAATTCCCTTTACTTTCTATTTGGATATCAACTGTCCTTATCATGTCCACATCATTCCTATAAGGAGTTCATGGAGAGTTTAGTCTTTTTTTTTGGAACACAGGGAGGCTGGAGCTGTATTCCATATTAGTTGTTGGAAAAGTTTGACAAACTTCTTAAAATATGAGATGGATTCACCAGATAAGATCTTAGCAATTACGTAGGCAGAACAAAGGCCTCGGGTCTTTCAGTAACACATAGATTATTGGATCCATACTGGCCACTCTGTGTTCTTGAATTTTTTAGCCCTTTCATTCTTTCCCCCAGTTGGTAGAAGATTAGTTTGGTGAATCCATGGTTATAACCTGCAATAGAGGTTCCTCTCTCAAGGATTGTAAGTAGTGCCGAGCCAGTGCATATCCACATGCCTCAATTTTTATAGCCCCATCCGCTAAAGCAGGTGTGGGCAGCTGGTGGATCTGAAGACCACTTTTCTGGCTCAGAACCTTCTAGTGTCAACAATGTTGATGTATGCCTTCAAATCACTTACAACTTATGGTGACCCTAAGGTGAACTACAATGGTGTTTTCTTGGCAACAGTTCAGAAGGGATTTGCCATTGCCTTTCTCCAAGGCTGAGAGAGTGTAACTTGCCCAGGGTCACTCAAAGGGTTTCCATGGCTGAGTGGGAATTTGAACTATGTTCTCCCAGAGTCATAGTCCAACTCCCAAACCATTATACCACACTGGCTCAGTGTCTGCTAGTTAACAGTGCTCTGAAACTCCCTCAAAACAAAAGTCCACTTCCAGTTTTGGAAAATTTGGATTAAACACTTTAAACATTTTGCGGGAGTTCCAACCTATTCAGAAGAGGCAGTTCTCCCTCTTTTTTGGCCAAAAAAGAAAGAAAAGCTGTCTGGCAAGCTTTGAGGAGTTGGGGCCACAGGAACAGCCTTGGGTGGTACATTTTGCCCCATTGTGCTAAGGACTTGGCAGCTATGCCCCACTAACTTGGAAAAATAAGTAGTGATTTAGGCCATGGAATCTGATAAGCCTCACATGTGTTTTCCTTTCCACGTGATTTATTTTAATAGTACCTATCGCTGTTGGGTAAATTTGGTATCATAGATTTAATTATCATGTTTTAGTTGGAATTTAAAGTACTGATTTCAAAATTATTACAGTTTAAAGCATACATTGTTTTTAGAATATATCAGTACATACACTTTAACACAGGAATTATTAAGTCCATTGGATCCCATAATATTAATTCTTCATTAGACTATTAGGAAGTCCTGGAAGGGTTAAAAAGCAGAAATACATAAGTGAAATTTTGGTCTCTGGGGGGAAAAAAATCTCTACAAAAATGCCAAGGTGAACGTAGTAGGCTGCTAGTAATTTGTTGTACTTCAGGAGCCTGTTAATTTGGAAGCTTGTTAACCCAAGAGAGTTCATATGTGCTTTTCAGAATAACTTTACAAATTAAAAAGAAAAGCTTAACCTTATTTGAAAAAAACATTTTCATAGGTAAAACTTATTCCTAGGGTCCAGTGGAGCTCTTATTTTCTGTACCCTATTGAGAACTGTTGGAGACAGAATTGAATCTCACTAGTGTTTTCCTATTCAAATCAACAGAAAGAAATTAATTCCTTGTTAACTATAAGTTAATTTTTTTAAGAAAAAAGAGGATGGGGAAAAGAGATGAAATACCATAGGACTAATAAACTCCATAATTGTAGAGGAATATATGGAATATATATAAACTTTTTTTAAAAAAAGTTGTACAGATAGTTAAGATCAGTTTTGAAAACTTTGGCTGATATAAAACATTAAGACTCTGACTGTCAAGCTGAATTCCTTGCTGGCCAAAAAGTGCTCGTTTTCTACCATACTTCTGTTAGAAAGAGCCTTGGCTCTTGCCTAGAATCCTCATTATTAATACGTACTTAGTTTAATGGCTTTATCTTTTTTCCTAGGCTGCACAGTCAGTGCTGATTTCTCTTTTTGAACTAAATACCCCAGAGTTTACAATGTTGCTGGGTGCTTTACCAAAAACTTTTCAGGATGGTGCCACAAAGCTGCTTCACAATCACCTCCGAAATACAGGAAATGGTGGCCAGGTAGCTTAATTTTCTTCTGTTTATCCCATATTAAAATATTTTAAAGATTTAATAATGCAGATTGATTTTTAAAATGTTTGGCCAAAAGAAATTGTGCATTTCATTATGCATAGTTTATTCATTTAATTTAAAAGATGCTATGATATTGTGTGGGATGGGGTTATGCTGACCCCGAAGACAGTGGTTTGCAGTTTGGGTATATTCAGTCCTGATCCTGGAAACTCAGGTTTCAGCAGTGGCCAGGAATGCATTTGCACAGTTAAGGCCTTAATAGAGATGTCAGATCTGGCCATGGGGACATATACCTTAATTACACCTCATATGAATTACTGTAACGTGCTCTACCAGAACTGTTTTTGAAGAATGTTGGGGAAAATCATTTGATCCAAAGAGCTGCAGCCAGATAACAGGGAGCACAAAACTCTCTTGTTGCCTCAGCTGGCCTGGGCTGCTGGTCTGTTTCCAGGCACAGTTTAAAGTGCTAGTTACAGAGTTACAGAGCCCTATATTACTTGGGTCCAGGTTATCTGAAGGACCATATTCTCCCTGTGAGCCTCCTCATGTTTTGAGGTCTTCTGGAGGAACCATTCTTTCTATCCCACCACCTCACAGGTTCATCTGGTGGGAAAGAGCCTTCTTGGTGGCTGCTCCCAGGTTTTGGAACTCACTTCTTAGAACAGTTAGACTGATGTCCTCCCTGTTATTCTGCTATAGGCAGGTGAAGACCTTTTTGGTTCAGCAGGTCTATCCGTTTTGCTTTTTAATCATCATGCTTGTAACTAATGTTAACTTTATTGTTAGTTTAATTATATTTTAAAATTTTATATTAAATGAATTTTAAACTTTTATCTGTTGTAATTTTTGTAAGCTGCTTTCAGTCCCAAGTGAGTTTTCTTGCATGTCATTCCTCAAGCAGTGCTTTGTGTCATATTGATTCATTTGCTCATTGGTATAACTCTAACAGTTTGAGAAGAAGCCTTCAAATGTGTGTCTAAATTAAATGTTGAACATAGAACTTATTTTTCAATTACAGAGTTCAATGGGAAGCCCTTTAACAAGGCCTGTTCCACGCTCACCAGCCAGTTGGTCTAGTCCCATCACTTCCCCAACTAATACATCCCAAAATACTTTGTCACCAAGGTAAGAGACCAAAGTTTCATCCAGCTGAATAAACAGCATGCATCTGTTATGGAGGTAACAGGAAGAAAGGACCAGAGCAGTGATATGCACCAATTCCTCCTTCCCTTTACAGCCTTCAATTCCACATACTGTTTTTAAGTGTCAAGCAAACCTCCAAAGCATAATTATCAGGGCACAGCAGACTGCAATGGAAATGGTATTAGCGAAAAGCCCTTCCCCCATTCTATCCACAAGATCATCTGTTTTGCAAAATCTGCAACACTGGATCTAATATATCTCATTTAATGATTTACTCTTAACAAAATAGGGTTTCCAACAAAAAGTAATAAATTAGAAATTATCTCCAACTATGTTTTGAATTTAACCTCAGAAAAAATATAGTAACTGGTATGTTTAAAGGCCAAAACTATTTCCATTCTTATTTCCATTCTTTCTTTATCCCAGGAATACTTAGTATCTTTATTTTGATTTGTCCTCCATAATCCTCATTACCCATGGCAGGATGCTTTTTCCATAATTGTGCTGCATTGTTTCCTTTTCTTCATTAGCAATTTGTTCTGACCTCTTGTGTTAAGTTACGTAGCAGCCCTTCGCCTTTGTTTTTCATTCCCAAGTGTTTCACTTAGAGGCATGTTAAAATTTACTGACTGCATGACATGTACACATTTGATCCCAGGGGAGTTCCTGCCATCTCCAGTTAAAAGAATTAACTAGCAAGTGAAAGGGAAGATCCTATTCTCACATTCAACAAAACAGCAGATTTAAGAAATAAACAATTAGGACTTATATAAATCTATTGTAAATTTTAAAAATCAGATTATAATAAACACATATAGAAAATCAATGATCTATAGTAAATATAGTTTTGTAATAACACTTAAAGCATAATACATTAAGGCATTTGAAGGTCAGTTTGGCATAAAATTTCGCATCATTGATATAAACACATCATTACTTGAACAAAGGCCAGATGAACAGTAGCTAATATTGAAGATGTTTCCTTCTAAAAATCTTCTAATTCATTCCCCTACTCAGAGCCAAATGCCTTGATCTAAAGTTCCTCGAATGATAGGAATAAGAATGGCTGTCACCTTCAGCAGCTGCAGACCGTGGCCTGCTCAAGAGCCAGAAGTGCTGCCAGTCAGAGTAGACATTCTTGAGCTCAGTGGACAGATGCCTTCTTTAAGTCCTATGTTCCCTTGATTCTTATGTCAGAATTCACATACAAAAATATCAATTAGAGGACAAGAAAACATTGTTATTAAAAAAAAATTTTACTCTGCTTTTGTTGCTGTTGTTGTACAGTGCATTTGATTATGACACAGAAAACATGAATTCAGAAGATATTTATAGTTCTCTTCGTGGAGTGACTGAAGCAATTCAGAACTTTAGCTTCCGCAGTCAGGAAGATATGAATGAGCCTATAAAACGAGATTCCAAAAAGGAGGATGGCGATTCAGTGAGTATTTCAGTTGACAGAAAAAAATTAATTTAAAAAATGTAAGAGTTGTAGATTTGAAAAAAGACAAAAACATCCCTACTGCCCCATGACTGCTTCCTGTGAAAACAAAGGAAGTTTTGCAGTAGCTAGAGGCAAGGGGATGATGCTGTAAAAGAATAATATTACGTAGCCAGGGACAATGAAGGAGACAAAGCTAGGAAACGGTTATGTGTTAGTAAAGTATTTTTCCCCTTCGTAAGCTTTCAGGATGTAAAAAGGATATGTGTGTGTCTGTGTGCACCTGCTTTTTTAAACTCAGTTTATACTTAGGCTAGGTTAATACTTAGCCTCAAATTAAAAGAAGTGACACCAATCCTTGGAACAAAGACAGTGTGAGAGGCAGAGATTGTACTGAATTTCATGCTCCTTCTGAACACCCTGCTTGCTTACCCAGGTTTAGAATGGGTCCACAGAAAGATTATAAATAAATACATGTTGGTGTGTTGTTGTCATTATTGTTTTGTACATGTATCTGTTTTCTCTTTGTAGATTTGCAGTGGGTCTGGAATAGTAGATCTGCGAGCAGGAGGTGGAGCTGCTGATACAGGCCGAACAGCTCTTGACAACAAAACCTCATTACTTAACACAATGCCTCCTCATTCATCCCCACGGTCACGTGATTATAATCCATACAATTACACAGATAGTGTTGGCTCTTTTAATAAATCAGCTTTGAAGGAGGCCATGTTTGATGATGATGCAGACCAGTTTCCTGATGGTAAATCAAATGTGATTCAAAGAGTATCAAGAGAGGGTTATTTGAAGGGAGCAGTACAAAAGTAAAGAGCATTGTTATCTGACCCAAATAACATACAAGAACAACAGCCTTGCAGGGGAAGGCTTCTAGCAGATACCTTTAGTTATGATTATCTGAATGAAATTCTGAACTAGAATCCAAAATTCTGATAAGAAAACACTGAAGAATTAAATGAAATATTGACTTCTTAAAAATTAAACCCTGTGTACATTTCTTAATTTTTTAAAAGTTGATGGTTAAACATTTTTCTGTTCATAATTTTGGAACAAATAACATAAGGCTAAGTGATATATAGTGAAATATATATTTAAGAAAAAGGCACATGAATTCCTTATGCAGATGAAAGCAGGACCTGTACTTCCCAACCTCCATAGTAACAGATTGTGCCATCCATAGATAGAACCAGCCCTCCTCAATTTATAAGCAAAAGGAGTGTCATGTTTTGCTGGCAGAATATTTTAAAGTGGAGCAGAGTAGTTGGTGTGTTTGTGTGTTGTGGTATTCTTCAAACTTCATTTTGGAGAACACGTATAAGAGAAGTGCTGCACTGAACTCATTTAGGCATACTGTAATAGTCTGTAGGCATATTCTTTCTCTTTCATGTTACTGAGTCTGTGAAAGACCTGGAAAGGTTCTTGCTTATTCAGTTAGAGAAGTAAGTGCATTTTTGACTAGAGATAATGGGAGAGGAGTTGTGATCTCCATCACACTTTCACACAATGCTAGAGGTTTAATGTGGTGTTTCTTCTTTAATAGCACTCTGTGCTTCAGAGTGCACTAGAACCTTGGATTCAGGCTGTGTTCAGGGCCCTCTTGTGTTCTCTCTTGGTCTGAACTACTAGATAGTAACAAGTAAAGAGACTTAGGAGTTTGCTTTCCAAGAATTTTCTTGTTTGTCTGGCAGAAGTCCAAGATTTGTCATGCCTTATCTTTTAGTTCATGTTCTTTCTTGAAATAATTAACATGGGATCTCAGCAGCTGGATGTTTCTTTTATCATTTGTTGATTGGAAATATTCAGGAATGTTTTGGCTGATGACAGTTATTGCCACATCACTAGTAACTATCTTTAGGAAGGAGAATGCCTCTTGAGACCTGGCAGTCTTCCTTCAAAGAATCTGCCTCCCATTCGGATCACAGATTTCTCAGTGTCTGAACTGCTCAAGTAGAAAGAGAATTTGCCAGACAGTATTTTCTAGGCTATACAGCAAATAAATTAAAATTGATTTTAATTACTTATGAATGTCCCATCTAAAAAGAGGCTTGTTAGATCTTATGTTGTAGATCTGAAATCACATCTTTTACATAGAGAATTTAAAAATTAGTTGCTTTTTACAAGTTTACATTTTTCTTTGGCCCAGAACCTCCCCTGGACCATTCTGACCTGGTTGCAGAATTGCTGAAGGAATTATCAAACCATAATGAGAGAGTTGAAGAAAGAAAAGCTGCTCTTTATGAACTAATGAAATTGACTCAGGAAGAGTCATTTGGTGTTTGGGATGAGCACTTCAAAACAATTCTCCTTCTCTTACTTGAAACCCTTGGGGATAAAGAGGTAAGGCCCTAACTGATATGAATCCTTTGCTTTCCTGTCTTAAAACAAATATATTGATACTATCTTTTGCCTTGAAAACTTAGTACATCAGCATAATAAACCTTTGCCTTGGTAGAAAACTGAGAAGAAACCTGAAAGATGTTGCTTTCTTGATGTGGCCTCTGAACACACATATATGCACAGTAGTGTATCCCCTCCTTCATTTAAATAGGTTATGTTGATCACAGTTTGAGAATTGTTTTATTTATATGTAGCAAGATTGATGTTGAGTGCCTGCATTGCATGAAGGGGAGATATTCTTATCATAGTGTGTTGTCACAATTTCTGACATCAGTGGAGGTCTTGGATGCTCATGCAACTACATTCTGTGTTGCAGTTGCAGTGATGTTAGATATATTTTAACATACAGTATATTCTGATGTTAGTACTAAGTAAAGATGATATTCACTACAAATATTCTGTGAAAAAGAAACATGATTACTTAGGCAGATCTTGCATCTGATCTTGGCTACTAAGCTTGGTCAGCCCTGGATAGTATTTGGGTGGGAGACTGCCAACAACTAGGTGCTATAGGCTATATTTCAGAGGAAGGAACCAGCAAAAAAACCTCTGAGTATTCCTTGCCTAAGGCCTTTTCTGCATTACACTGTTATAGTGCTATTCTACTTTCAGCATCCTATGGAATTCTGGGATTTGTAGTTTAGGGAGGGACATTTAGAATCTCAGCAAGAGAGCTCTTTGGCCTCAGTAAACTACAAAGCCCACAATTCCACAGGCTGCTGGTAAAGTGGAATAGCACTATAACAGTGTAGTGCAGAAAGAAAATTCTGTGATGGGGTCACCATATATCGACAGATAACTTGAAGGCACATACCCACACAATCTGAAAAGGCCCATATTAAATACTGACTTCAGGTATTCATATTTCTGATGTTAAAAATAATTAGTTGAGGATATGGAATAAAGACTAAATCAAGTATGTTTAAAATTTCAGCATGCAATTAGAGCACTGGCATTGAAAGTCTTAAGAGAAATTTTGAGGCACCAACCAGCAAGATTTAGAAACTATGCAGAGCTCACAATCATGAAGACTCTAGAAGCTCATAAGGATCCTCACAAGGAGGTTTGTATCCTGTTCAGTGAGCTTGTGTTATCCTTGAGCGGATTTTAAAGTTTTTACTGTGCTGTTCAAAACAAAAATTAAAATTCATCTTAAGAATACTAAGGTAGCTCATGAACTTGATATTTGAGAAAGTAATACTCTTGGGTTACAATCCAAAATAAATGCCTAGCACATAAATACACCCTGTAGCTTTGTGAAGAAGTATTAATTCTTGGTTTGGGTGGGGCGTCCCTTAAAATGAGTCAGCAATCAATATTGTAACCAGAAATCTATGTCCTTTCAGGTACATGAATATCACTAGGATGTAATACTAACACATTAGGCCCAGGCACCTGGAGTAATCAGTAGTACTGTGCTTGTCTGATAATAGGTGGAAAAGATACCATTTTTCCCCACTCAGGATTTAGCTTCACATATACTCCCCAGCAGTACAGGACTGCATCACAGTGAAATGGCTTCTGTGCCACTACCTCTAAAAAGACTTTCTCTGTACTCTTTCCATGTCACTGCTAACACTCTACCTACCTGTCCAAAGATTAAGGTCTGCTGGTGAAGCCCTCTTTTTCCCCCACACCAGTGGCAGCAATGTTGCGGCAACCAGGTTTGGAAAGCCTTCTTTTGCATGCCTGAGAGATACCAGAGCTGAGTTTGCTTTGGTACCAAGTTAAAACATGTATTTCCAATTATATACATGACTTTAAACTGTTTTAGTTTTAAGTTGCTAAATTGTTTATTATGCTTTTAGACTGTTTCAATTATTCCTTACCATTTTACTTTTTCAACTGTTCTGAGTGGATTTTTTTTTATACCACACAGAGATATTGTGTGAGCAGAACAAATAAATAAGTAAATAACCCTTTTTTGCCAATATGTCCTGCTTTTTATATGCCTTGTAAAAAAATGCAAAATTCATTCTCACAAATATATAAAGCAGCAATTAAAATTGTATCTCTTTGCCAGGACGTGATGTAAAATAACTAGCTAAAACTTCAGTTGGAAATCATGGTTTAACTATCTGAATTAATCAAGAATCAGCTCTTGTTTTCAAGCAGGATTCTTCACTCTTCCCCATTTTTAAAAGACTCATTATGGTTGCAGTATGTGGAATTGAAACATCCAGATCCTTAACTGATAGTTACCCAGATAAATCACTTTATTGTTTGGAGACATACATTTTCAAGCCTGAGGTCTCTGAATGCACTTTTGAAAATACATCTTCACTATCATTGAGATGCAACAATCATGAGAGGAATTTCACTTATTAAGTAAAATGTATTTACAATGAATTTTCCAGTCAGTTTTAACAGTTAAACCACAAGTAAAATCGAGCTTTTGCGATTTAATTGCTTCTCAATGTTTGTTTAATCTTTCAGGTGGTAAGATCAGCTGAGGAGGCTGCAACTATGCTTGCTTCATCCATTAGTCCAGATCAGTGCATAAAAGTACTTTGTCCCATTATTCAGACAGCAGATTACCCTATAAATCTGGCTGCAATCAAAATGCAGACTAAGGTGATAGAGAGAGTACCTAAAGAAACACTCGCTCAGCTTTTGCCAGAAATAGTACCAGGTCTAATACAGGTAAGAAAGTATGCACAAATATTTATATACAATAAATGAATAAATCAGTTGTTTTGCAAAGAATTAGAACTTAAAACCTAAGCTGTAATAAATTGTACATTGAGTATATTTGACCCAAATGTATTTCTTTTGAAGCCACTTATCATCCTGCCCACAGGAACCTCACCAGTTAGTTCCCAGCTTAGTTTAGTATTCCTGCAGGGAATGACTTTTTACATGTTGTTGTTCTCTTACTCAGTAACCAATATGATTTTAAATGCTTTTTTTTTTATTTCTAGGGCTATGATAACTCAGAGAGCAGTGTTCGGAAGGCTTGCGTCTTCTGTCTTGTAGCCATTCACGCAGTGATTGGGGATGAGCTAAAACCACATCTCAGCCAACTCACTGGCAGCAAAGTAGGTGGAGCCTTGTCAGATCCAAAAACCTAATTTGGTTTCAGACGTTTACTGCAAAAAGGGTGAATTTTAGGGGACAGATTTTTTTTTCTTGGACTTAGCTTTTGCTGTTTTCAGGGAACTGATAGTCACTTTATTTTCTGTAAAACACTCCAAGCATTTTTTAAAAATAAGAGTGTATAAATAAACTGATTCTATGACTATTAGCATGTTGGGCACAAAAGCAGGGTTGAAATATTTCTCTGTATTAGAGCAGACTAAACCCCAGTTTATACATGGAGCAGAATCAAGCAATGGATATTTTGTGGATTGTACTATTTCAGGCAGCAGATAAGGTGTTGCATGTTTAAGAGGTCCTCTACCACACGTACAAACAAGTCCTCTGTGCAAGTAGAAATAGTAGTGTATTGTGCCATAGTACCATGCTTGTATAGCAGAACCCATCTCCCTGGCATGCTTTTTCTCTGTGTGCAGACCTTTCCCAATGGGGCAGCATTCAAACACTCAAGACATACTGCATTGGTAGATTAAAAAAATACTTTCTTTACTCTGCAAATTATGTTTAAGGGTCAGTTCAGACATAATAACAAACAATGGTTCTTCTTCGTGGTCTCTGTGCCCTCAGACAATGGGATCTTCATGCATGCGCAGTAGTGTTTCAGAAAGTTCCAACGTTGAGCAGCTTGTTGGGAACCCCTCCCCCATACGTACTCAGCATGCTCAGTCCTGCCAAGCTAATGGTCTCTCCTCAGTTTCTTTTTGTCCGCCAATCTGTTAGCAGCTCAGAAGGCTTCCTCACTGAGCAGTTTTCTGTTTCCTGGCTTTTCCTTGGCTGTTCTTTGGATTACTGTCCTTTGGTATCCTTCAGGATAAAAGACTGTAAGAACTCTTCCCCCTTTTTATGTCTTCTCTTTTTAAATTTTGCATTACCTGCGGCTGCAAGGTTTCACTGTCCAACGCCCACCCCAAGTGCCTATTCTGCCTCGGGGAAGGCCATAACGTTCGGGCCTGTTCCATCTGTAAGGAATTTACATCGCAGACGCTGAAGAACAGGGCTTCCCATCTAAAATCTTATTGTTGGGAGCAAGCTCTCTGATTGAAGGAACAGGAGGCTTCAGTATGGCCCTTTTTACTGCCCTGGTTCACTGCGTTCTTCGCGAGGCCCTTCAAAGTTGAAGTCTCCATCCACAGCCTTGCTGTTGCCCACGATGTCTACGGTATCGATTTCCTCTTTCGTACCAACAGCTTCGGTACCTATACCGACACTGACTTCATCAGCTTTACCTCCGATCTCTTCTCTGCCAAGAATTCCAAAGCTCTCAAAGATGCCTGCTGTTCCCTCTTCTAGCTCCGGAGACATCTCCTCCAACTTGTAGCAGACCTCTGTCCAGCAGCCTCACAAGGTATCTACTTTGGCAGAGCGCAAGAGAGCTTCCTGGCATCACTCTTCTGTGTCTTCAAAGAAGAAAAGAAGAAGGAGAAGCACCGTTCTCCTTCGCCCACTACCCATCCATCGGCTACTCAGCTGCCTTCGCTTGGTCCTCTATTGACACCTCCCCTGACGCAGCCTTCGGTATCCACCATGGGCAAGGTCAAGGCTCTTGTTCTTTCGCCGATGCATGTTTCCAGCCAGCTCCCGGTACTATCTGTCCCAGCAGCTGTTGACCTTGCGTCCAACCCAGACTGTTGGCCTATGCCAACTGCTTCTCCGCCTGTTACGTCAGATCAGCCTGGAGAGGGATCCTCAAGGGTTTTTTTCTGGCCACCGAGAAACGGACTGTCCGTTTATATCGGACGCTCCTCAGGCTCCCTCCTGAGACCGGCCTCGAAGCAGCGTGGCCCACTCTCCAGGACGTGGTGAGAGGGGTCGGTCCCCTCGTTGTCAGGATTACAGCTACTGCAGGTTCATGAGGTTCCCCAGCAAGAGCTGACTCACCTTTCTTATCAGCATCGTATATAGCCCATTTACAGCCGTGACCATCTTTGGAGGGAGCAACTTGGCTCATACCACTCTTACTTGCCTACATATCGTGATTGATACCATCCTGACGTACGTCGTTGGTCTCCATATCGTCCTTGGCGGTTGCACTCCCCATCGCACTCTCCCTCAGGATTGCGCTACCAATGGTCTCCTCAGTACCATCACTCTCGGTCCCACTCCCGGTCCTGATCGGTGTATTACCGACGTTCCGTCTCATCCTCATTGTCGGTCCCATGGTTGATCGCCTCGTTACTAGGCTGCCTCACCTCCGCCTCAAGTGACAGCTATGGTGTCATGGCCTCCATCAGACATTCAGGCTGCATCACTTCCTCCAACTACTTCGTTGGCCCTGTTACTGATGCAGTCCATCCCCACACCAGTCCCGACTGTTCTACCAATCTTATCAGCACTGGCCCCGATACCGGCTTTGGTACCAACCTCCATACCAGCTCCATTGGTCATACTGGCCTCGGTTGGTGTTCCACCTGCCATTCCCAGTGCATCTTCAATTGCTCAAGCTCGCCATTCTCGCTCACCTCCATCTTCTCCTTCCTCTGGCTCTTATGATTCAGATGGTGATTCCATGGATTCAACACCACAATCTCATACCTCTCCTCCACTCACCTTCGGGGACCCGACCCCTGATTCAGCCCCAGAGGATGTCAAACAGTTTTAGGACATCTTGGTTAGAATGGCCAATGCCTTGGGCCTTGATATCTCTGGCCCTGCTTGGACAGTACAGGACCCAGTATTCCATTACGTTGACTCGTGTCTTCCATCAACCACTCTGATTCCCTTCTCCCGGTGTTGCAGGAGGTGCTTAAGCACCCATGGGCCCAACCGGCCTCTCTTTAGCCAATTCCTCACTGTCTAGAGTACCTTTACTGTGCTCAAAGGAAGGACGTCAACTTTCTCTTCAATCATCCGATTCCGAATTTGATCATTGTTGAATCCTCCCAAACGAAAGAGGGTAAAAGGGCCCATACCACTCCCCCTGGTCATGAGGGTCTTCACGTAGATGTCTTTGGTCGCCGGTTTTACTCAGCCTCTTTGTTGATTGCCAGGATCTCTAACGCTCAGGTTTGCCTGGCTGCCTATCAATGAAACATTTGGGATAAATTCTTCCCTCTTATTTCCCACCTGCCGGATGACCACCAGGCTACTACCATTCAATGTTATAATGTTATAATGAGTCTGTGGCCCGTTTGAACCAACAGATCTTATGTTCTCATCACACTGTTGAGGATGCAGTGCGGGTGATGGTGGGTGCGATCGTCCTTTGCCAGTTTGCATGGCTTCTGTCCGCTGGTCTGACCGAAGACAGCAGGAGGAGAATCGAAGACCTCCTCTTTGATGGTTAGGGGCTCTTCCACGCAACCCCAGATGATTCTATGGATCATCTGATGAAAGCTTGTCTGACAGCAAAAAGATGGGTCTTCCTCCATCAGCCCAGCCTAGAAGGCCCTATTCATCCCGCTCCTGGTGGGGATGCTCCTCCTATTCTTATAGGTCGTGTTCTCTGCGTCGTACATCTCACCAATCTTCTCTGCAGGCTTCTTTGTCTCGCCGCCCTTTCAGGCACTGCCAACCATCTTCTAAGAAGTCCTCTTTGACTACCAAGTCCCATTTTTGACTTCTCTTGCAGGTCACCACCTCTACCGCTCTTCCACCTCCCGGGCCATCTGTCCAAGACCCCAGGTCTTGCTCACCATTTCAACATCTGGTGCAACATCACTTCAGACTCCTGGGTATTAACCATCATTAATCTTGGCTATGCCATTGAGTTTCGAAATACTCCTCCTCTCGGTGTCTTCTACTCCTTCCAGTCCCGCTCTTCTCGAGGAGATCAATACCCTTATTTGCAAAGGGGCCATAGAATGACTGCCATCTTTATCCAAATCCACCAGCATCTTATCCCGGGATTTCACCATACCAGAGACAGATGGCACTCTCCGACCCATTCTGGACCTCTGGGGGTCAACTCCTTCATCTCCCCCTGGAAGTTCAAGATGGTCACACTGTCATCTATCCTGCTTCTCTTCAGGCGTTGGGACTGGTTCGCATCCATAGATCTACAAGATACCTACTTCTACATCACCATTCATCCCCAGCACAGAAGATACATCTGGTTTGCGGTCGACGGCATGTGTTACCAATACAAGGTCCTGCAGTTTGGCCTCTCCACCGCCCCCAAGGTCTTCACCAAATGCCTAGCCCCTGTGGTGTCTTACCTCCGCGTGAAACACGTCATGGTGTACCCCTACCTGGACGATTCGTTACTGGTGGCACCCTGCAAACAGAAGTTATATGAAGACATTCATGTTACTCTCTCTCTTCTCTCCGATCTTGGCCTCAGGGTGAATCCCAAGAAGTACCACTTGGAACCTACACGCACCCTAGATTTCATCAGGGCCACTCTGGACTCTGTTTCCGCCATGGTGTTCCTGCCGATGAAGCACGTACGGATCTTGCGCCAGGCCACAGCTGCCGTCCTGCATAATTCCGTCCATTTCCACTCACCGGATTCAACAAGTCCTCGGCTACATGGCAGCCACGACCGCAGTCACTTACCTGTTTCACCTCTGTGCCCGCCCGCTTCAACACTGGTTTGTCAGACATATCGACCCTCTCCTCGACGACCAGCATCAGGTTCTTTGGGTCCCTCACCTAGTCAGGGATTCCCTCTGCTGGTGGCTGTCCCCACACCATCTGCTGTGAGGGATGCCCTTTGCCGAACCCCATCCGTCACTTATCATCACTACTGATGCGTCATTCCTCGGTTGGGGAACCCATTGCGATTGTCTCTCTGTACAGGGCCACTGGGCTGGCCTAGAGATGCATTTACATATCAACACATTGGAGCTCCTAGCAATCCTCAAGGCTCTTTGGGCCTTTTGGAACCTCATCGTTGGACAGACTGTCCAGGTCCTGTCAGACAATACGACAGCGGTCTGTTACGTAAACTGGCAAAGAGGCACCCTCTCTTCCTCTCTGCTCCATCTGGCTGTACGCATATGGGATTGGTGCATTCCACTGCAGATACATCCCGTTGCAGTTCACCTAGTGGGATGGGACAACGTTACAGTGGACACGCTGAGCAGGAACACAGCATGCTACCACAAGTGGTCCCTCTCCAGCGCTGTTTTTCACCAGATTGTGTCCCGATGGGGCACCCCAACCGTCAGTCTCTTTGCGACTGACCAGAACAAGAAGTGCCCCCGTTATTGCTCCAGAGCCAGCCTGGGACGCCGCTCTCTCAGGAATGCATTCCAGTTTCCTTGGAACAGAGAGTTCCTTTACATCTTCTTGCCATTTCGTCTCTTGGGTTGAGTGGTGACCAAGATTGCTGTGGACAGGACCAGACGCCATCCTTGTAGCCCCTTATTGGCCAAAGCATCGTTGGTTCGGCCCCCTTCACACCATCTCCAGGGGCCACAGAATGCGACTTCCATGCATGCCCGACCTCCTCTAACACTCGGGCGGTCGCGTCCTTCACCCAGACCTCCCTCTCCTCTGCCATACACGTGGAGGATAACATTCTAGACTTTCCCGCTATCCAGGCAGTCCTCAAGGCTGCTAGAAAGGAATCCACTTGCAGGTCCTACGACTACAAGTGGCAGAAGTTCATGGCCTTCTCAGATGCCCGTGGTGAGGCCCCTTCTCTGGCCTCCCTGTCAACAGTGCTTCACTTCCTCATGTCTCTATGGGAGTGAGGACTCACCTTTTCCTCTCTCAAGCTTTATCTCTCTGTGATCATCGTTTACCAGCCACATGGTTCTCCTTCCTCGACTCTTTTCAGGAATGCTATGGTCAAACAGTTCTTCAAAGGCCTTCAGCAACTCTACCCTCCTGTCTCCCTACTGCCTCCTCCATGGTCGCTATCACTTGTCCTTTCCCAGCTGATGCACCATCCGTTTAAGCTCATGGCCACGTCTGACGACTGTCTCCTTACTATGAAGACAGCATTCTTGGTCACTGTTACATCAGCTAGGAGGGCAGGCGAGCTGACTGCGCTACATTCAGATGAACCCTTCCTGGTGTTTCGTCAGAACAAGGTGGTCCTGTGTCCAGACTTCTTATTTCTTCCTAAAGTCATCTCTGACTTCCATTTTAATCAAGATATTATTTTGCCAACTTTCTATCCTGACCCGGCTTTGCCTCTTGAGCGTTCTTCCATTCGTTCGATGTGCATCGCGCCCTAGCTTTCTACTTGCAATGGACCTCGGCCTTCCACCATACTCCCCACCTTTTTGTCTGCTATGGTAGGTGCCGGAAAGGTGACAAAGTATCTATTCAGTATTTCTCTAAATGGGTTGTCCAGATGATTCACCTTGCCTACAAACTTGCCAGGCAACCACCGCCGTCTCCACTTCGTGCCCATTCCACCAGGGCAATGGCCTCTTCGGCAGCCCTTCTCAGGGAAGTTGACCTACAGGAACTCTGTTAAGTGGCAACATGGTCGCAGCCTTCGACCTTCATCCGCCACTACCGCCTTGATTGTAGAGCCCGGCATGATGCCCGCTTTGGTCATGCAGCGCTGTCTTCTGTCATCTAGGACCTGACTCGCCATCCAGTGGTAAGCTACTCAATCTCACATTGTGTGAGGCACAGAGACCATGAAGAAGAAGAATAGGTTGCTTACCTGTAACTGTGGTTCTTCAAGTGGTCATCTGTGCCCTCACACACACCTGCCCAGCCTCCCCTCTTTCAGGTCCTTGCTTCGGCAGACTTCGAAACAGGAGAGACCGTTTGCTTGGCGGGACTGAGCATGCTCAGTACCATATGGGGTAGGGGTTCCCACCAAGCTGCTCAGCTCTGGAACTTTCCGAAATGCTACTGTGCATGCGCGAAGATCCCATTGTGTGACGGCACAGATGACCACTCGAAGAACCACAGTTACAGGTAAGCAACCTGTTCTTATCTGCTACAAAAAAGGGGTCCTTTTCCCCTCATTTCATCTTTCACACCAATAAGAATAAAGGTTACTCCAGACCGTGTCACCCTAACCATAATTAATTATGACACCTGAACTTTAGGTTGATTTAAACAAGTGTTGGGAATCATGCGGCTCTCCGGGTGTTGTTGAACTGCAGTTTCCAGCACTTCTCACTGTTGCTAGCGTTGGCTAGGGCTGCTGGGAGTTATAGTCCTTCACTGCTTAGAGACTCACTCTTGGTTTGACAGTAGTTGATAAGAATAAGCCAGGATCAAACTATGGTTTCAGATCCTAATTCCCAAACTGCAATTCTTCTTATGTTTAGGTATGATCAAAAAGTTAGTTTAAACTAGATAGCTTCTTCTCATAGGTGTGAACAATAAATATTTAGGCCTATGGTAACAGCTCGTTCTCACAGCTTGTTCTTAGCTTTCTCATTTAGAGCTGTAAATTCAACTCAGGTATCCAACTACTCAATAGCTGCTGTTAACAAGTGGTGTTGTTGCTTGTGTGCGCATTCAAGTCCTTTCTAAGTTATGGCAACCCTAAGGTGACCTTACTATGGAGTTTTCTTAGCAAGATTTTTTCACAGGGCGTTTGCCTTTGCCTTGCTCTCAGGCTGAATGTAACTTGCCCCAGGTCACCCAGTGGGTTTCCATGGCTGAGCAGATTCAAACCCAAGTCTCCCAGAATTCTGCTCCAAAACACTATACCACACTAGACTACGCTTAACCCTGTACGTATCTTATAGAGATGCATACTTACAGAGACATGTGATTATTTCATAAATGATGTAAAAATAGTAACTTCCTTCACTTTAAGCAACAATTACAAATGGTCTGTCTTTTCCCCATTTTATACATTTTTTCCTGACAAGTAAGTTTTTTCCTTGTTGCAGTTACTTAATTTATAAGTTACCTAAAATGATTTGCATTGGTACTCACCTTGCCATGACTACTGAACAAGATGTTTATTGACTTAAATCTGCAGATGAAGTTGTTGAACCTTTACATCAAACGTGCCCAAACAGGCTCTGGAGCAGGTGATGCAGCCGCAGATGTTCCTGGACAAAGCTAGTGATGCGTCTGCCCGCATGATAGGTCATAAGAAGAAGAGTCACATCAGTAAAAGGAAAAGTCTCAAACACACATTTTGGAACTGCTCATTTTTTTTGTTGTTGTTCCCCCCCCTTTTTTTTTTTGCCCCTTAATGAAGGGCCGCCCTCAGCCTGCATGTGACTGTTGCAGTTATTCCATATCCAAAGGAAAAACAGTATTAATATTACTTGATTGAAACAGAATAAATTTTTAAAATCTAATCCATCATGTTTTCTGTTCACACTACTCTGTGTGTCATCCCATTGATTTTTATCAGTGTTACTGTACATTTTTCTTTTTTTAAAAAAAAAATTAAATGGGAATGCTTTAAGCTTTAAAAGCTAAAATCTAAATTTCTTTGTTTTTATTCAGCTGCAAAGTAACATGACTCCTAATTGTTGTTCTTGCTTAGGTACCATTTTTTTCCCTTGGATACATGAAGTGGTAGGACACAAGAACAATGAAGCTGGACTGGTCTGAACTGCAGCTAGATTAGATCATTATACTGGAGATGCATTGTCATATGGAAGTCTTGATTCATATAATTGAGTCTGAAAGCCATGCAGTGCTCAGAAAAACTGGATTGATCTAGCTCTGTAAAAGTGGTTATGGTTCACTGTCGAATATGTTTGTCCCATGAAAAGAAATTAATTGTGAACTAGAAGGAGAGGTTCATGTAGTGCCACCTGTATGGGAGATAGCCCATTCATAATACAGTGTTGCAGAACTGAGGATATGTGGCACTCCGCTTTTCCAGCACTGGGATAAGAAAAGTCACTTAATGGATATGAACCATCCTTATCACATTGTAAAGCAGGATGCTTCAGAGTGGAGTGCTCTGCACAAGCATGCTCAGTATGTATTTATCTTTATCACTAGAATGTTGCCTCTCAAACTAATTACTGGAACTAGTAGTTCTATCATTTTAACTCACATAGGGATATATGGCAGCACTGCATAAATACTTTTCAGCAATTACTTTTCTTTTTTTTGCAAGAATGGGGGTTTCTGCACTGATTTGCAGGGGGAGGGCTAGGGGAAGAATCACAAACACTATAAACTTTTGACACCATTGGTTTTGAGTTTTAATTTGAATTGATGGGAAAAGGCACCAACTGTTGCATGGTTATCTTGAAGTGGTGTCATCAAGACCATCTGAACTGAGATGTGGAAATGTTTTCAGGTTGTTTCTGTAACTTTTTTTAACTTTATTGTGAATAATGCATCTTTGTATTTATGGACTTAAGAACTGAAAGAGGCAATGAAAATCCAGTAAATGCCCCCAGAGTCTTCTGTTTCTCAGATGTCAGCATAAGGCTTCTTTACTGAAAGATGGGAGTGAGATCAATTCAGCACCCTTCTCACAATGGCTAGAACCTAGATTTTGTGACCATGGGTACATCATCTAGTTTTAGGAATTGTGTTATTTACAAGAGAGAGGATAGCAGTGCCAAGGATGATATTTTTTTCTGCTAGGCTGAGTTTCTCTCTACCTCTTCAGGGTGAATACTTTTGACTAAGCTGCTACCCATTATGTCTTGTGGAAAAAAAATTGTCTATAGAAATATTATTTTATTTTATTTTATTTTGGTTCCTTTTACTGTTGTGTATTCAAAGCCCAGTTCTTTCACATGCAGCCAAATAGCATTTTTAAAAGAACTAATAACTATACCTGCTTAATACCTTAAAAAACAAATTGAAAATTTGCAGTTAAATAATTTAATAAGTTACTTTGACTTGGATCAGAAGTGGTTCTGACTGAGAAAGAGAAGATGTGGTTATTGAAAAAGAAATCTGTTGTGGCAGAAAACTGTTTATTGGGGAAAATATTTTAGAAATATATGTGAAAATAACCCTAACAATTGCATTATTCATCACTTGCTTTTTTAGCAGCTGAATCAGGAAAATAGTCTCCCCTTCCTCGTTCCCATATGTGTAACATTTTTGTTTTCTACTGTTCTATTACATTGTGTATTTATAGTTCTCTGCTTATCATTGTGCATATACAGGCAATAAAATGTACATAACATTACTTGAAAAAAATTAGTTTGTATACAGCTGCATTTCTGCTTTCTTTAGTGATAGGTCTTATAATTTATGCTACTTTAATTATGAAAATGCTGCCCATTTCCAAGCTTTTTAACCCTGCACAAATCATTGTAATGGTATAGGAAAACAGATTTACAGAAATAAATTGAAGTTATAAACATATCCCACTCCAAAAGGCAACACCCCCCCCAAAAAAAGTTTGACTAAATGGACTCTTAGCTGATTTTAGAAAACACAGAACACTAATGATACATGACATGTTTCTTGACTTTTATATAAAATCAGCCTACCCAAAACAAACTTCCCAGTTCAGCAAGAGATGCAGGGTATAAAAAGCCATCTATCTGCATTGCTGGCATTCATTTGGATGAAGACGCTCATCTCAGCCCTGTAGAGCTCTCAGGTAAGGTCCCAGGGCTAGCAACTGTTATGTCTATCTGCCTGAAATTGCTGCTTGTTTATGACTGTTTTGTGAACATATATTCCACAGCACCTGTGCAACGTACTTGAGAGCACAGTTTTTAAAAACATTGTATTTATTTACTTTATGTGGCTATTTTTATATTGCTTTTCAGCCCATAGTTTCAGCTAGCAAAACTTTTTACCATTTACATATAGCAAAAACAGAGGGAAGCTTGGTTAGTATTTGTTAAGTGTTCTATATGGCTCATAAACAAAGTCCCATTAGGTGTGGTACAGATAGAACACAAAATACACAAACAGTTGAAAACCAGCATACATTAAAAGTTCAACAGACGCATGCCACTATTAAACCACGTAATACTCCATAGATTGCAAAAACTGAAACAGAAGAAAGGAACCAGGATTAAAACCAAACCACAGGGACAGAAAAACCTTGAAGAACAAAAGAGGTCTTGATCTTGTGTCAAAAAAATAGTGATGAAATCAGCATGAAACAAGAACTGAAAGTTGGTTTTGACCCACACTATAAAGTTCTCTAATGCCATGCTCTCCAAATATTTTGCTTAATAACATCCAACATGTCTGGCTATTGGATGTACTGGCTGAGTCTGGTGGAAGTTTTAGTCTCAGCCATCTGGAGGGCACCACATAGGAGAGGTGCTGAGGTGGATGTGGGTGTGCAAAAACATGGCTTTTAGTGTACAAGAATAGGTTTGTTCCTGCTTGCCGTGGGAACTTCCCACCCGCTCACCATGTCCTAGGTCCAGGGGCAACAGCATGAAAAAACAGTACTCAATTTCTCCATTCTGTCAAAGGAATGATTTCATTCTTTTGACGTTCTAGATCTCATAAGGTAATCTGCATTGTCATAGTTTTTGAATAAGCGGCATAGAAATGTATCTTCAGACCTTTCTTTGCTACTCCATGAACTGTGACTATTTTCTATATTTCAGGTTACTATCTGTGACTGAAAGAGGTTGCCTAAGTGTTTTTAAATATTTTTTTCACTTGTATATGGTAAATTTACTGGGATTGAGATTATGACAAACACAGCTATATACAATTAGTTAAATCCAGATTTCCAAAAGAGGGAGGAAAAAAAATCTAGTGATAGTGATATTCCCTAATCCAGTCTCCAAACCACATAAAGAAATTATTCAGATTTCCTGTTCGCTGAGCAATATTGATGTGACAACACTGACTAATTCTGATCAAGTATGTTCCTTAATTCTCAAGTTTTGGTTTCTTTTTCCTTAGTTTTACCTTCTCCCTTCATTTATGATATTGCCATATTGTATTATGTCTTTTACCCATCTCCTTTAACTTTGTTTTCAATTTTAAATCAGGGCATATTACATTTCAGGTCTTAATACCTTTTGTATTGGAACTTTTCACTTTTTAAAACACAATTTTTTCATTTATAATCTGCCCTACAATAGCACACAAGGACCAGGGGTGGAGTAAATTGACAGTGTAAGTGGCCACAATTGTGCATAATTTCACTGTGTGAATAACAATATTTACTAGTAATGTATATATACGTTGATTTCAACAATATTCTGATGAGAAATACAATTGTGTTAGCTTCTGTACTGCAGAAGAGAAACTTATTTTCCACATGATGATGCTCTTCTGTATTATCGCACTGCAAATCTGGGTGTGGAAGGGAACGCATCAGCCAATGCTCCTCTCCACACCTGCTCGCTCCCTGTGGAAGGGAGCCGTTGCTGCACTGGGGCAAGAAGCATCACAATTGTGCAGCCACAGCTTCCACATGACAGTACAGGAGCACTGCATGATGGGAAATGTAAAATGGATTTTTTCCATTTTTCAAATACCACATGAGTGCAACACTTTATGATGGGATGGCAGTGGGACGGCGACAGTATCGTGCAGAAGCACAACCTGCTGACCGCTGCCATCTCATCACAGAAGCGGCTCAACGGCATCACGCGGAAACAGCCTGTGTTTCTTGTCAGTGTCCTTTCCAATAAATGCTCTCATATATACAAGCCATCAGAATGGTAGAGTTACCTGAAATCATTTGCTGGAGTTAAAGGTGCTGGTGTTATGACTCTATCATTCAGATTTTGTTAATAGAATTAAAAAATTAAATCCAGGTACCTTGAAATGGAAATCTTAATTAAGTTTAAGACATTTATGCCATTGATAAATAGTCCACAGTAAACAAAGAATTATTCATGTGTTGTACATGCTTATCTTCATCCGAGTTGACTTCATAGACGTTTCGAATCCACACCCATATAGATTATGATTGCCTTTTATTCATGACATGTTTGAGCACTGAGGTCTCTGGGCAGATCCAGTGTGAGGCCATGAACCTGATGGACTTTTGATAACAAACACATTTTGGCCAGGAACTGTGAGAGTGTCTCCTGAAATGTTGCACTCCCACATTCTTGTGAACTATTTTGTTGAGATTTGTTTCCCTTCTCTCTAAACATTATCTATCAACAGAGATGTACACTTTAATGTCAGAGCTAAATGCAAAAGATTGCTAGGACAAATCTGCTTCACATGAAAGGTACAAATCCTTTCTGAGAAAAGGAGAAACCAAATGAGGAGTAGTCCATCTGTTTTTAACGTGGATTAGGTTGCTTAACTAATATCATTCTAGCCAAGGTATGATAAAAGGGCAAAACTTTGACGGAAAGAAAGTAAACTGTGCAAGGCTATCCTGTGGGCTATATTTTCAACAAGTATATTCTGAACAGGAGAGAAAAGAGAAAAGTACAGACATCCCTCTTTACTTCCCATGTTCCATGATACATTTATGGTTTCCTTGGGCCTTCTTTGTCAAGAAAAGGACTAGTATTTTGTTTGTCCAGCCAGAAATCCTCACTTCTGTGGAGTTTGGGAACTTGGAATTCTGGCACCTCCAGGGCTGCTAGGAGCTAACAGCCACATAGAAGCATGAGCTCCCTCTATGAGCCATAGCTGGATTCAAGGCCTAGCAGCTTGGGTTTCCCACAAAGTACTGGAAACTATGTAAAAGGCTAACACTGAAGCCACTGCTTCTGATACAGGAATAACAGAATAGTTCTAGGATGCTCGCTTCTAGACAAGTCAACCATCTGCCAAAATCTTCTGCCTAAAAAGGAGATCCAGCAACCGGTGGAAGAAGGGCATTACTGTTCCCCATTCTTCCCTTTGAAGACTTTGTGCTCCTGTGCCTTTTTTCAAGATGACTTTGGTTTTGCAGATGAGCATCCAAGGGGTCACCTGAAGCAAGGACTTAGCAGTCCAGCTCTGAATTTTGGGGCATTTTTGTGTCTGGCCACAAAAAGCTGATGCCCCAACTGCTGCTGCTGTTTTCTATTCTTTTTAAAGCAGAGATTAAGCACTATTATCTTCCTCCGACCACCCAAATTGCTCCTTTGACTTCAGAGGACTAATACATAGATGGAGCTACTGAGTACAGTCGTTCTCCACATCTCCTTTCTCTCTCTTTTGTCTTAGTCCTCCATCTACTCCCTCTCTTGTCTCTGTTCTCTTTTATCATCCATCGATTCATCCATTTTACGTCACTTACTCCGCATCTTGCTTCCCTGCACTAGGAGACTGCATCCTTCCTCTTCTTGTTCTTCCCTAGTCTATGCCATCTGTTGTGCTTCATATTTCAGCTACACACATTACTGGCCACAATGTTAAAAATTCAGGGAAGGATGGCATGGAAGCCAGTAAAATGGGAAGGGAGGCAAATTAAAACATTAAAAACTTTACTGTCTGGCTGAAATTTGGTGGGAGGGGGATACCTGGCAGCAATGCTCTCAGCTTGAACATCAGAAATAGAAACTAACAAATTTCAGAGTTGGAGAATGTCTTCTATTAGGATCACCAATGTTACAAAGTGGTGCATAAGTAGTATGAGCATTTGTGTTCTGCAGAACTCTTTATCAAAAGTGATGCCATAAAAATTAGAAGATAAAGAAACAGGTGAAAGTATCTGCAGTGAGAACTGACCAGTGTGTATGTCTCAGCAGCTGCAAGATGGATGTGGCAGGCTCAGCAAAGAAGTTTTGTTGCGGTATCAGCTTTCACCTTGCTGGAATGCATAGTTAGCAGTTTCTATCCATCTCTCTGACCAGAGTAGCAGCTAAGATTCTGAAAACTGCTCATGGCCTTTTTCAAATCTCATAAACGGGGTTGGCATAGAACAGAGGCAGAGTTAACACAGCAGTCTCTATCACTGCAAAGGTGACATAAGGAAATTATCCAACATCAAAACAACATCTAGGAGTAGTTACAGGATTGTTTCAGTAATACTTGTATCTTCATGTCATGTAGACTTAAACTTTGGATGTGTCCTAGACCAGTAGGCACATACAGCCTTATAGGGCAGAGACGGAGTAGGGCCATACAGAAACATTTGGAAGAGAAAAGTCCAAAGTTTAAAACTTAGCACTGGTTAGGGAAAGGGATGAAGGCAACGTGGCTATGTGTCAGATCATGTACTTTGCACTTTTTTTTTCTGAACAAAAACATTCATGTGAAAGTACAGATACAAAATTTTATTTAATAATACAGACCTACCACAGTCATCTTAACACTCCATTCATCTAGTATTTCCGGCTTGCTAGTCTGTCTGGAACCACAATTGCAATGTTTTAAGAGGTGTTTAAAATAAACAATATCTCCTTGTGTTTCCTACTACACTGTGTTCCTTTAGAAAACCCACTGGATAGTTGGTATGAAGCCCAAGATGTGATATAAATGGAACACAACAGTAAGCTCTTATGAATTATAAATTTTGCAAGATACTTAGGAGTTTAGTGAATGCCCAGCATTATACTCTCCACAAGCACAACAAAT
Organism: Ctenosaura bakeri; assembly: GCA_948474755.1. Classification (NCBI taxonomy): domain Eukaryota; kingdom Metazoa; phylum Chordata; class Lepidosauria; order Squamata; family Iguanidae; genus Ctenosaura; species Ctenosaura bakeri. The sequence continues at coordinate 330,940 of CAOLHI010000977.1, forward strand.
ATAAACAGGGTTTTTTTTTAAATTTCTTCGTCTGTCAAGGTTAATCAAAGGACTCTGCCATCCTGCTTCTTCAGGCAAGGTGTTGAAGGATGGGAACAAGTTCTGAAATGGGACAGTGGGATCATACTGGAATTAAAAAGTGCTAGCCAAGTCAGCTGTGTGCCTGTGTGTGAAGTCAGCCCCCTCTGAATATCAGATTGGTTCAAAAATTTGCTTGGCCTGAAACATAATCACACAAAGTCTTAAGTTTTTTTTGTTTTTTTTTTTAAAAAACACCCAAATCTTCATTAAGAGAAATACATTAACCTAGAAAGACAAAGGAATCCTGGTTCTAACTGAATGAGCTGGATTGAAGAGGCAGCCATTCTTGTTCCTTTCTCTTGAGAAAAGGCCAAGATGTCTTCTCCTCTTTAGAGGACAGAGAAACTTGAGAAGAAGTGGGAAAGTGATGTCAGCAATCCTAAGAATATCGCTCTAGGTTGTAAAGAAGGTCAAGTATAGAAAGGGCAGTCTAGAAAATATGAGGTCTCTCTATTTATCTGTTCATAACCTTATGAACATGTGCCTCGTAAGCAGAGGTGAGTTGCACCTCTCTTACCTCCAACAAAAATAGAATAACTGTAGTAACTATGGATTGTTTATTCATTTGTCTCCTAAGCAGTGGCTCAATTAAATTTAAATTGGCATACAGCTGACATTTGTGGATGAGTTTCATGGGTTACTGGGGTTTTGGGGAATGAGAAACATTAAATTGTGCAGTTTTGTAAACAATATCATACTTTGTTAAAAGGAAAGGCCATGTTTCCATATTGTAATATTTGTTTCATATTAATATAGCACATCAGAAGTGAAGCAAGCATTTAATTTTTACTTAGGTAATCCCCAACTTTAGGAAAATGCCCCCATAATGAAAATGGAGTTTTATATTCCAGCTGCTTTACTTCATAGGGAAAATATCATTTTTCTTTATGACTGATCAAGGAACAGTCCACATCTCTTTCTGATGTTGCTTTTCAGAGTAAGAACCGAAGTCTCTGAGGATGAGTTAATCCATCTTGGCTCATGTGTATAATCTGCTCTGACAAGAAACCAAGAGGTTGAGTGACAACAGTACTGGAGCCAAAACAGGACCAGCGAGGGGCAAAAGAAGGAAGTATTAATATAACCAGCCCAAATAAAGTAAAGCATGCTAATACAAATCCTACAGAAGCCATGAAATGTTAAGCTTAATTTGGAAAGAAAAACTGTGGCAGGTGAGTAAATAGCCTGCCTCAATCCTTTGCAATTTGTAGACTCCTGAAAGAATTGTTGGGCATGCTGAATAGCAATATTCCTGATGGAGTTGATGATGCACTGCACGTTCATTTGAAGGTTACACATTCTGGATTCATATACATAGAACTGGTGCACTGTATCCCTTCTACCTTAGTATAACTATTGAATATTCTCAAGTTTAACACGAATTATTGTTACTGCATTCAAAATAAGTGTGTAGGTCAAAAGCCCACATGCAGTTGCGTAGGGATGGGGGGATGGGGGCGGTTTGCCCTGGGCAGCAATGTTTTTTGGGCATCCTGGCTCATCGCCACACCCCCACATGCCACGGCCCCACCTCTCCCCCTACACACCCCAAGGTCCGCTGCTGTCCACATGACATTTCCTGTAAAATCCTGGGGGCACTTACTAACACTGCTAGTATCTTCCTTTCCCCTGAAGACATCTATATTTTTGATGCTCCTCCTCTGCACTGTCCAAAAAAAGGTTGGGGGAGGAATCTTCCCCTAAGAAGACATTTATGCTGTTCACCATTGCAACAAGACAGTAGGATTGCTATACTACCCAGCTGGATAGGTTTTACCTGGATTCTAGGCATATCACACAGAGTGTGTTTGGCCATTATCTAGCTCAGTTTCTAAGCTCCCATTAAATAAAGTAGTTTTCCAGCCCTTGTGAGAACTGGTATATGGAGAAAAATTTGCAGTCACTATTCTGTTCAAATATTTTGAGAACAAAAAATCTGCCACTGGTCCTACTGTTCAGCCAATGAGTGACACCTTACACCTATGACTGACATTTTCGTAGATGTACCATTGTAGATTTGACTAATAATTTCTCACTTTCTCACATCAGGGTTACCATTTGGGGAAATATCTAGTTGGGTCTGCTTTGCGGCTCTGCTTGGAATAAGCCACCTAAATATTCACTCTGTAATCTGAAGTGGTCTAATGACAACATCCTCTCTTTTGACTGTCCAGACTTTCTGCATTACCAAAGCAAAAATAGTGCCAGTGATCCTTATTTGTCTGGTATTTTTTGTCTGGTAATTCAGGTATTTTGAATGAGTTTCTAAGAGTTTCAGAAAAGGGCAATTCAAAGAGGAACACCTGATAACACCATGCATAACATGAACACCTGTTACATGTTATGCATGGGGAAAACAGAAAAGTGAAAGCTCTCCTTTCTTTATATCAGGGTTGGGAATTGTGCAGCCTCCACATGTTATTGGATTGCCATTCTCAACAGCTCTGGACAGCATAGCCATGGTGAGGAATGCTGGAAGTTGCAGTTCAACAACATATCCCTATTCCCAGCCATTTTGAGCAGATGAGTGTGTTATCTTGTCTCTGTGTTATCCTGTCATCTTTGGGAAGATCACCAGGTCATCTTTGGGAAGGCCCTAATAAGATTTCATTGGGCAGTATCTTAGAGTGCTTCCTTTTGTTTCTTAAACAACCACTGTCATTTCTCACTTGAACTCAAAAGGTCTTTGGGTCAACAAAATTAAAATTCTTGTTTCAATGCATCAGCGAATCAAACCACTGACAGTCAAATATGCTTCAATTTGCCTCTCATCCATTCTTCACCTATAGTTTGTCTGGACCTCAGGTAACTGGACAACATGGAAGATTTCAGTGGTACATGCTAATACCATTTACATTTAAATTTAAACTGTTTGCTTGCTTATCTATTCAATGTATTTGCATACCATCTTTCTCCCCTCAGTGATTCAGAGTGTACATTTTGGAGATACAATATATAAGAGATCAGGCAAGAAAAAAAAACTATGGTCATTGTACTACAGTCTTGAGAGGGGGGAACCAAAGGACAGTCACAACAGAAGATCTTGCTGTCCATCCAAAGCCTAGAAGATACTTTTATAAATTATTTAGCTACAATTCATAGCAATTAAATGGAAAAATTAAAGTGAAGCTGAGCATATAGTACTTGGATTTTCTTACTACTTCCAGGTATTTTATATTCTTAGATGCATCAAGTGTATCTATAAGCAGAAATGGTATATGCTAAAAGGACTTGGAAACAAAACCTGATACAATTATAGTGCACTTACTATCATACAATTCCTGAAAGAATACTGAATATACAATGACTCCTCTTTCCTAAACATACTGTATTTCTTTGTGGTAGCTACCTACGAGTTGATAGGTCTGTATCATTTATTTGGGGCCTAAAAAGTTTTCTGGCTAGAAGTGTACTGTTGACTATTGAACTATCATTCAGAATGACAGGATAATCAAGGACCTTAAACCACAGTCTGAATCTGGTGACCCTAGTTTCCCAGCTTAGACCCAAGACAAAGCTACAATTAATTATGAAATTTGTTTGACTGGCACCTCTTTCTGACAAAGGAACTCATGCATATCTTGGATCAGCTGAAATGGGATCATTTGAATATAACCAGTGCCTATAAGTGACTCTTTAATCTAGCAACATTATTCAAATGTTAATTAGCTTTTTGAAGCAAACAGATGGAATCTCATTTCAGCTGATAATACAAAACAACTTGAACACTTTTTTTTTTGCTACCGACATGATTACTTAGTGGAAATGCACAGTAATATTAATTAACTTCAGTTATCAATGCACCAGTTACTTTTGATTACATTACTGCAACACTGTTTGTGTGAGTTAACATTAAACATGGCCCAAGATCTGCAGAGGTAGAAAATGTGACTATTCAGAATAATTGGAGTAGGAAGTATATTTTGAACATGTACTTGGCCACTTGCAAACAAAATACTGGTATAGACAGGCTTTTGCTGTAAGTAGCAGCAGTCTTCTTAAGAAAATGTCACCCACTGCCAGTAAATGTCCGAGCCCAGGTTAAAAAGACAGTATTAACCTTCAAAAACCTATTCAGCTTTGGAACATATGGTCTAAAATGACTACTGTTACTGCAATGGATATGCCTGAACCCAGGGTCTACAGTTTAATATAAATTGGCTATTAAAAATATACCCCTTCATGTGCTTGAGAGGCCTCTGGATGAGCACACGGGCACAGCCGAACGGCTGAAAAATACAAGAAATATCCTGGTCAGGCCAGTAACTTTCCACCATGCAGCTTCAGGAGACCTCCAGGCAAGTACACATCAAAACTCAATCAAGTATGCACCAAGCATACAAAAGATTCTCAGCCCCGAACAGTCAGCTTGACAGGATTAGTGCTTCTGACTACACAACTGTCAAGCGCTCCCTATTTGCATACTGTCTGCGCTGTTGACAACCCAGATGAAAACCCATCAAGTCAAACACTGACCTTTCTGAGGCTTTGTCTCCGCTTGAGAATCTATTGCTCTCCCTGGGAAAGGGCTAGCCTCCAGGTACATTTTCCCCTATAAAAACCCCTGATTTTGAGCACTTTCTTGGATCGCTCTCAGCTTCCTCCCCATCCTGCTGCTGCTCTGCTGGCTGAAGCCTTCCCCTCAGCCTCCACATGCTGAGATTCACTGCTCACGACTCTCTGGCTGTATTTCGGCTTCCTGGACTACAGGATCAGGTGTAGTATTCCCCGATGTCCTTCTTTAAACCCCCTATCAATTTTCTTCCCTTTATTTTTCTTATGTCTGTGTGAGTGGGTGCGGAAATGCGCACTGACTGAGGTTTTAAATAAAGAAAATAATTAAAAATTTATTTTGTCTGGGTCTTGACTCAGCCTGACCCCATAAAAGCTGGGTACAAGTTCTCGCTAGGTTACCCTACCTCTCTGGTGTGCTGGGAGCATGCGTGGTATAACTTGGAAACCCTCTCAAAATCGGGGTCAGACTAGGCATCCTTTGAGGGATCCCACGGAACTCAAACAGTGACCGGGACCCCCAGAAACTCCAGCAACCTATCTGGTGACTGGGACCCCCAGAAACTCCGGCAACCTATCTGGTGACAGGGACCTCCTTGAACTCAAAATAACTAATTTGGTGACTGGGACTCCCAGGACTCCCAGAAAATTAGAGTAAAACTACTTTTATCATACAGTTATAATTGTATGTTGGATTGCCTTTAGCATCCTTTTCCAGTGATCTCATTAGGTTTTGCTAGGAGGATGTGCGAGAGCTATGTTTAAGAACTGGACTAGGACCCAGAGAGACCAGGGTTCGAATCCCCACTAGGCCATGGAAATCCACTGGGTGACCTTTGGAAAGTCATGCACTCTTAGCCCTGATATATAACCTGTACTCAGGAAAAGAGGCTACCATCAGAACAGAATAAGGAGAAATAGAATAGTTCCCAATTAGCAAAGAGGTCAGGCAAGACTGCATTTTATCAGTCTATTTAACTGGTATTCTGAACATATCACATGTAAAGCAGATTAGATTAAGAGAAAGGAGTCATGAAAATTTGAGGCAGCAACATCAACAATTTAAGATATGCAGATAACACCATACTACTAGCGGGGGGGGAGCAAAGACTTGGACCAACTACTGAAGAAAGTCAAGGAAGAAAGTGCAAAGGCAGGTTTACAACTGAATATTAAGAAAACAAAATAATGACCACAGCTGATTTACACAGCTTTAACATAAACAATTGAGATATTGAAACAGTTTAAAATTTTCCATATCTTGGCTCAGCCATTAATCAGAAGAAAAACTGCAGTCAAGAAATCAGAAGACTAGGACTTGGTAAGGCAGCCATGAAAGAACTAGACAAGATTCTGAAGTGTAAAGATATGTCACATTCAATATTGAAGTTAGGACTGTCTATGCCATCGTATTTCCAGTTTCTATGTATGGTTATGAAAGCTGTACAGCGAAGCAAACTTATAGGAAAAATCAGCTCATTTGAAATGTGGTGCTGGAGAAGAGTTCTGTGAATACCATGTACTGCTAAAAAGACAAGGAAATGGGTCCTAGAGCAATCAAACATGATTTTTCCCTAGAAGCCAAGATGACTAAATTGAAAATGTCATACTTTGGACATATCATGAGAAGACATGACACACTAGAAAAGACAATAATGCTTAGTAAGGTAGAAGGCAGTAGGAAAAGAAGAAGACCATATTACAAACTGAGAGATTAAATTACGGAAGCCATGTCCCTGAGTCTGCAAGGACCTGAGTAGAGCTGTTCATGACAGGGTGAGGTCTCTCATTCATAGGATCACCAGTAAGTCAGTTAACAATAAGGGTCACCATAAATTGGAAATGATTTTGAAGGCACACAACAAAAGCAAATCGTTTCAAGCCCCAAAGTAATTGGTAATAGGTAAAGTTATACATATACTTTTACAATTAACTATTTGCAGTCAGCCCTCAGCTTGCGTGGGTTCAGCATTCACAGATCTGATTATTTGTGGGTTGTTTATTAAATTTCTAACTGTGTTTGCTCTGCCACAGAAAAAAATATGTTCTCTCGAACATATTGCACTAGGTCTTCCAGTGCAATTCTATAGTCCATTTCTGCTGGAAGTGGGCCATAGAGTCATACTGGAGGACTTCAAGATTTTTAGAGAGAACATTTCTCTAGGCATTTTTAGGTCCTCCAGCATGGAAGCTGATCATAAGGGCATGCTGGATGACCTAGAGATTCTAGAGAAGTGTTCTCAAGGGGAAAAAAAGTGTTCACAATGTTAACTTTTGTCCCCCCGCCTCCACTTTCACAGGGGTCTTGAGCCCCTAACCCTAACAAAGATGGAGGGCTGATGTATTCTTCTTTTTCTCAAAAGTAACTAATATGTTTCTGTAAAGGTATCTAAACATTACAAGCCATTGGCCTGTGGTGCAAAAAAACTTTTCACATTCACATTTGTCACTTCAGCAACTGCAACAGAGAACAAGTTAGAAGCACAAGCTAGCACTTGAACCATGTAATATGCCTCCTCTGTTATTTTCTGGGGTGGCACCCCTTTAACTATAAAAAAAACAAGCAAAGTTTACACTCATACTGCAAAATGAATAGTTGTCTTTTATTGGCTAATAAGTGCAATGACTGTAGTGAACCTTTGCTCTAATGGTATGAACCTTTGCAATTTTGAAAAAGAAATGATTTCCAAGTATTTGTTATTTGTAACTAATTATTCCCAAGTTTTGTCTATCAAATTTCTTAGATGCTAACAGAAGGAATGATAGTGATGAGCCATTTTAACCGGTGGTCCATGGATCCTTGGGGTTGTGATGTCTTCACTGGGGGAGGGGCCCACCAAAGCGTGAAGAAATGTTATGAGCTTTTAGTTAAAAAAGATAGAAAGAAAAGCAAGAAAGACAAATTTCTACAGAATCATTCCAATAAAAATATTATGAGTGTCTGCATTGGTTAGGCCTCGTTTGGAATACTGTGTCCAGTTCTGGGCACCTCAATTCAAGAAGGTTGTTGACAAGCTGGAATGTGTCCAGAGGAGGGCGACCAAAAGGGTGAAGGGTCTGGAAGCCATGCCCTATGAGGAACGGCTTAGGGAGCTGGGTATGTTTAGTCTGCAGAGGAGAAGGTTAAGAGGGGACATGATAGCCATGTTTAAATATTTGAAGGGATGTCATGTGGAGGAGAGAGCAGGCTTGTTCTCTACTGCTCCAGAGACCAGGACAAGGAGCAATGGATTCAAGCTGCAGGAAAGGAGATTTCACCTGAACCTCAGGAAGAGCTTCCTGACAGTCAGGGCTGTCCAGCGGTGGAATCTGCTGCCTTGGAGTGTAGTGGAGTCTCCTTTTTGGAGGTTTTTAAGCAGAAGCTGGATGGCCATCCGTTGGGAATGCTTTGATGGGTGTTCCTGCATAGCAGGGGGTTGGACTGGATGGCCCCTGGAGTCTCTTCCAACTCTATGACCATTTCCGCACTACTCTGTTATAGTGCTACTATTCCACTTTCGATATCGTATGGAATTCTGGGGTTTGTAGTTTAGGGAGGAGCCTTTAGGATTCTCAGCCAGAGAGCTACAAACTACAAATTCCAGAAATTCCACAGGATGTTGAAAGTGGAATAATAGCACTATAGCAGTGTAGTGTGGAAATGGCCTATGATTCTATGATTCATTTACTTATTTCTCCCTTCTCCTCAAATTTGAAGAGCCTTGATGAACAACTTTAAATAAATTTCTGGTGCACTCAGGATTTTCAATCTTAGAGTTTAGCCTCAGTGGCCCACCCAAACAAAAGAGATCTAAAAAGGGGCCCCCTGACAGGTTAAGAAAGCGCTGGAAGAGGAGTTCTGAGAAAACCAAAACGCCTGGCTGTCCTGGAAGCCATCATTTAGCAATGCTGCAATATTTGATTCCAGCACCAGACAATACATTCACGAAGATTACCCACATGTTAATTATATTAAATTATATTAAATTAAATTATATTAAAAATATTAAATTTAGGCTCCAAGTATTTTTGAACTGAAAGTGCCATCCAGGAATGAAAGCTGCTAATTTCAGTCGCGCTACGTCAAGATATTTTAGCAGTATAGCTTTCCACTCTTTAACTCTGACTAGCGGGCCAACGTGGCAACGACTGAAATATTTACGACGACGTCCCGTTGAAAGAGCCGTAAAGCATCCGAACGCTGTGTTGCGCCAGGTGGCGCACGCGCTCCAGAAGGTCGGCTTTCCGCCTCTGGCTGCGCTTTGCGGGCGGCTCCTCGATTGCATCCTGGGTGTTGTAGTCAGCTCGGCCTCCAAAGCGAGGGAGCCGGGGGGGGAGTAACGGGGATCTGTGAGCGAGTGAAAGGCGGGAACCCATTTTGATTGGCTGAAAATAAAAACCTAGTTCCCTTCTCAGCGCTTCTGAGTGGTCAGCCGGCTCTGCCAATCAAAATCCGCGCCAGTCAAAATCATCGGACGCTCCGACCGCCAGGGATGGAGAGGCGAGTCGGGAGGCGGCGGATGTGGTCGCCATGTTGAGTAGGCGCTCCGCTGTTCCTGCCGACGCCGCGCACCAGGAAGAAGGCGGGGACCCCGGAACAGCTCCGGCAGCGGCGGCGGCAGCGGCAGAAGGGCCCGTTGGCGCTTGCTAGGCGGAGCACGCGCGGTGGCGGCTTTTGCGGCGGGCGGCTCCCCGCGCTGCAGTAACAGCGGCGGCGGCGGCAGAGGGCGGCTCTGATGCGGTTCGCCGGCGGCGCCTTCGGGCCAGGACTGAAAGGCGGAGGCGGCCGTGGATGCTGCCGCTGCTGAGGGAGAGACAGCGGGACCCCAAGAGGGTGGGGTAGCGAGGTGGGGCGGGGCGGGAAGGGCGGCTGGCCGCCGTGGACGAGCGCAGGATGCGGTTGAAGGCAGCGGCTCCCGCCGTCGTGGTGTTGCGTCCGGGGAGCCCCGCTTTCTGTGAGGGGAAAGGGCTCCCTCGAGGCTGAAGCGCCCCCACCTTCACCCCGGTCTTCTCCCCCCTTCTCGCTTTCCCCCGCCCCCGGTTCAGCCCTCAGGCCGGTCGGAGTTGGCGGCCCCACCGCAGGAGGGAGGAGGAGGAGGAGGAGAAGCGACTCCTTCCTTCCGCCTTCCCTCCCCCCTCCTTTCCTTCTGGGACCGCCGGTGGAAGATGGCGTGGGTGCTGAAGATGGACGAAGTGATCGAGTCCGGCCTGGCGCACGACTTCGACGCCAGCCTCTCCGGCATCGGGCAAGAACTGGGCGCCGGCGCCTACAGCATGAGGTGGGTGCGACCGCTGGGGCCGCCGCCTCGTGGGAGGGAAAACGGGGGAGCCGAGGAAGGGGGGAGGTTCGGCTCGACGAGGTCCGCTCTGGCCTAGGCCAGTTCCGCACGAGACTGTTATAGCGCGATGATTCCACTGTCAACGTCCTGTGGAATCCCGGGCCTGAGGGCTCTCCCTAAACGGCAAACCCCAGGATTCCACAGGACGTTGGAAGTGGAATAATAGGGCTATCACAGTCCAGCGCGGAAATGGCCCTGAGGTTCGGGCTGGGGGAGCAGGGCTACCCCGGGAGGGCCCTCCCTTTCCAGCGGCGGTGGCTCTTGCCCTTTGTCCCGGGCGATCGGTGACTTGGTTGGCCCTGGCCGGAGAGAGGGGGTCTTCTGCCGCCGGCGGGGACCCGTGTTTTCCTAGCCTGCCTTTCCCCATCTCTCCACGGGCTTGTCCCAGTTAGGGTCGGCTGGCCCCGTGCTGGGAAGGAGCGAGGCGGCTGAGAGGGCTTCCTCCTCCCGCCCAGTGTGCCCGCAGAGCCAATCCCCTTCCGTGTGGCCAGAAGGGGAGCTGGGGGCTTGTGTGGGCAGGTGCACCTTGGCTCACTGTTACACGAAGGCTGTGTTGATTCCTTCGCTGTTTGTGTTGGAGGCAGACACCAGGAAGGGTGCTCCTGGTGGAAGAAACCCTAGGCCACTTTTTCGGGGAGACTGCGGCCCTCAGAACCAGTTTTGTTATAAACCCTGGGCCCAGGAGTGCAGAATGTTATTCACCAGGTACACCCTTTGGGAACACCCATGTTGGGTGCATTGGTTTTACTCTTCCTAAAACAAAGATAAGGTAGATTACTGTATCTGAGATGTGTTGCTCTTTGTCATTATGTCGATGTTGCATGATTACAAGGGCCTGCAACTTTTTTCTAAATGGTGTTAGGCTGTTTGGCTCTGCGTACATTTCTTGTGGTTAAACAAAGGACATCTAAAATAAGTAAGCTTTTGAATTTTTTCTGGACATGTGATGGACGTAAAGAGCAAGTAACTAACCACAGTGCAGTGCCCTGAAGGAAAGGACATTTAAACTGAATGTTAGGGATGCTTGTTTTCGATTTTGGTTGTGGATGGGGTGGGAGAGTGTAGGGACCCAGCCCTACTTTCTTAATTGGTCATAAGTAGTTGTTTGCTGTGAAATCCTAGCTGCTGTATGTTATAGTAATTACATGATCTATAAGTCACCCGTTTCTTTTTTATGATCTCTTTGCCTTTTTTTCCCCTGGTCAGCAAGCCTGCCCCTTCCCCAAATCAAAAGGGACAGAGATTTTTTTTAAAAATTTTTATGATGATGTCTTGAGTGACCTTCAGGAGCTTCTTGAATCAGCTGTGTTCACAAATGAGGCCTTGCCTCTCACACTTTGTGCTGAGAAAAAGACATGAAAGATGCTTATTGCATTTCTGGGTGTACTGTTCAGCACAAGATTTTTTTTAACCATAACTTCATGCATATCATAGAAACTCTTGCCTTAAGTGTTTGTATAATTCCACGAGAGCCAGCTGGTGCAGTGGTTTGAGTGATGGACTGTGACTCAAGTCTCTGCTTGGCCATGGAAACCCACTGGCTGACCTTGGGGAAGTCACATTTTCTCAGCCTCAAAGGAAGGCAAAGGAAAACTCCTCTGAACAAATCTTGCCAAGAAAACCCTGTGATAGGGGCTTCTTTGGTTTCCCGTAAGTCAGAAATGACTTGAAGGCACACAACAACAACTACTCCATACAACTGTAGTTGTTTTTTCTTGGTATCTGCTTCTCAGAATTGTTCTGGTAGCTAAGGCAATTTATTTCCCTGAAGAACTTTGTTAAACTAGTCAGCAGTCTGCAGTTCTGTAGAATTCCGGTCTTTTCTAATGAGGTAATCAAAGAACAAATTAAGTCATTTACACATTCTACTGAAACACTTTTTTGTGAGAACATTCCAGCGGTTATCTTAAGGATACTAGCTGAATCAAGCAATGCACTAGATTTTATTTTTTTAAATGTTTGTTTGAGTTGTTGTACAATTGCACTGAATATAAGAGATTTTGTAAAATGCAGTATAAAGATGGAGTTTGTTGAGCTAAATAAAGTTAAGAACTTGATAACTTTGAAGCTTAATTAAAACTTTTTGTATTAATAAATATTTAGGAACTAGCTTGGATTGCTTTGTCCGTTATTTGGGATTGGACAAATCCAGAATTTTCCGAATCGAATTCCTGGAAGGTTCTGGGAATCCACAAATCTCAAATTTTTCGAATCCTTTTTTTTAAAGGGGTTTGAAAAGCAAGGGAAAGAAGGATAATCTTGGGCAAGACACACTCTCTCAGCCTCAGCAAAAGCCTGGGCAAAGGCAAACTTCCCTCTGAAGAAATCTGGTCAAGACAAATTGTCGTGGTTTTGCCTCAAGATCTCCCCAGACTGAAAATGACATGAAGGCCCTTTCTACACAGGAAGGAAAATGTAGATTAATCCCACATTTTCCTGCCTGTGTAAACAGGGCCACATACTACACTAGAGAGATAGTCCAGATCAAAACTGGCTTTTCTTTTCATAGCTCCTTCTGGCATCCTGGGGTTTGTAGTTTGATGATGCACCAGCACACTTTGGCAGAGAAGGCTGTGATACCTTGTAAAACTACAAACCCCATAATTCTATATGAAAGAGGTTTGCAAGGGAATCTTTCAGCTGTCCTTGAAATATCAAGCCTGTACCTTCCAGTCAAGTGCTGAACTAAAATATTAAATGTTCAATTTAAATATCTTAGAATACAACCCCAGATATAATTTCTAGAATTGTTAGCAGAGGTCATTATTACTTCAAGGGAAAAACTCACCTACTTGCCATCTCCTCTTGTGTGTCTGGTCTCCCAGGTTTTCAGGCGTCCCGGTCTCCAACAAACAATTTGGTTGGTGGATTCGAAAGATTCACTTTGCCTGTTTTGGCACAGGGATTCAGATTCGCTAATCTCAAATCCTCGCCCAGGATTCAAAGATTCGGTTGGCCTATCTGTATCTGTTATATAGATGCTGTGGATAAATATCCTGTCATTTACATTTCAGATGAGACTGTTCACAATTAAAAGTTGTTCCTTTAAAAGAAAAGAGCACTTTTTGACATTTAAAGATGAGTTACCTTGCAGATGACAAAAACTGTGTCTGTAGTATATGTGTATGTTTAAAAAAAAATCTAAAAGGGCAAGATATGCATTATTGTTTTAGGAATCACTATTTTGTCTTTCATATAAGCTGCAGGACACCCAACAAAAATCAAAACAGTGTAACAATAAAAACAATAAGAAATCAAGCAGTGGTGAGCCATTGACTTAACATCTATAAAAGAGCAGCCAGGTGATGAAATGGATTGTCAGATGCCAGATGTTTCACAGATTTCACCCTTATCAACCTGCCCATCCTTGAGATCAGCCTCAGGGAGCCTACTTGTATGCTTGCCTTTGGGAGTAATTAAGCTGGAGGGCATGAGGGGTAGGGCCTCTCCAGCAGTGAAGCTGTACCTGTGGAATGTGTTTCAAGTGGGAATATGCTAAGACCCATTGCATAGTTTTAAGTGGTTTTTTTAAATGACACATTTGTTTCCAAGTGTGCTCTTAAATAAGGATTTTGTTGAATTGCTATACTTGTGATATTGCTTGGTTTTAATTATTTATCTGATTTAATTTTTATGGAGCTGAAAACTTATCAGGGTGTTTTTTCTTTCTTTCCTTTTTTTGGCAGAGGGGTGATATATATGCTGCCTTTCTCCACAAACTGGCACTGAAGATGCTTCACAACACAATACTTTATAGTATTAAAAAGAATTGGGTTACATCTAATTTTAAGTACATTCATGTGGGTTGGTAAAAGCAAAATTCTGCACTTTCTTCTTCATGTGTCAGTTCAGTGCAGTGTCCTCTACCAGAGAGAGGTGTTCTTCTACCTCTGGCTTGGCTGCAAGAAGAAGTAAAAAAGTTTGCTTTAGTATTAAGCTAACTTTAATTATTTGTTCTGCCCAAAGTTGAATAAACTGTGGTTAGTCTTAACTATGATTTGAGGCAGTGTTACTCAAAATGGTGGTCCTTGGACCAGCACTGTCTGTTCTGTAGAAGGTTTCTAGAAAAGAAGGAAACAGTTGTTACCATTGAGCACAAATACAGTACTGGTCCCTAGCATATTTGAGAGAAATTGCTGGTCCCCTATATAAGATAGTTTAAGAAGCATTGGTTTAGGTAAAACATCATTTTCCAACCATGGTTTTCTTTCCTGGCCTATTTCTCTAACCTGTAGTTCCCAACACAGTTCAGACAAAATGAAAAACAATGATTAACTGGCTACAGAAGCAGATCTTTCTGATCTCCTTGCAGCTATGCCAGAGGAAATATGTGGAGCATGCATCACAAAAAAAAGAAGAGCATGATCAACATGTTTTAGCAAACTTTTTACAGTTGGACCTCTATCCATAGATTCAACCAACAATGGCTCAAAAATATTCAGAAGAAGTATTCCAAAAAGCAAGGCTTCATTTTGCTGTGCACTGAGCACTATGTTGATGTGTAAGCATACCCTACTGTAGTCTTCCACCATTGCACAGATCCTCAGGCTTGTTTGTAGTGTTCATCATTTTATATATATAAGGGACACCATTTTATTATGCCATTGTATGTAATGAGATGTAAGCATCCACAGATTTTGGTATCCTGGAACCAAACCCCGGTGGATACCAAGGGCCAAAAACTAACAACATACACCTGTGAAATGAGCTGAATCAGGTAAATCTTGCATAACTAAGAAACACCTCCTTCTGGGAGCTCTGTTTTTTTTTTCTTTCTGTACTTTTCACATCCTTTCCACTCAGTATTTTCACACCATCCCTCTTTCCTTATATATGTAAGGAGAATGAAGCTGCAATAACATTTTTTATATTTATGTATAAATATAGATGAATATATATATTCTTTTCTAAGAAAACATTACACTCCATTTAAAAAGGGGAAAAGCCATTCTCCCTCAATAATTTATTTAAATTAGATGTGGTGATGGAGGTGTGTGACTAAACAGATGGCAAATAGCCACAGCCCATCTTCCCCTGTATGTACCAGGAATCTAATAGTATGGGAAGAGGGTTCTCAAATACTTTCACACTTTGTTACTTTTCAAGTCAGAACTACTACCCGTGCTTCTCTTTTACCAGTGGGAAAAGATATAATAGAAGATGAAAGGGATGGAGATCTTGTAATACCTAACCCTCTGGAGCTGGAGGATTTAGGTGCAGAGTTGGAATGCCAGGAATGTACAACTCCTGCTGTTGGTGATCTCTGTGAGGCAGAGATGCCGGGACTGAGATAGGTCTAGCCATTTACTGATCATGGGCTCTTAAGTAGAGGAGATTAACTAATTAATGCACCTGGGGCCTTGCGCTACCTGGCTATAAATTCTTCAGTTTGTTGAAGGCTTTGTTGTTTTCTTGTAGTACTCTTTGGTGTTCTGTGGTCCCCGGACCAGCAACTATTTGCAACTCTGTCTTAGTCTTCCCTGGCTTTGTTTATTTGGGCTTCTGACTCTTCTGTGTGACTTCTGAACTGGCTGTCAATAGATCTCTTGCTTTTGTCTTCATCCTACTGGATAACCTATGGCTGACCTGGACTGGCTTAGCTACTCAACAGCTCTTGCGTTTCATCTATGTCTTCCTAGGATACTTGCATAGGACAGATGTTTGAATACATCATCATTACTATCACCATTTTCATCATCACCACACCTTTGGTGTGAATTGAACTTCAGAAATTTTGCAAAGTACAGATATATCTCATTTATTGAAGTTGATGTGTTTCTGAGCATTAGTTCTTTAAGAGAAAATTTGGTACTAGAGGCAGAGGAATTACTAGTTGAATTTCTTTTAACTTCCTCTTCTCCTTTCAAGACTTTTTTCTTTTTGTCTACTAACATTTTCTCCTGCTCCATTCCTGACAAACTCTCCAAATATCATATAGGACAAAACACACACCTGGCTGGTACGCAGAAGACTTAAAAACTGAATGAATAGGAGAGGGAGCCAACTGGGGGATGGAGGAATAGAACTTTGGAGGCTTCTGAATCAGCTGGTGCACAAGAGGATCAAGCCCATGTTTGGTGGATTGATCCTCCTGCCATCCAGAGAAAGGTTCTTCACCACAAAAAAATAGCAGTTTAAAATGTTACAGCAAAGGTTTTATCTAAAATTAACAATGTATATCTATTAAATGAAACAAGCAGGTCAAGTAAGCCTTACATAAGTAAATAAAAACATTTTGAATATTCTAGGGATTCCTTGAAGCCTTCTTTCAAACTTTATCCAGGAATGGCTTTTTCTTTCACCATCCTCCACTTTTATTATGCTTTCCATACAGATCTATGTTTTTTTTTAATAGTGTGGGGTAGCTGGTGAGGCATGCTTTTCTGCTCTTCCTTTGTTTTTGTTATTCACGCATGTTCAATAAGGAATTCAAGAGGTAGCTGCTGTTTACCTTGCCCTTTATAGAGAAGCACACATAGCTACAGTAGGATGGGCTAGAGTGCCATTGTTTCCTAGCTAAAGCTTTACTGCAGACATTCTGGTGCAACCCAACACCAAAAGTCTGTGTTTTTCCAGATCTCGTTCACCATCCTCCCAAAGTTGATACTACTGAAGCGCTTCTAGCTAGGCAGAGAACAGGGAAGAAGAATGAGTGGCTTGATGTATGTAAAAAGATTTTGTGAAAGGGAGATTGCTTGTCAAGGGCTCTGTTAACTGAAGTATGCCTGTAGTACTAAACCACCCTCAGAGGTTTAAGATTCTGGACTGGGATCTCTACCTGTTCCTCCATAGCAGTTTCTTGAAGCTCTTCTAGTCTGATTATTGACTGATGAAATCTCTTTCAGCTAGAATTCTGGCTATGCTTGCTTTGGATTTCTGCTATCATTTTGTAAACTGCAAAAAAACAAACAAAAACAAACAACAACACCAAGACCTACTAGATGATCATCTCATCTCCACTACAAGATCCTTCCATCACATCATGTTTTCTAGTGAAATTCCTGTATCATTAATAGCTCCATGTGAGGTAGAAATTTATCAGGTGTCCTGAGCTTTAATATTTCTTCTGTAAAATGGATTAAATAAGGTTTAGAATTTCTTCTATGAAACTGATTAAATAATGCTGTCATAAGTCATGAAACCATTGTTAAGAACTAAGCTTGTTCTTACCCCCTCCCATCAACAGTGCATGCAGATTTCTTTAAGGAGAACCTTCTGTACAATTACTGCAAATTTACAGAATTGTTTTGTCTAGGGTCAAAAATTTGTTTGAGGGAGGGCCTCAGATTTTTCATCAGAATTTACTTTGTATAACATCCAGCCATTCTAAGGGAATTTTTATGAAAATCATAGCTGCATGATTTTGGCAAGATAACATAAATATAGTCAGCTCTCCACATTTGCGGGTTTTACTTCTGCGGATTTGATTATTCACAGATTATTTGCTGTCACCTCTGCTGCCTCCCTATGCCATTTTTAAAAAGACTGCAAGCCTTGTGAGAATGGGAAACTGCAAACGAGGCTAAGTCCTTATTAAAAATGGTGTGGGGCATCAGTGGACATGGTAGTAAGCCCCACGAGCTACCCGCTTCTGCCTTGTGAAGGAACCCTGATGCTTCAAAGGAATCCATAGTGGGTTGGATATGGTGATCATACTACTTTGTGTGTGCTAAGAGGGCCTAGAGTTATTAATGGTTTTTCCACTTTCACAGGGGTCCTGTGCCCCTAGTGAATATGGACGACTGACTGTATAATCTAACCTTTAAAAGAAGTCCTGTGCCACTTTAATTAATTTACTTCATTTCTTTTTCCTTTCAAGGTGCTAGTTAAATTATCTCTTAGTTAAGTGACAAGTACTCCCAAGTTATCTAAAATAAGAAGTGTGTTTAGTCTTTCCAATGGGAAAATGGAAAGAAAAGTTACTCTGTTGAAACATTTTTTTAATGCAAGTTGGTCAGAGAATCTGTGGATAGTCTGGGGTGGGGGAATCAAATGCCACTCTGTAGTCTGATCTTCTGGCTGAGTAGTTCAAATATCATAAGGGTTCGTGACTAAATCTGTCCCCTTATGCTGAGACTTCAGAGTAACTTGCCAGAACATTCTGGGAAGGTGACTTACTAGGCAACTTGGCTCCTGTCCAGTTAAGATTTTGTCAAGAGTAGCTTGTACCTTGAATTTCATTTGAAAGTGTGTATTACTATCTAATGTTTTAGTTAGCACTTGTCGGCATAACATTCCAACAAGCTGAAGCTTTCTCTGTACCAGATGGATAATGTGCTTACCATTTCTTCACATGATTGAAGCAACTTTGTATAAACTTTTTTGAGAGTATAATGTCTTCAGTTGACTGATAAATAGCAGTTTTTCAGTGCTGTAGTGTTAACAGCAAGTAGATTTTGATGCGATCTGCAAGTCCCCTGTCAAATTTATCTACTGCTTATTAACCTTAATTTTAATAAGTTAAATTCCATTGTAGAGGTGAAGGCCCAGGGAGGCAATTGTGGGCAAATTGTACTTACTCCAAAAGACTTAAAAATAATCTGGTGGAAGAAAGTGAAATGTAAGGTAGCCGTAATAAATTTTTTTAAACATTTTCTTTCTGGGAATGAACGGAACACCTTTTTAAGACAGTATTGTATTCCCTCAAAGTGTATAGTGTGAAGATTTTTATGTGAGGTGGTCAAAAGGATTAGAGTAGTGATACCTTTGTAGATCAGAACTGGGGGAATGCATTGTTCTCAAGATAATGGACAGCAGGTGTCATCAGTCCTAGTCAGCATTACTACTAGTATGGGATGATGGGAATTGTAGTCTAGAATCATTTGCGGGACCACATATCTCCCATTCCTGCTTAAGATAAATACAACAAACAAATCCATTGTACATTTCTGCATCTAGTGGTGCTGCCGTTCACATATATTGTCTCATTTGTGAATTGCTGCTTACCTTTAGTACAAACTTTGTGATATATATTTTCAGCTTCTGCCACTGTAGAGCAAAATAAACATGCTTAAGTAATATAGAATGAAGCACTTTGCAGGTCTGTAGTTGTGGGCATATTGGCAGTTCTGTATATAGAGAACTAGCATTCATACTTCACAGACTCCAAGTGTGTGTGGGCTTACTTGAATGGAAGCTGTAATAAACAGGGTGAGCCTTGTTTCTGTATAAACATTTATACGATTGGGTGGTATCCAACAGTGTTTTCCTGTCAGTAAGTGGACACTATGGCTGCATTGAATTCCCCTGTTGTCCACAGCCTCAAAATCTGCTCTGGGTAGTTGGGGACTGTCTGAAGCAGATTTAGGGGACACTGAGAGGTTAAGATAAATTATACTTTTCGGTAGCAATTACTCATGTATTGCCAGTTTTTCCAAAGTTTTTGTTTGTTTTTTAAACTGGAACAATGAGGAAGAATTTCTCTCATTGCTTCAGTACTTACAGAATTTTTATGTCTCTATTCCAGTGTTGCTTCAGAAGATGATATGTGATCTGTGAATACTTTTTGAACTGTTCTTTGTGTACTTGTTTTCCCAGACTGTTCAGATGAAGACCTTTTGCTTATTTTGAAAACTGATGTCATGTGTTAATGAGCAGTAACTTGATTACATTATAAACAGTAGCTGACTAGCCACAAACTTAAAGGTTTATGAGTCTGATTAGAAAATCTCTGGAGATTTTGAGACAGATGGTCACTCGCCATGTGTCTAGTGGTCTTAAGTCCTTAGTTTAATGGAATCTTAATCACTTTTTCTGCAGTTTCTTTTTAGCATTATGCACTCTTCTTTAATCTGAAAACCAGAACCTGAATTTGTAGGTCGGTTGTCCATTGTCTATTTTACTGAATACTTTATGTGCTAATGAGTTAGTTCTGTTATGAGTAGTTATATATTATCTTTGATTCCTGGTTAAGAGTTCACACACCACTTTGTGCGTGTTTTTTCTTCTTCTCAGAATTTAGCTGCTGTGATGTAAAATGACCTTAATCTTCATAGTTTTGGAAACAGGCTTTTCTCATTGATGACATTCCCACCTCTTGTGATATTCTTTCTCTGAGGGAAATCAACATTCCCACTCTTACTGTTTTTAAGGGGAATTTGAAAACCTGTCTAAATTTATATCATCAAAACTGTTGTTTGTTGTAATGTTACTACTGTATTTTTTTTGTTGTGAAAATCTTTGCGGAAAAGTCATTTTAATGATGTGATAGAAATATTTTAGATAAATATTATCAGTAAGGCTTCTATATAATTTAGAAGCTGAAATGAGGAAATTACTTCATGGGTGCTGTTTTCCTAGTAATAGGGCTGTTGCTTCTTTCTCATGTGGCCTGCATCCTGCCTACTGCGTAGACAGAATTATGGCTTCTGAAATCTAATATTATGGTTTTTTCTTATTTCAGTGATGTTCTGGCACTGCCCATTTTCAAGCAAGAGGACTCTAACCTTCCACCTGACAATGACACAAAACACCCACCATTTCAATATGTTATGTGTGCTGCAACATCTCCAGCAGTCAAATTGCATGATGAAACCCTTACTTACTTAAATCAAGGTTAGATTTTTTTTTCCTCTGAACAATCCTCTTTCTTTTATTGTGGTTCCACTTAAATATGAATTTCTTTAAAAGGAACAGTTCAAAAATATTTGCTCTCTGTAGGGTCATAATAAGTGCACTTCTTTGTGTCCTGATGTCCTGGTATGTATAGGGAGAAAACATGAAAGTAAATGCTTTGAATGTAAAGCAGAATTGTCAATATGGAATCCAAACATTTCATTTGACAGGAAACATTGGCTTTTGTCTAGATGTTGGAGATATGAGAAATAGGATCAATGCTTGCCTGATTCTGACATAACACAGGATGGTGTAAAGTTAGTGTTCTCTCTTTCTCTGCAAGGAAAGAGACAGATTTGAAGTTCCAGCCTCATGTAGATAAGTAACAGTTGCAATTGTGTTAATGGTAAATATAGTTCACCCTGCAAACAACCACTCATGTAGTTTTAATGTGTGATGTTACAGGCAGGAAACTTTAGGATACAGCACAGTGCTTAGTGGTCTTTCACTTCAGTATTTAGTTTGTACATAGGATTTTTAATCCTTCTTTTGGGGAAATCTTTTTACTAAACTTGTATTGTCCAGATACGAAGGTATTTTTTTTAAAAAAATTAAGTCCAGTTTAATTCAGAAAACAATAATCCTGATGGATTGATGGGGAAATTGGATGTATGGTACATGGTATGGAGTTCCTGGATTCTGTAATGGCCCTTGTGTTCATTTCTGTCCAGTTTAATTCAGAAAACTAATGTTACTCGTGTTTTTTTTTTCTAATTTGAGACCTCATGAGGAAGATTACTGTGCTTTCTTAAGTATTGTGTTAATAAAGCATTTATTATGCTTTACAGAGTAGATGACTTCTCTGTTTTGAATACAGTGGTGCCTTGAATTTCATGAGGGTTTGGGGTGCAGAAACTTTGCAAAAGTAAAAAACCCACAAATCATCCCCCCTCAATGAACGCTTCCCTCTTCCAGGGCTCCTCCCCAGTTCACTTGCATTTTGCCCACCCACGCCTTCCAGTCTCGTGTGCAATAGGCAAGTGAATGGGAGGGGCTGGCAGCCATGCACACACTTCCACCCCCCATTGACTTGCATTTTGCTTGGACACACTGCCTTCCAGGCTCATGAGTGAAAGGCAGGTGAATTGGAGGAATGACAGCTGCACCCAAGCTCCCCCTCACCTTCACTTGCATTTTGCCTGGCTGTTCTTGCCTTCCAGGCTCACAGGCTATAGGCAAGTAAATGGGAGGGAGCAGCAGCTATACGCACACCCCCCCCCCCCGTTCACTTGCATCTCACCTGGCTGCACTGCCTTCTAGGCACTTGGGCAAAAGGCAAGTGAATGGAAGGGGGAAGTAACACGACCAAAGAAGCCACATGCACAGAGCTGCCCCCTGCCATTTGCTTGCTTTTTGTCCAGGTCCTCAGAAGAAGACATGCACCAGGGAAAAGATGGGGGAATGGGAAAGGGAGAGGGGGAAGCAAGTGGACTCCTCGCAAATAATAAGTTCACAGAGGCCAAACCTGCAAATTTGGAGGGAGGACTGTACTCATGATTACCTATAACTTCAAATGCATAGATACATTAAGAAACTGCCATTTTCCTAACTCTGTTCATGGTGGGGGGGTGGTATAGTGAATTGCTGTCTTATGTGTAGTTGTAGCTGCTGTTTATGTTACTGTGTTAAGATGAGATCTAGGCTCCAGTTTGGTAAACATGACACAAAGCTGTTGAATTGATACGCCCCTTGATGGAATATTTAACAAATAATTCGGAATTAATGTTCATTGTTTTAAATTTAGTGCTAGTTTGATGAAAGCATTTGGTGAGATATGGGTGAGATATTATTAGTGGGAAGCATTAATAATTTAGAAATTTACTAAATCGTACTTGTGGTTCATGGAAAGCTTTCAGCCTAGTGGCTGCAAGGCTGCTTTCTTGTTATTCCCTCTTGTTGGAGCTTTCATTATTGTTTTTCCATGTCTTGCAGTATTCTTAGAATTCAGTAGTTGTTGACATGTTGGTCTGCTCGCAGTTGTTACTTCTACCTCCCATTTTAACAATAGGTAACTGTAACAGGCTAGCTTGAGCTTAAGGTAGTACTACTAGTATTAAGGACTCTGAATGAGACAGGCAGTACAGTCCTCCCTCCACATTCGCTAGGGTTAGGGGCACAGGACCTCCATGAAAGTGGAAGAACTGTGAATAACTCTAGGCCCTTCCAAACCATATTTAACGCACAAAAAAGTATGATCACCATATTCAACTCACTATGGATTCCTTTGAGGCATCAGGGTTCCTTCACAAGGCAGAAGTGGGTGGCTGGTGGGGTTTATTGTTAACCTCCACTGCTGCCCCACACCATTTTTAATAGGGACTTGCATGCCTAATTTGCAGTTACTCAGTCTCATGAAGCTTGCAGTCCGTATTAAAAACGACACAGGGAGGCAGCAGAGGTGACAGCAAATAATCCATGAATAATCAAATCCCCAAAAGTGGAACCTGCAAATGTGGAGGGCTGACTGTACTGACATTCCAGACATGATGTGAGAACCTCAGTATAATGGCAGTCTGTGCTGTTAGCAGGAGCCCCTGACAATACCTTAAGTCAGCAGATGGGAGGACCATTTATCATGGAAAAGGCCCTAGTAATAATCTTTTTTCCTTTTCCCTCATCTTTGCAGAAAATCCTAGATAATGTTCTTTTCTCCTTTCACTAGAGGCTTTTATGCTTTGTGTTTTTCCTTTCCCCTTTCAATATTATATATCACACTTCATTGTAATATGTCTAAATCTGTTTGGTTGGCATTTGGAAAACAATGGGGCCACATTGAAATAAAATGATTTTTCTCCTCTCAAGGTCAATCCTATGAAATACGGCTATTAGATAATCGGAAAAGGGGAGACATGCCAGAAATCAGTGGAAAACTGGTAAAGGTAGGTGTGTGTTTGTGTTTCAGTCTTGGGTCCTATCTATTTTTTGTTTCCGTTAGTCTTTTTCTTTGGGCTGTTTCGAGCTATGATGCTCTGAGTCTTAAAATGCAGCTAGGAGGATATGGAAGAGGCAGTTACCAAACTTACTTTTGTAATGAGGGGATGTTCTGTGCACATCTGAGGCTGCCAAGATCTTATACGTGACTAGACCACTTTAAACATTATGAAAATAAATGATTGGATAGGTGAAGTGCTCTCCTTCCAGTGCTTCCTTCTCATATTGCTATTGCCATCCAATACATTCATAACAGGGTATCTCAGTGTCGTTCTTGCTCTAAAAAATGTTATGCTAACTTGAGCTATGTGTAGTTCCTATTCATTATCCAATATCTTAACAGTTGAATGTGAGAAATCTCCAGGCCCAAATGTTCATTACCTAATTATCCTTTATTTAGTCACTGAAGTGAATCAAGAAAGGACTTGGTGCCAGTAACTTGCAGGATTCACTTCTCAAAATGGTCTACAGCACAGAAGAAGTGGCTATTTAAAAATTTCCTACAGGTTGGTTCAGTGCTGAAGATGTAGGCAAACCTGACCATGTGTGAGATGAGGTAGAAGCTTGACATGATTGCAAAACTCATGAATTTGGATTGGCTTTTTAAAAAATGAACTGTGAGAGTTCGGTGATTTCTGAAGCAATTTGATATGGAATATGTCCATTGGTATTCACTTTCCAAATAGCTTCCAGTTTTTACTGGTTATCTCTATTAGTCTAAAATTTCTATTAGAGAGGTGGAAATTTACCAAGAGATTGATTTATGAAATTCTAAGCACTTGCAGCCTCACCTAACCACAGCAGCTGTGAATGTTTATCACTTCAAGAGAAACAAATCCAGTACTGTCTGGCAAGTCAGTGAGAAAGCTCATGTCTCTCAGTCCTCCAATCTGCTGATGTTACCTGAGACTTCTAAATCAGTGTTAGGACTGTAGTCGACAAAATTATTTGATGTGAATGTCATAGGGTACTTGAGCACATTTTAATTGAAGTATATGTGTATTTTTCTAGCCTAGCTGTTTACCTCCCTTCCTGGTATAAGAAATGAAATAAAAAAGGAAAACCTGTATGAAATTGTTAAATGAAAAGCATTTTTTATTATGCTTTGAATGAATTTTTAACTTTTAAATTAAAGTTTTAATTGGATTCTTTAATGAGTTTTAAACTTTTATATGGCATATTTCCATTACATTTTATTTTAACATACTGTAAGCTTCCTTAGTTCCCTTATTGGGAGAAAGTTGTTGTTAAACGCCGTGAGGTCGATTTGGATTTATGGCAACCCTATGAATGAGAGACTCCAGGTCACCCTGTCATCAGCTGCCCTGCTCAGGTCTTACAGATTCAGGGGCGTGTCTTCCTTGATTGAGTCTATCCATCTGTATTGTTGTCTTCCTCTTTTCCTACTACCTTCTGGCTTAATAGGCACTGTTTTCTAGTGTGTCATGTCTTCTCATGATATGTCCAAAGTATGACAGCCTTAGTTTAATCCTCTTGGCTTCAAGAGAGAGTTCAGGTTGGACTTGCTCTAGGACCCCTTTATTTGTCTTGTTAGCAATGCAGAGTATCCACAGAACTCTTGTCCAGCACTACATTTCAAATGAGTTGATACTTTTCCTGTCAACTTTCTTCACTGTCCACTGTCCACCTTTCGCGACCACACATAGCAATTGGAAGTATGAATCCTAATTTTAGTATTCAATGATATATCTTTAGATTTGTCTAGTTCTGCCTTTCAAAGTCCCAGTCTTCTTATTTCTTGACTGTAGTCTCCTTTCTCATGGATATAAATTAATAAAATAAAGTACAAAGGAATAATATCATAGAATCATAGAAATCTAGAGTTGTAAGAGACCACACAGGCCATCCAGTCCAACCCCCTGCCATGCAGGAACACCCTCAAAGCACTCCCGACAGATGGCCATCAAGTCTCTGCTTAAAAACCTCCAAGGAAGGAGACTCCACTACACTCCGAGGCAGCATATTCCACTGCCGGACAGCCCTGACTGTCAGGAAGTTCTTCCTGAGGTTCAGGTGGAATCTCCTTTCCTGCAGCTTGAATCCATTGCTCCTTGTCCTGGTCTCTGGAGCAGCAGAAAACAAGCCCTCTCCTTCCTCTACGTGGCATCCCTTCCATATTGGGAAACAGAGAATGAGGTAGAGATTTCCCAGAACAAACGTGGAGACCCAAAGTGCATATTTGTGTGTCTAGTCACTACTCATATGAAAAACCTATTTGGTGGTGATCCTTCTTAGAGCGGAAGTGCTGAGAATTTGCTGATTGATTTGTTGAGGCTTAACTGATACCATTTTCATTATTCTGCACACTAGTGCTATTATACTTTTGTGGTATTTTCTTCATTTTGACATAAATTAGACCAGGTAATAAAATTCACGGCCTTCTAGATGTTGTTGGTCTTCAGTTCTCATCGTTGCTGATAAGCTGGTAAGCTCTGGCGCTGATGAGAGCTGATGAGAGCTCGAGCACAACATATGGAGAACTGCAGATTTTCCGTTCCCACATTTTCACTATCAGTTGAATCCAGAATACTGCTTCTAATTAATGTTTATGCAGCTAAGTTTCTTAAAATGCTGCCAAGATTCAGCTGTTCTTACGGTCAAAAATAATATTTTTTAAAAAAATTATTTTACAACTTGCATTTTGGCTGAAACCTACATTCTTTCATATTTTGTCACTACAGTAGGACCCCCGTATCCATGGGGGATTGGTTCCAGGGCCTCCTGTGGATACTGAAATCCACGGATAGTACCGAATGCCCTGTCCTGCCGCTTGCCCCTGCCCTGATTATGGTGGTGGTGGGTGGGCTCTGGGCCGGCGGCAGGAGGTGGGAAAACAGTGAGGAGGGTGATCCTGTGATCCCCACTGTTTTCCTGCCAGCCGCCACCACCATGATTGGGGCCAGCAACAGGAGGTGGGAAAACAGCGAGGAGTGCGATCCCGCAATCCTCACTGTTTTCCCGCAGGCCACCACCACGATCAGGCCCGGGGCCAGTGGCATGAGGTGGGAAAATAGCAAGGAGTGTGATGCCATGCTCCTGGCTGTTTTCCTACCTCCTGCTGCCCACCCTGGGCCCAATTGTGGCAGCAGAGCTGTTTTCTACCTCCAGCCACTAGCCCGGGCCTGATCGTTGCAGCTTGCGGGAAAACAGTGGGGAGCGTGAATCGTGCTCCTTGTTGCCTCCTGCCACCTGCCCCTAGCCAATCCCGGCCAACCACCGATAATTGGATCTTCGGATCATGAATCCGCAGATACGGGAGTCCTACTGTAATTATATCTCTTTAATATATAGTTTTTATTATATTAACCACTGTTAATCTTTTTTTTTCTTGTATAATGAAGAAGATGCATTTTTTCAGGTGGTCATGAAACCTAAATGAATCCCAAAATTATTTCCATGAATAAATAAATGAATGTTTTCTAAGCTTTTCTCAGTTGCCTCATCCACACACACAAGATTATTTTCCCTGTGACATGCACAGTCTAAAGCTAAGAAGAGTGTTAGTTTGTGGAAGGCTCCTGAGGGACTCCCTCAGTATATGAATCTTTGTATGCTCTTACATCTCCTCCCTAAAAAGGCTTGTTGAATAGCATGGCAGTGAGAGAATCTGAATTGGCATAGAGTTGGGAGATGTGACTTCTGTCTTTACAATGTAGTCATGCTATAATGTTATCATTTTGCAAAATTTCTCAATGAAAGTTATTCCAATTTTATTGTATTTTTATTTGTTTACTAGAGTATTATAAGAGTTGTGTTCCATGATAGAAGACTGCAGTACACTGAGCATCAGCAGTTAGAAGGTTGGAAATGGAATCGTCCTGGAGACAGATTACTGGATTTAGGTAGGTATATGAATAAAGAATCTTGATATGAGGAACTAAGTCCATGAAGCATTATTACTGTTATGACATTGAATATTGTTAAAATTAAATATCTGGTTTAAATAATGTATTACCATATCAATTTCTGTAAGAAACCGTATTATAATTCTGTCATTTATAAGTACTCATGTACAGTTGTGATCACAAAGATTGTCTTTAAGAATAAACAAGGTCTTAGAAGGGCAAATGTTCCTGTTTATGTGTTGCTGTTGACATAAAGTATGATTAATAAATTTTATTTTTATAGAACTCAGAATGTGTAAATTGGAATTTTTTTCAATGCCTGGCTTCCCAAAATATGTTTTTTACAGATATTCCTATGTCCGTGGGAGTAATTGATATAAAGACAAATCCCAGCCAGCTCAATGCAGTTGAATTTCTGTGGGATCCTGGAAAACGCACATCAGCCTTTATTCAGGTTTGAAAATTTTATTTTCTTGGGAAAAATGGTTTTATATCATTTTGGAGAAAGGTAAAACTACTGTATTTTTTTAGTTCTTATGTGTCATTACATTAAATTATATTATTAATTTATACCTGTAATGAATTCCACAAGGATTTCTTCTCATATGGAATTTTTATCTGTTCTGGTTCTGATTTTGAGGGTTTGGAGCTTGTGCTGGACCAGAGATACAGAAGAGGCATACTGCTAATTTACCACCCCACTGGCCAGTTGTCTCCTTACCAGAGCTGGCCAAGGTGATCTTGAGGTGTTACTGAAGAATCCTGGGGCTGTGGTTTTGGAAAACTTCAACATTCACAGCAAGCGTGTCCTGACAGGGCTTCATAGATACCATGGTTACCGTGACCATCATTGTATGGGAGAAGACATGTTGTAAACTTGATTTTTGGGCAGAGGATGATTGGACGGGTTGTTTCAGCAACCATGTTGTATGATGAAATCACTTCTTTGTGAAACTTGATGTGGAGATACCAGTCTGTCACTGAAGGGGGGAATGATTAAGATGTCTTTCCTTTGGAGACTTCTGGTTTGATTCTAGAGACAAATAGACTCTAAAGGTTTTCTTGGATGCATTGGAAGGATTAGGTCAGGGACTTGGTCACACTCTGGAATGGTGGGGTGGAAAAAATTGTTGATACAATTGCTTTTTAGTGCCCACTCCTGTCCTGTGGAGCCAACAGATTTCCTTGGTTTAAAAAAGTCAACAGATAGTGAAACAGGCTGATGAGAGCTAGATTGTAAGTAACATAAGTCACGGAGTCAGTGCAGTAGCTGATTACTTAGGACTCTCCTGTGCCTCTTATATGATAGAGAGTTTGGCAGGAAGAAAAGGTCTTACTTTATCGTACGCAGTCTGCCTAAACTACCATACCCTTCGTGTGCTATCCAGCATAGATATTTCAAGGATGATGAGCCTGTTGAGGACAGACTCAGAATAATTCAAGACTGAAACTCTTAGTTACCCATCATAACTAAGGAGTTGTTGCTCATTCAGTCAGATCTTGATGGTGCAGTTATCACAGTGTTTGGGAAGTGTCTTTTGCACTTTCTAGTCAAGTTTCTTAGATCAGTTTCAGTGGTTTGATTGTGGTATGGTGATGTGGACAAGAGTCTTAAGTCTGTGATCTTTGCCTTTCTTGGCTTATAAAGTTTAGCAGAGATGGAGGAATTGGATGGGTCCAGAAGGTGGTAAATGTCTCATTAAGTTGGAACAGGGGTGTCTGTTGGCTCGAAGATGGCTGTAGTGTGCTATCTCATGAAGAGGATCTACCTGGACCCAGAAGCATGTGGAAATAATCTTGCTTTCATTTAAATCTCCTCTTGAGGCAATGTACTTGACTGTGGAATGGCTGGGTAACTTCAGATGTTGTTAGCTTATTTGTACCCGTGTCGGTATGCTTTCAGGCAAGGGTACAATTCTGAAACTGTTTTAGTTTTCCTGTTCCATTTGAAAGACAGGGAGGCTGCCCTTCAAATTTGGGTCTATTAGTCCATGGCCAGTAGCTTTTGATACCACTGGCCAGGAACTAGCTCTGTGGGATGAGAATGGGAGGCACTTGAAGGTGACTCAGAAACTGCACCTAGTGAAACATGCAGCAGCTAATACTGATGACAGAAATATATTGCCAGTTTTTAAGGAATCGGGCAAGCTGTCAGTAAGCTTCCAGCCAGAATTCAAGATGTTGGCAGTGTCATTCAAAACTTTAATGGTTTCAAACAGCAGTGGGCAACTGTGGGAAGCTAGAGCATTAGCTCCAAGAGACCTTGAAGGGCTGCACCCCCTTCAAAAATAAAGAGGGTTTTTTTTTTTAACCCCCAAATCCCCCCATAAAACCTCTGAAGCATTGGGGATATTTTCACGAGGCGTTTTAGACCCAGGAGAAGCATTTTTTTAAACACTTGGCATGTTAAGTTACTGGGAACTGCGTATGTCCCAAAGGCCACACTTTGCTTAGTCTAGTTTAGGACCTCAGTAGTTTAAAGATTGCCTCTCCCATATACTCTTGCCTGAGGATTGACATCTGCTGGAGGGGCCTTTTTCAGTCTCCCAATAGGCTATATGCAGGCATGGGAGGAACCCTTCTTTGTAGTAGCCCATTCCAGGAGAACCTAAAAGAATCACTCTACTCTGTTGTCACACTACTTCTGCCCTTTTCTAATGTCTGAATGGAAAAATGGTGGTTCCCCTCAAAGGAGTGCCAAGAGTAGAATGGGGGCAGTCAGTGCTTCTTTTTAACTTCTCCTGGGATGGACTAAGCTCTCACCTTTCACCACTCAACTCAGAGAAGGAGATGGTTCCTTTTTTGGTAAGAGTTAATACTGCACTTTAACCCTTTAAAAAGGGGGGAGGAAGGAAGTATCCCCTTCCCTGAGTAGAATGGCAAAAGGCCGTTTAGAATACGTGTGTAGGAAAATGACAGTGGTGTCCAGAGGCATCTGGCCTCCTGATTTGGGCCAGCACTTTCCCTTCTCTATGGAATGTCACTCGACTTACCAATGAGTTATATCAGAGTCCATAATTTGGGACCCAAAACTTGTCCCCAACTTATAGGTGAGATTGACTTATACGTGAGTATGTACGGTAGATAAATACTAGCCAGAATTTTAAACACGAGATCCCATCCCATCTGGATCAGTGAGGTTAAGCAATGCATGAAGCCTTACCCCTTTGTTCTTCATTAAATATTCAGACGTTTACAGCCTCTGAATTTATCTGGCATAGGATTGTTAGGATTACCTTCTATGGATGTGACTGATTGTTTTACAAATTAAAATGGTAATTTGCCACATTTTAACGGCATAGAATCCTAGAGGGAAGAAAATAAAAGGATTCAGTTTATCTCCACTTAAATGGAATACTGTATTTACTGGCATATATACAGTAAATCATGCTCCCTAAAATTGAAGCGCAGCAAATTAGGATGCTATCATAGATGGCAACATGTTTACTTGCAATGTGTTGATAGTGACAGATACATTATGGTTTGGTTTGATATTTTTCAGGTACATTGTATCAGCACTGAATTTACACCTCGTAAACATGGAGGTGAAAAAGGAGTTCCTTTTAGAATTCAGGTTGACACTTTTAAGCAGGCAGAAAATGGAGAATACACTGATCATCTGCATTCAGCCAGTTGCCAGATCAAAGTTTTTAAGGTAAGAGATGTAGGTAACATGGTGAGGGATGTTTGTTTATTTAGACCCTGCATTTTCCCCCAGTACTGTTATTTAAGGGACATTAAAAAATTAAAGCAGGTATGGATAAAAATGCATGTAATGTTTAAAAAATTAAATAGTTTTGGTATAGATCTTAGTAGTACAGAAGAGGAGCTTGTATAATTGTAGATATTTTTAACAAACTTTTAAGAACTTGATTTTTGTTTAATTTTATTTTTAGCCTAAAGGGGCAGACAGAAAACAGAAAACAGATAGAGAAAAGATGGAGAAACGAACTGCCCATGAAAAAGAAAAATACCAGCCATCATATGACACTACAATTCTCACAGAGGTAATAATATGGAACTGTTTTCATTTGCAGATAAAGGATAAAAAGTGTGCATGACATTTTTTAATATAACTAGTGAGTTAATCTCAAAGGGTGGGGCAGATGGTAAATATGTCTAAAAGTAAACTTTTTATTTGATATATTTGACCAAGAAACAAAAATCTGTAAGACTTAGGACCAAATAGAAATACTTTATTAAAACATTTTAGTATTACTCAAGAAAATTTAATGTACTTGTCTAAAAGTCCTTCAGTGACAGGGAAAAAACTGTTTTAAGATTTGTTCTTGTCTAGTTTGGGCTCACAGGTGTATTTTAGAAGTTATTGATTTTTATGGGCAGAGCCTCACTGGGCTTTTGCATTTCTTTTTGTTTAAACACCAGTGAGTTTTCTATTGCTTTCTAAAGATTGCAGAAGTTTTTAAAAGGCTTTAAAAATTTTCCTCACTGTATAGTGAAAAGAAATTGATCCACATCTTTGGTGTTTGTCCAGATGAGGCTTGAGCCTATAATTGAAGAAGCAGTTGAACATGAGCAGAAAAAGTCCAGCAAGCGGACTTTGCCAGCAGACTACGGTGATTCTCTGGCAAAGCGAGGCAGTGTAAGGGACTTCTGCTTACTTTTCATTGTGCAAGTTATCTTGTGCAGTGTTAGATATAGGACCAATTTCTATCATTGAAGATCAAAAGAACAGATTTTGCCTGCCTTGGCTTAATTTAATTCATTTTTGTTACCCACAAATTACTTCATACTTGTATCTTAGTGAGAAATGCTTCCTAAATCTAACACATAAGTAAAATGTTAGCAGGCCTGTGAGTCCTGTTAAAATCAAGAGCTTCCATTTACACATGAAATGGCTGTATTGAATAGCTGTGTTCTTGAAAGCTGTTTTTTTTATATGTAATTAATGGAATGAGAAGTACAAATATTGTTCAACTGTGGTGTGTTTTTCTTTATTTCCACTTATATGTTTATGTAGACAGCAATTTTTACTCACTTTGTATTTAGCCAGACTGCACAATATCATTAGTTATTCTGAAAATTGTCTTTGTGCTTCCTGCTTTTGTATTTTTTTAAAGAGTGCAAGTTAAATACGGCTGTGTAATTTTGACTTTGAGCAGTTCTATATTTGCTTAAGTAGCTGATGCTGGAATGCTATCAGTAGCTTATAAGATGTTAGTTGACAGTACTTGGTATGTATTGTATGG
The DNA here is from genome assembly GCA_948474755.1 of Ctenosaura bakeri. Classification (NCBI taxonomy): domain Eukaryota; kingdom Metazoa; phylum Chordata; class Lepidosauria; order Squamata; family Iguanidae; genus Ctenosaura; species Ctenosaura bakeri. The sequence continues at coordinate 363,472 of CAOLHI010000977.1, forward strand.
TGGTTTTTTAAGAACCTGCAGAATCTACTTTTAAATATCACCACATTTTTATCCCATCTTTCCTGAAAGCAGCCCAAGGTAATCTCCCTTTGAATTGTATTCTCACAACAGTCTTGTTGAGGTAGATGGACTTGTGAAATAGTGACTGCTGAAGTTCACATAATGAAATCTGTCACAAAAGATTTGAACTTGATTTCTCTGGTCTTGTTCTAACCATCCATTAGATAATTACTTTGCAAGTGAACTATATCTTTTCTCTAGGTCAATAATTCCCAGATAATATCCCAGAGGCTACTGGACTACAGCTTCCAGAATTTCTACCTGTTCATGCTCTCCTGGGCTTCTGGAAACTGAGGTCTAATAGTATCTAGGGACTACTCTTCTAGGTCCTGCAAAGTTTAATATAATTGCTTGTGATCATAGGTCAGCACTTTACCAGAATCCCTGGTTTTTCTTTCCTTTCCATGGGAAAGAAGCAGGATCCTAACTATTTGTTCCTAGAGGCTGTTGCATCTTCTGGAAGAACTCATATAGTGGTTTCTGTTTATTTTCCTTGCTCTTCATTCTTTTGCCATGCAGTTTGGTTGATGAGGGCACAAAGAAGAGACCCTTTGGCAAGCAGAGTCCTTTGTATTCCTCCAGGCTTTAATTAGAGCAAGAAAAAAAATCAGGTGCTTCCCCATTCTGGCCTTGCTTTAGCCTTCTTAGTATGTGACAGTATTCATGCAGTAGCACAGATAATTTTTTGGAACTATGCTGTAGAGTGACTGAAGGAAAGTTTGAATAATTTTTGAGGCAGTGAAACTGCAGTGAAGTGATAAAGGACATAATAGTTCCTTTTTGTGGCTACTGTCCTGTTCCTTTTTATAAAACTAATCAAAATTTAACCTACTCTTAACATACACTGTTGATCCTTTTTTAGGTCGAGGGTTGTTGTAGCAGGATAGTTGTTACAAAACAGTAAGAAATGACCACGTGCCTGTATCCAAATAATTGCCAAGAGCATAAGGAGGAGAACTTTTTAATGAGGCTGCTTGTGGCTGTATCGAAGTGTAGGTTCTGAAGAGAAAATAATACAGGGCATAGAAATCATTGACAGTTGTGTCAATGATAACTATTTGCTAGAGGACCACATGGGAAATTACAGACAATTTACAAAACAGCAGAGTCAGAGTTATTCCTCCAAGTGTTCTCTTCAGAAGATTTAGAAACTTACTGTTAATTACATCTTATTTCTTGATTAGATACCTTACATATATAGCTTTAAAAGATTAGAGCAGTTTGTTGTAATGTAGGAAAAACTGAATAAATAGGTAAGAAATAAAAATTTAGATTTAGAAACCTATTTATTAACTGAATATTGTGGAAGCTTCAGCCAAGATCCAGTGGTGTACTTCGGTATACAGTAATAGTGGAATTGGGTCTTGTTTCCTCTCTCGTTGCCACCCCTCATGATACCAGTCTTCTGATACAGAAGCTTTTCCCAGTCATCTGGAACAGTTTTTTAGAGTGCACAGGATGGAGGAGGATTGCTGATTCTGTTGGAAGCAGTAGGATTCAGCAGAAGTACACTGTTGGATCCTGACCATTATATTTATGGATCTCTTTGAAATACAGTAGGCATTCTCAACAACAGCTGAAATCCACACACAGTTAGGAGGGTGACTTTAACTTTAACGTGAAAGTTAATTTCCAGTTAAACACCAGAATCTCAAGAAAAAAAATCAGGAAAAATATCCAACTTAAGCAGAGACAGTGTGCATTATAAATTCAAAATAATTGTTACTCATCCTGTATGCTGAAAGCAATTAGCCATGACAGTATAATATTAATCACAGTATCTCATGGAACTGACAGGAAGTAGCTTCTAAAAATAATTGCTTAATTCTCTGAAACAGTCAGGAACTTTCCTTATTTTTGTCTAGTCAGGAGTGTAATCCATTTAACAACAGGATTCATCAGTTCATGTAATTTTTGGACTTGTACCCAAAATACATTTGCGAACTTGGCAGTGCAAGGAATTTCGTTAGTCATTGCTGCTCAGAGTTCATAAAGACCCATGGGCAGGAAACCAGTGGATCTGTAAAAAATCTGGAGACAACTTGGTGGTGGTACTTTTCTGGAGACAACTTGGTGGTTGTACTTTTCTTCTTTACATTACTTATCTTCCATCTCTCTTCTAATATAGAACTAAGGTTGCATGTGACAAGGCACTGTAGCCACATTAGACATCTCCAGAAACAGACATAGCTGGCATACTAGTTTTAAGTATGCAGATACATACCTCGCCACCACTGAAATCTAGATATCCAATAGTCTACCCAAACTGCAAGCTTTGGGTCTTCAGGAGGAATGTAACTGCCTCCACTGCAGGATGAATCCTTATTCTCTGATTTGCCTTTTGACTGACAAGGAACAGTTCTGTCTTTTCTGGTTTAAGCTTCAGTTTGTTCACTTTAGTAACACAGGGCAAACAGAATTCAAAGTTGCACCCACTGGACCTATCTCAACTTTATGCAAGTCAGAATGAATCCGAGTGAGTGCCCTTCTTGCCCAACTCTTCTGTTGCCTGCTTCTTACCAAATTTATTTGATGTTAATTGGTACCATCTAGCTTGTAAATTCTGATGTAGGCATCTATGTTAGCTTAGTTATGATACTGCCTAATGAGGTTTGGAATAGTACATTCTTCCCACTGTTTGCTTAGCATTTTGTCAACTGTTAGTACACAAAGTGTGAAGCAGTGCTTTAGGAATTAGAAGTTAAAATAGGTAACCTTGTCAGATTTTTAAGAAAATTGCGTGATCCAATAATAGTAATTCTCAAACATTGTTCTTGATTGCAGTGCCTTTTGTCTTAAGAGCTCTGCAGCAGTAAAATATATGGAAGTGCTTTTTCCCATCCCTCATTGTCTGTGAAGCAGAATTGGCATTCATCTTGCCATGGTTGGTTGTTGAATGAGAATCAAAAGCTTAATTTGCAAAAGCTTTTGTTTCCCAGAAAATGAGTAAGGTGCTTTTGAGGGACATAACCTGAGTCATTTAAGGTTTCATGAAGCCCCATCAATTTTCTGTGCTAGATTTAGATTTCAAAGTTAAATCTAAATCTAGTTGGCAGTCCTGAGTTAAAGGCCTGGGATCACTGGAACTATGTAAATAGTTACCTACCAAGTTCCTATTGATTCAGTGAGTACACTCTACTTGGGACTAACAACCAGATTTAGCTGTTGAAATTGTTTAATGACTTGTTCTAAGGAATTTGTTGGATTGGTTATAAGGCTGGCCATGTTAAGAAGTAGAACAATGTACAACTAATGAAAGCTCATTGGTTTTGAAGACGTTACTCTAAGCATAACTTAAGTATGGATCAGATCCACAGTTTTAGAAGAAAATACTTGCACTCTAAAGTTCCTTACAACTCTCTGTTTCCAAGATTCTCTTGAAAGGAAGCTTTGTTAAGGAAAGCCAATATATATGTGTGTAGTTGATGCATTATATAGCCTTAGTTTTTGACAATTCCTGTGAGCAGTAAGTCTTGAGTTACCTTTGCATAACATGGTGTTTAAAGATAGAATTTACTTGGAAAAGGCTAAGTTTTGAGTATATGGAAAATTAGAAATCAGACTGCTCTATATTAACTAATCAAACACAAAATGTATTGTGCTTTTTCAGTGTTGAATATTGTATAGTCATTCCTTAAAAGTTGAGTCAGTATACGGGACACTTCAGAAATACATTGAACAAATAGAATATGCTTATTGACTACAAAGTTCTTGGTTAGTGAAAAACAACAGATCACTGACTTTGTATAAAACCAAAAAATCCAGAAATTTTAAATTTAGAGACTGTCCTGAGTTGTATGCTTGCATGGCAGATATATGATCATGTGGTAAAATAAATGAAGGCTAAAACATGTATGGATATGTTTTTAAAAATGAGTTATGGTTCTGCAATGTAACACTCAACTTTAATGGTAAACCTGCTGTTTGATTTTCCTCTTTACTCTAGTGTTCCCCATGGCCTGATACACCTACTGCATTTGTGAACAGTAGTCCTACCCCAACTCCAGCTTTTACCTCTACTCCACATAATACATACAGTGTCCCAGACAGGTATGTTTCTTTTCTGCATTAACATATCATCATAAAGCACAGTGCTGAATGCAGTTTTAAAAACTGTACTCTAAGTGCTACATTCCAATATGAAAGAAGTTATTGTGCTGTGAAACTTTGGTCTGGTGGATTCCTGATGTGTTTAATTGTCTCTCAGTCATAAATTGGAGTGGACAACTTCTGGTAATCCCCCAGAAGCAGTTGAGCAGCAATCGCTGGTTTTTTGCTGATACCCTTCAAACTCAGCAGCAGCTGCCACAAGTCTTTCCATATTGGAGTATGCTTCAGCATCCTGTACCATGGAGCCTGCCAATGTACAATGCGGCTTCTGTCTTCTTCTCTTCTGGAGAGAAGGCAGGAAGATGAGTATTGTCTTTCTGTAACACAGTGGGGGGCAGTGGAGCTGTCAAAACAGGTTGTGGGCCTGCATGGGCCCACAGACTGCACATTCACCCTGCTTTAGGTTATGGTGCTTTCTCACACAGCTGAACAAAAATATACGGGAAACAGGTTAATACTGTAAACGGATACCTGGCTGGATAGTGTTTTGGAAAGGCTTGGGGACCGCTAGAGAACTTGCATTGCTTCATGCTGGGTTATATGAACGTACAAATCAAAACAGCATATGCTAAACTATGGAAAGATCCAGATTTGTGGGACACCATCAACATGATTCAGAATAGACAGTGATCGAGGATGGTTGTAGTTCTAAACATCTGGAGAGAACACACATTGTTTTTTGTGGGGGAGGAAGTAGAGGTTTTCTTTGGTTGCCTCCAAACAGCTGCTTTGTCTCTTCTGTGATTTGTTTGGTATGAGAAGCGCTAAGAGGAAAATGGTTTTCAAAATGTCACTTTGGGAGGAGAGGTAGCTTCTAATGGAAGTTCTAGCACCAAGTTAAATATTTTCTCAAATTTCAAAAATTCAAGCAGTAAGTTAGAGCTTGCTGTGGAAGAACAGCTGATAGAAATTGAGGTCTGCCCTACTGGATCACAGCTTTGATTTTAAAAAATCAGAGCAAAATTGTTTTGTGATCATCCTTTCTACATCCTTTCTTGTCTAGTAATTCATCATCTCCAAATCACCAAGGAGATGGAATTCCCCAAGCTTCTGGAGAGGTGAGTGTCATTCTATAAGAAAACCCTAATTGCATTTGTAGTGCCTTGAAAAGTGCTATGATGATGTCTTGTTGTATGTAGAATCTAATGACATGCAGAGTTCTTTCTTTTTCCTTATCCAGCAACTTCACCCATCAGCCACAATCCAAGAAACCCAACAATGGTTGCTTAAACATAGGTTTTCCACTTATACAAGGCTGTTTTCAAATTTCTCAGGTAGGTAATAGAAATAATTTTTAATGTTATGTTTTGTATTTTTTTAATTAGGTCACCTTGTGTTTCTACTGTGAGATTTCATTTATGTGTGATTTACAGATTAGTTATGTTGGTAATATATAGCTTTAATACCTTGCAATCTTTTTACCTGACAGCTAATCTGGTTTCCTATTTTATCCTTGTGAATTCATTCCAGCATCTGTCCTTTTCACTGATGTGTTTGTAACATCTGTTCTTGGCTGTATTTATAAAAACTTAAGAACCACCCTCAGAATTGGACCTAGTTAAAAGCTTTTGATTGGCCTAAAAACATGTTTTGAACAAATAGCCATCCTTCATGAAATTGTCTAATCTCCTTTTAAAGCTATCTGATCTGAGCTGTGTGAATTACTTCTGTCTGTCCTGAATCAATTGCTGATCTTGTATTCAGTGACCTGGGTTTCTCAAGTCATGCACAATACAGAATAATGTCTCCTTCACAATCAATAATCAAACTCCATCATGCCCTACTCAGCACCCATCTTATGTCGTCTTTTCTTCTTGAATAAAAAGCCCCGAACATCTTCCTTTTGCAGGGAAACTAACCAAATTGATTTATTATTTGAGTTGTTCCTTTTTGCGTCTTTTGTCTGAAAATACCATTTTTTTTCCTGTGGCATCACCCAAACAGCGTTCCTCTTTGCATCATAGATACAAATATGCCATCCCTGGAAGTCATTATCTTCACTTTTTTTCTGATAATTTGTAACATAGATTTTTCTCTTGTTGCCACTGCAAATTGTTTCTGTTGAGAATTATTGACCATGATCCTAAAATCTTTTCTAGGCACTCAGTACCTGTTTAGACCCTCTCAGTTTTGTAGTAGTTGATACTACTTTTGAATTCTGTTGATGATTGTTTGAGTTCTTACAATCCTGAGTAAATCTTGTGTCATCTGTAAAACTTGACCATGTTATTGTTTTATCTGTGTCTCCATGCCCTTTATATGAACAAGTCAATAGTTGTAGTCCTAATACAATATAGACAGTTTGACTAGAAAATGAGAATTTACTATTCTCTTTTGATCTTGGAAAAGTTATTCTTTTACTAGAATTGTAGTCTGGATCATTGTGGCAATTGCAATCCAAATGATTAATTTTTCCAAACTCTGAAGATTCTGTGATGGTTAAACGATCATACATTCTCTCCCTTATTTATGGTTGTTTGCTTCTATATTCTGCTTCAGTGACACATGCCTTGATTACATCTCAGTTGGACTACTGTAATGCACTCTATATTATATATATATATAATATGTAAATATAAATATGTATTTATATAATATATATATATGTATATAATAAACAATAAATTATATAATAAATAAATAAATAAATAAATTGGTGAGTTGTGAGCTTCTGCCTGAATTCCTACTCATTAAATGCTAGAAGCTGATAATTCATCTCCCCCATTCATTGATTAAGCTTGTTGCTGTGTACTGGCTACATCAAATGTGAGACACTGGATATGCTGAAACCAGTCAGCACATTTCATGTGATATAATCTTCAGTTACTGCTTCCTTGTTGCTACCACAGCATTATGTCCTCTAGAGTCATAAACGGAAATCCAGCACTGATTCCTTTAGTTGTAGAGAGAGGACAGAGGGCAAAGCAGTTTCAGTCTGTGCCCTAAAATACAGCTGCTCTCACAGAAAGGAGCAGCAAGAGTAGAAATAAAGACCTCAGAACTGTAATCTGAGAAGCTGGTCCCTGTCTGTAGAGGCTAACAATAAATTCTTCTTTACAGAATACTATAACTGCAGATGTTTTAAGTGTGAGATACCATTTATTTTAGTATGTTGGGATCTCAAGTGAATAAAATAATATGCCAAGACTTTGACTGGAAGTATTTATTCATACTTCTGGCAGTGGCGCACTTTTGAGTCCTGTCAAATGGTACGGCTACTGCTAGATGCTTAGTGAAAGTTAGAAAAACTGTTTTTCATTGAATTCTCTGAAGCCAATGGAGTCTGCCCAAACCGAAGCAGATGCTTGTTCACCCTTTTCATTTCAACTAACTACTTTGTGGATAGATCACTGAAGTATTAACTGGAATGCACTGCAAGCAGAAGTTGCATTACCTGCACTTCTGGTAGGAGGAAGCAAGGAAAGTACATAATGTGTCATGTATATGCAAGACCAGTGGCTTAGGTAATAAGCATGTGTCTTGCATTTCTTCTCCTGTATCTTATTGGAATGAGTATGGGTAAAATAACGGAGGTTTTTTTCCTGTATGCTTTTATAGGATACAATGTGATTTTACTGAATTGTCATTTAAAAATGGCAGGAAGTTTTGAGTCTGTAGTTGAGAGTAGACTTTATTTCTCCATAAAGCATAATGTGGTTAGATTTGCAAGAGATGCTTATAACATGGGCAGAAATGTTGCCGTAAATGTGGTCTATCTTGGAATGACAGCATTGTTTTGAAACATAGAATTGGCATTCCAGTCCAGATGCTCTCCTGTTTATTTCTGTAGGGGCTGATTTATTGAAGCTGACAAGAGAAGACCTGGTACAAATTTGTGGTCCAGCTGATGGGATTCGGCTTTACAATGCACTTAAATCAAGGTAAATCGTATCCTGATGTCAGTTCTGCTTTGGTTCGTTTTGTAAGCAAGTCTGTCTTAGACTAGAGGGATTTGGGAGATATTAATTTAGATTTTCAATTGGCATATGCCTGTGTGAGCTCATGCAGGAGTTTGAAAGTACTGTGCTCAAAAGAAGAATGTTTTGTTGTACACCTTCAGGGCAGGCCACAGATATGATGCAGGCACTGATGAGCTCAAAGGTAGACTGTAAGACTGGTAGCAATGCAGTTGGGCTATACTGATTTCTTGAAGACGGATGGGTTTGTTGCCAAGAGACAAATCTTCTCATTTAGGTGAGCTAAAACCATCCTAAAGTTCTTGAGGTCATGGCTACTAAATATTAACAATTGCTGATTTCTAACTGTGAATTAAGCTGGCATAATAGATGATGATAACTTGTTACTTCTGCTATTCCAGTAGTTATGTTACAGAATTTCACCCTTCACCACTGTCTTAATTATTATAATTTAAATTAGGAGTTAATTCACCGGTATCAGTCTCAGTGGTCTCTTTCTCAGTCTCTGAAATTAGTAATTAAACTAAACAATCTTTGATAGCTTACGTCAAGTTTTTACTAGTTTGTAAAGAAATAAAGTAACAAAGCAAATTGGATGTATGGCCACTATATTCCATACAGGACTTCCTTGTCTTTACATTCCAGGTCTGTCAGGCCACGCCTAACAATCTATGTATGCCAGGAACAATTGAGAAATGTACAACTTGAAAGGCAGCAAGACTCAGGCAGTGGAGAAAGCAGAAATGGTGCAATATTTGGTATGTTGTCTTATCAGTAATATATACATTGGAGAGATTCCGTTTATTCTTCACTCACAGTGATTTAGGGACCTTGTGGCAAACCAGAGTAGTGCAGATTATCTGAATATTTATATTGTTTGAATGTTAATGTACCAGTGTATATAATGGACAGGTGAGGCAACTTCAGAAGTTTTGAAACTTCCATTTTGAAAAAGAACAAAAGAGTTGAGTGGAAATCACTTAGTGCCCAGCGTCCACATACTAAGAACAGTTATGGCTGACTGTATAGTTCTCTCCTCAGTTTTACCTCTCATGCCCTTTCCTGTGCACCATCATTTTGTGAGCATATCAGCATTGATAATATATACAATGAGCAAGGCAGGCAGAATGTGTTGTTGTTACCCTCTGAAGTGTCTGGTTCTGAAAAGGAGAGTAAGCCATACTGATTTTCTCTTAGTCTTAATGCACACAGTGCTTCTATTTCAGAAACCTCATATGTCCATCTACATGCACTGAATGGGAGACCTGTAAAGTTTTGTTAGTGACTCTTTTCAGTACTAGGAGAACTGTTATTGAACAGAGGTAGGAACATTATTGGCCTCTGGACTGCATGTTCCCTGCTGGGGAGGTAAAAAAAAAATCCCCTCAAATGCCCTCTAGGGGTCATGGGGGCTATCTCAGGCCCTTACTGCTCCCAGATTGGTGTGGTAATTTGCAGTCTGATAAGACGTTCTGTCTTTAGCACACAGTCTGCCCTCCCCCCATTACCACCACCTTTGTGTAAAAGGTATTCATATTTAGAGCCACTTAATAATTTTATGGTGTATGGTATATACTCTATACAACTCAAGCTGACTCAATATTTACAAAGGTAAACTGTAACTTTTACTAAGATAACAGTAAGAATAAAGTAGCAAGATAGAGTTCATACGCAGGTCAGTGTTATTACATTTCCTCAATGCACTTTTTAGACATTTTTACATGTTAAGTTAGCTCACTATTTGGAAACAGAGCAATTATATCTATAGACTTCTATGAAGGCACAATTATCATACAACAGCACTTTGGCTAAACTCCTGTCAAAGGCTTAACTCCCAATCTAGATCACACACTCTAACCAAATTCTCTTAGTGTTCAGTTACTCTTTCACTTCTCACTGGGAACCCCCAAAACAGCCATAGTCTCTACCTGGTGGAGAGACTCTACGCCCTATTTACTTACTAGTCTCCCACTGAAGGAATCAAAATACCCACATGTACTTGGCTTTATGTAAATTTTTCTCTCAGCCATAAGCCCTTCCCAAACACTACTGGGCTGGATTTCTCTCCTAAGGTGCTAACAACCTCCTTTCAGGTTGCACTGGCTCCCCAGATAGCCAGTCCCTTAGGACTTTGTTACAGGGGCATTTTGACACATTACTCCCTCCAAGGATGTTTTAAGCCCAGGCGAAACGTTTTTAAAAACAGGAAGAGAACCAGGAAGTGACTTTGCTCTCTTTCTGGTCCTAAAATTATCCAAGGGGGGCTGAAAATGTGGTAAAAATGCTTTACACCTCCTCTGGAGAGCTTTTGCAATGGGAGATGTAGCAGGGTAAGGTCTCCTGTGTAGCTAATGCAGCCCCCTAGTACCCTAGTTTCCCACAATTGGTTTAGAAGGACTACATTGTCCCTTGGCTCAGGTTCCAGTTTAGAGGTTTGTTAAGGGTGATAAGGTGGATTGGGATTGTGCATCCTTTTCCAATCAGCTGCATGCTTGAGGATGTGGTCCACTTACTTGAGAGACTGAGGCTGTCACCCAGTTAGGTGTAAGTGCATGCACATGTCTTTTTGGTTGTTGTAGAGACTGATATTCTCTTCTGCTCTCTGCTACTACTGAAGCCCCTCCTTCCAGACTTGCTACTGAGCTGCTGTAGCTCTCCCTACAGCCATTCTGTGCCTGGTGGAGAGATAGGTGGCGTGAGGACTGAAGAAGCATCTGGTCAGATCCTTGCAGCAGCTCAACAGTTGGGGGTGGGGTGGGGGTTGAGTGACACCTGCAGTGTAGTTCTGCATGCAGAACTGTTACTCTTCACTGAGCATATCAGTCTAAGACTTTTGGTTTTAGGTTGGAGAGAACATACAGAACCAGTCTGTAGACTGTGTGTTGTGAACACGAGCTTACACAGATATAAAATGCTAGAAAGTTTGTTTCTGAATATTTTTTCTGAATGGGATCATTTTTAGAATTCCAACCACTTTCACACGTGAAAGAATCAAGGTGTAACTTGTGTTTGAGGAATACTGCAAAAGTGCTTAAATATCTTTTTATTCTAGTTTATCATGCAATCTATTTGGAAGAAATGGCTGCCTCAGAAGTCACTCGCAAGCTTGCTCTGGTGTTCAATATTCCTTTGCATCAGATTAACCAGGTTTACAGACAGGGCCCTACTGGTATCCATATCCTTGTCAGCGACCAGGTAAATTTTATTTTTCTCCTTAAAAGAAATCTTGCTTTTCAAATAATGCCAATTAATATTTGAGATGTTGAGAAAAATATCCATGTTTTTACTTTCTTAGTGGTATACTTATTACTGTTACAATCAGGGCCAAGCAAAAACAAGATACATGAGTTCTCTTACAAAGTGATTAGTGATAATAGACACACCAGCAACCAGGAGTTGTGATCTTTTGTAATTTGCAATAGTTTATTTCCTTGATATGTTTAGTCTCTGAAATTTCTTGCCTTTCTTTCTAACTTGAAACTCCTAAGCAGGTAAAGTGTCAAATAATTAAAATTGCAGTAGACAATATAGCTTGTTAATTTTTGCTGTTGGTTATAACACATATAGTTAGAAATAGTGCAACAAATATTTAATGCTACATTGAGTTTCTAAGTATACTTCTGAGTAAACTTAAATTTTGTTTTTTATAATGTTTAGATGTTTATTCAAGGACAACACTTTCAAAAGCACACTTAAAATATGAAATGCAACGTGTCTTATAGTCATTCTTCTAATGACTACCAATGCCATAATCCTCGCGGCCATGTTTCCATATATTTCACATGTAGTTTTATGGGTATAAAAGTTGTATGGTTGTATCTGTAGTTGTATTGTTTCATTTACTGACATGCGGTACATGTTGAAACATTAAATATTCGCAGGAAATGCTGCACTTCTGACTAAAGTGAAAAAAAATCATAAATATAGTTGAAACAAAAGGAATCAGAATCAGGTTGCTCCCTGTGGAACACTGCAGCTCTGTTTTGTGTTAATATTCTGTATAATGCATGCAGTTGTGGTACATAGCTGTGCGCATTCTAAGATATGGTGTTTTTTCTTCATAGATGGTTCAAAACTTTGAAGATGAGAGCTGCTTTTTAGTTACCACAATAAAAGGTATGTTGCTAATAATGAGGACAGAAAAACCTATAGTCTTGCTTATAATATGGAATATCGGAGGTTTTTCTGAAAGAATATCCTTTGTGTTCAAAAGTCAGTTTTTTAACTACGTCATATTTATAAAGTTATTTAGGTTGCTTCTAACATTAACCATAGTTTAGGTTTGAGAGAACCAGTCTAGCTGAGCCTTGGGCTTGTGCATTCTCCCAACCCAGCCCTGAATTCGGTGCAGTGGCAATGAGGAATTCAAAAGCTTTCAGTTTTTTGGTTAATTGCAGTTCAAACAGCCATAGTCTGTAGCTGGTGAAACTAAGGCAGCTTAAAGGAGTTCATGATGGCCATCTGTTGGGAGTGCTTTGAGGGTGTTCCTGCATGGCAGGGGGTTGGACTGGATGGCCCCTGTGGTCTCTTCCAACTCTACATTTCTATGATTCTATGTAGCCACCTTGCTTCTACCAACAATATTTAAGATTAACAACACTTTAGAGTTCACAGGGCACAGTTTGTTGTAGTTCCTCTAAATGGAAACATCACTCCCTCATTGCCTCACTAGACTCATTGAGCCTTGTCCTGCAAATTTGTCTATCAAATTAAATATAGTTTCTTTAATTTGATAGACAAACTTGCAGAGACATTTTATTCCAGGTCCTTTGTAATCCAGAAACATTGCTTCGTAACATTTGCAATGCAGGTTTTACCAAGGTTTCTTTTAAAGAATCCACTGAACCTTTAAATTAATTTTAAACTGTATCTCAGGAACAGTTTTGCTCAAGACCTATTGAAAGGAGTACTGACCATACTGTGAATGCTGTTCCTTCTTAGAGGATATTAACATTATAAAGGGATGAACTTGGTAAATTTCACAAAGTGAATTCACTTCCAACAGGTAGACATGCTAGCCCATTGCAGCAAAAAACAGACTTGTGGTATTTTAAAGGCTAGCATATTTTATTTGGGATAAGTTCTACAGACTGTAGCTGATTTCATTAGATGTATTTTATGAAGTGTACTAAAGTCCATGCGTTTATGCCAAGTGAAATCTTTTGAGTCTTCAGGTGTTAACAGTGCCTTTTCTTTTACAAATGCTTAATTAAACAGAAAAAGGACGTTGCTTGGTCAGACCAAAGGGCTGTAGAGTCAGGCATTCATTTCCAGTGGCCAATTAGGTGATTTTATGAAGACCAGAGGAAGGATACGAATGCCAAAAAAATTCCAAATGTCATGTTTTGTCACAGAAAATGCTTCAACCTGTCAAATGTTTTTACCTCTTCTACCATCTCTGCAATCTGTTTTTTAATTTTTTAAAATATTTTTGGTGAGGGATAATAGTAACCAAAGCTTATATGAAGTTATTCTAAGTGTGGTGAAACTATATATATGTATGAAAAGCATCATGATATGGGCAGTTGTATTTTTGATTCCTTTTCTCCTCACCTGGAGCACCACTTCACACACTACTGAGGAAGAGGAAATGGCTTTATGGGCTACAGGTGGGGAGGATAATAAGCCAAAAATAAATAAATAAAAACCTTCCCAGTTTAGTTTGCAGAATCCTATTATGGATCCAACTGATGATCATTAAGATAGAATGGTGTTTTGTACTGAATACTGTGTACTTTTTTAACATGAGACTTCTTTTATAACTGGTCTTATTTTCCTCTACAGCTGAAAATGGCGAAGGCTTCCATATAATTTTGAAATGATATATTGCCATATATATGATGGACTAACACTCCAGCATAGAATGAAGTCATACTCAAGAATGACAAATAACATCAAGTCTCTTCAGGGATCTGACTTCACCATATAGAATGTTTCATATTGAAAACACAAGATGACCTTTCTAATGAGCTGTTTAGTAGATGAACTTATCACTGCCATAGCCAAATGTCCTCATAAGAGGTATAAATGCCGTGACAGCGTATTTACAGGCATGGAAAAAGCAAACGTGTTTGCCCTTTTTTGAAAAAAAAGAGAAAAAGGGAAGCTATGGCCAGTAGATGCAGTTTCAAGAAGCAGTACTGCTTTCCTATTACACTGTATCCAGTTTGAATGTAAACCTATTCTGGGCATTTACCTTTCTGTGCCAGTTTGTCTCTTACTTGCTTGTACCTTTATGCTGATTTTATTTTTTTGATGTTAGCAGAGCACATTGTAATTTGTGTGGAGATAAGTAGCAAAGAAGATAGTAATCAGGTTTGGGATCTTGAGAGTAAAGCTGTCAAAACAGCATCCTCTGTATAAATTGTGTATAAGTGTGAATGTAAGAAGTATACATGTCAGAGTTGGGCTTCTTATTAAAGTCCTAGCCAGACAAAAGTTAAGCATGCAGCAGAATGCATTACTATTAGTACCTAATTTAAGGGGATTAGAATAAATCCTGCAAGGTACAATAATTTGCTTTGCAATAGGTTCATTGGGAAAAAATCTGTCTACACATTTCCTGAGTGAAGACCCCTGCAATACAGTAGGGTTTTTAATCACACTCATTCTCATGGAGAAAAAGGGAATGTCACTGTCACCAAGGGACAATTTTAAGCAGCAAAACCCAGATTATTTTCTCTTTGGGGTGCAGACTGTTGTTTCACAGCTATGAACTATCTTTTCCTTTTTTTCTCTCTTATCATATGGAAAGAACATAATTACAGTGCCTCTTCCATAAAATGAAATACTTGACTAGCAGTTGCACAACTTAATGAATGAATTGCAAGAAAAAGTCCTTAAGTGTTACCTGACTATCAATGATATTGTTCCCAGAGTAAATATACATGTCTGTTCTGGATTATGTATTAAGACAGGTATTCATGGGAGAATACAACATAGAAGGCAGGTTTTTCCACACTCACAGTATGTAGGCTTGCCCTTTTGTTGAATAGCTGAAATCTTAAATGATGTAACATTTGAGAGGGAAAAGAAGCAAATGTCAAACATTTTTAATTCATTCCCTTTTTAAATTATGCTTAGGCTAAGTACTTAAAGTCTAATTATTCTAAGAAAATTGTTTAATTACATGCATTAAGGTGAATGATTGCTTCTCCCTCCCATGGTGTAGACTGTTCTGCACAGATGGGAAGGGAAAATGGATTTAGTAAGCTTAAACAGTTTGGAGTTGTTCTGGGTGATAAATTATTTTTGGTTGTATTTGAGTGTCTTCAGTTGACTTGATGTGTCATCTCAGCCCCATTTTGCAAATTTGTGAAAAATCTTGAAACAATTGAAAAAATATGTCACGAAATGCTGTACAGTAGTTTGGTTCATTTGGATTTAATTAATGGCACCAGCAGATTGCTTTTGTTTTTAAATAAGATGTATACATTTCAATTTCAGTAAAAACATTTTCAATAATTTTGTAAGTATTTTTCCTTAAGTTTTTTTTCGTTATATCTGGAAAATCAGAAAAATGCAACGTAATGAAGTATTGATGCAAAACAGAAATATTCCTCTTTTCAGTTAAGCTTTATGAAACTATAAATAGTCTGAACACCAGATGAAGCAGGACAGTGATATAAAAATGTAAATGCTTGCCTTTTTTATTTTCAAATTAGTGAATTAGTCTAAATCTGAATGCCTTTATTTAAATTATTTATTTATTTATCTTGTACCATATTATTTTACTTGGAGCAAGTATCTGTTTAGCAACTTGAATTTCACAGACACTTTATAAGAGTCAAGCATTTCAGAACAACTCTGTTTGAGAAGCTATTAGTATTTCTCTTGTCAGCTTAATTTTCATAGACAAATAGCAAATTGTAGAATAATCTGTAGCACTAGGGGATCTATTTTTCTTATTTTTGTTACTGACATTTAAATGAAGTTTCTTCAACAATAATGTGTACCAACAGTTCAATACATTTTGCTTATTTCTACTATACATTGTCCTGTTGGTTGTCTCATACTTAAGTTGGAGCTACTACTAATACAGCACTGGAGTTCTACTTAGCATTTTATATGTTCAGTCAGTAGAATCAAGTCATTTGATGTTCGTATCTGCACACAATTCCATCTTGACATAGCAACAGCAGAAATGCTAGACTATACATGAGTCAGTCTTCTTGCACTAAAATTATGATTGATATAGAATTGGAACGTTATTTTAAAAAACATCTTACAGATTCACAATGGATGGCCCTAATCATTCTTCCCTTCCTCAAACATTGTCAGTGCAACTTTTTACCTGTTGAAAAATAATACAACAGTGGCAGAATTGCTTTTGAATGCTTCCTACAGAAGGAGTTGGAGTTACTGGTGCAAATAAGCATGACATTTTACATCTGCTAGGTGATACTATAGATAGAAGGTAATACCTAATTAAATATTAACTTTGTATCTTAGCTTCCAATACAGTTAAAAAAACCCTTACTAAAATATTTCTTAGACTATCCCAAAAAGTACGTTCTGTAGTATGTTCTGTAGTAATTCCTTAATTTTAAGTGACTACAAAGATAATAAGTTCACTAAATTTACTAATTTTAACTCATTCAAGTTCAATCAGGACTCTCACAGTGGAGGTTCTTTTTTTGTGGTATCTGTGACTCACACATATGGGATTCTCTGCACCTGTGCAGACCATCTTTGGAAACTTCTAGAGCTAGATCTCGTTGACTGAAGGCCTGTTCCCCCTCCATATCACACATAGTACAGTTTCTGCTCAACTCATCTCAGTTCTCTTGCATCTGCTATCACAGCTGCATCATAGAGATCTAGCTGTATTAGCTACTACTCTTCAACATCTTTTCTTTATTTTTCTCCCATCTTATGGCACCTAGAGCATTCTTCAAGAGGTGTGCCTCCTTGAGGTAAGAAAATCCCTCAGTCAAGTGGCCATTCTAAGAGCTTCCTTTGCATGGGGGAGGCCCACACTGTGAGTAAGTGCTCCCATTGTAGAGCCTTTTCCCATCAGGGCCATCAGAACAGGGTTCCATGCACTTCTCTGGGAGTTGGCTATCAATACTGCTGACCTTGGTGCCCCAAAACAAGCCTTGTTTCATGGAATCTACAGGCCTTGTTTGGCATATTTCCATACAACAGCTTCATTTTCTGAGGTGTCGATGGATTGCACGGCTACTGCTACGACTCTTTTAACTCTTGGTAGTGAGCTTCAGTACCATCAACTTGGTATTTGACAATGCTGTGCCTGAGACCTTCAGCATCATAAAAATCCAAGCAAACCATCTGAAATCTATAAAAAAAGCAGAAGTGTTCATATGAGATTGTCTGCAAGGCAAGCCAGGAACCTGTTGAGTCTAGGAAAGCCTCATCCAAGCCCTCAGGCTGGGCTGGAGGCCTGTAGCAAACCCTCACAGTCACATCCCTATTGTTTCTCGCTCCCTTAATTCTCATCCAGATGCTCTCGACTTGGCTTCTCAGATTTAAGTCATGGATCTCTTCACAGGTGAAAACGTCCTTGACATATAAGGCTACTCCTCCTCCTTTCTTGTTTGGTCTATCTCTGCAAAATAGGTTATACCTCCCTATTCCTACATTCCAATCATGAGATTCATCCCACCAGGTTTCAGTGATGCCTATTAAATCATATTTATTTAGTTATACTAAGAGTTGGAGTTCATCTTGCTTATTTCCCATGCTCTGTGCATTAGAGTAGAGACACTTGAGACCATGTGCCCTTCCTAGAAGTCCTGTACTAAAGTAACTTTCCCTCCCCCTGCTGGTCTCTAGTTCTTGGCCTGCCCTATCTGTATCATTAGGGCTATTTTTTGCAGCACTCACTGAATCCTTGCCCAGAATAATACTGTCCCCCTCCCCAGTCAAACTCGGTTTAAAAACCTCCTGATCTGTTCTGCGAGACTGTTAGCAAAAATGTTCCGGCCCACAATTCTGAGGTGCAGGCCATCCCTTATTATTACAATTTATGTATCTGTCTGTAGGCGTTAGTTTAACCTTGTGTATCTGTCTGTGGGTGTTAGTTTAACCTCCAGTTTGTTAGTAAAACTGAATTACTGTGTCACGAAATGATGCATGTCTAAAAAGTGTGTCACCAACATGAAAAGTTTGGAAAGCTCTGCTCTATCTCATTTCTTCACTGGCAAACATTCTTCCTCCACTCAGTCTTCGAGCTACATTTCTGATTAATCCCAGTTCTGAGTCCTCTCCTTCTCCACCAAATCAGTCTCCAGGCCCAAATGTGACCAACCAGGATCAACCATCTCCATCAAATGGTGTACTTTGATATGCTGATTAGGTACTGAGAATGGTCAAGGTGTTGGAAATGGATACCTAGCAGCTACCTACCGAAACTCCTTTTGCCATTATTGGCTCTAAAGCTCATCCTCTGGCAGCTATTCCATTCCTCCCTGCTTTACTTGGATGTTGCTAAACATTCTTGGAGGTCACCATCTTAGAGTCAGCCAGCATCTAAGCTCACTGATAACTTGTATTGGGTTCAAGATTCCCATATTTCTCAAACAACTGTTGCCTAACTCAGTCACCGTGGAAGTGGCTACCACTAAACCATTAGGGAAGCTGTATTTTATCCCTGCAGATAAAGAGGGCCACAAGCTTGACTCCATGGCTCATAACACCTATTCTACCACTGCACTTTCTCTTCGAATTTGCAACTATCAGGAACATATGGGAGCATACCAACGGTACCTGTGAGAGAAGGTTGCTTCCATTCAATTTCACTCGGGTTCTGGGATTGGTGTATCCTGAGGGCCATCACTTTTATTGCAGTTTACCTTCCAGGAAAGGAAAATGTGTTGGCTGACATCTTCAGCAGGTTGCAGACTCAGTCCACATGTGGAAGTTGCTCCCGTGAGTTCCCCATGGGGTGTTCAACTGTTGGGGCCATCTGGAAGTGGTCCTGTAGCCAGCATGGACACCCTTCAGTGCCCTCAGTACTGCACATGAGTACCTCTCCTGGGCAGGCATGCTAGGTAATGTATTTCTTTTCCGTTTAAATGGTACTCCCCTCTACACCTTCCCTCTCGACTCATCACCAGGGTGCCGGTATAGCTCAGGCATGATGACACAGACTGTATTCCAGCTCTGCCTTGGTGGCCTCAGCCATGGTTTACCATGTTCCTGCACATGTCCTGTTTTCACTTTCACAGGCTTCCTTTAGCTCAAGATCTCTTCACCAAACCAAAGGTCAAATTTGACAACTGGATCTTCAAATCTATCACCTCACAGCTTATAAGATATCCCCCCAACCGAGGTGTTAGCCATCTTTTACTCTGTGCATAGACTAGGAAGTTGTAATGCTATAGGTGTAAGTGCTTCCTCTCTTTTCTCCATGACATTCTTGTGGACTGGCATCAGCCTTTCCTGTTCTCTTTAGCATCATAGGGCCTCTCAGTCTTTTCAGTATGGATCTGCTTATTGGCTCTCTTGATCTTCATTCAATCCTGAGATTTTTCTTCTGTGTTTGTTCACTTTCAGTTAAACTTTTCTTCAAAGGTTTCATTAACACCTTTCCTCCTCGAACTCCCATCACTCTGGCATGGAGTCTGCACTTGATTTCTCTGGTTCTCAATTGATGAGATGCCTTTTCGAACCCCTAGCCTTATGAGACTTGCGCTTCCTCACATGGAAAACTGTGTTCCTTATAAACATATCCGGGGTAGACGTGTTGGCCTACAGGAGAGGAAAAACAACATCCAAAATCCACAAAATTGTGATACCTTTGTTGGGCCAACCAAAAATGCAGAAAATACATCATGGAAGCTTTCAACGCTCCAGTGGTGACTTCATCAGGGAAATGTGTTAAAAATTATACAGGAGAACAAAAAAAATAACATTTTAGAGTCAAAAGCCTACATTTTGCCAATATGTTTTTTTGTCGTTGTTGTCAGTTAAGATGGTCTGAAGGGATATCAACACAGGAAGTTACAGAAAAAGTAACTTCCTTTGAGATCCAGGCTATTTCTGTCCTGAGTGAGACTACCCATATGATTTCTTCTCCTGTAGGAGTTTTAACACATTTGTCTGATAAAGAAGCCTGTGGAGCTCCAAAAACTTACTGAGTGTATTTTCTGCATTTTTGGTTGGCCCAATAAAGGTATCACTGTTTTGTGGATTTTGGATGTGTTCCTTGTGGCCACTATGCTAGGAGGGCCAGAGAACTAGCTACTTTGTGGGTGGACCTGTGTTCCTTCAATTGCAAAAAGTCAAGGTGGTCCTGCTTCTGGATGCCATTTTCCTCCCAAAAGGGGCTTTGTATTTTCCTTTGTCTTGCAACTGTACTTCTGCCCTTCCTTCCAAACCCATCAACTGACAATGAGCAGGCTTAGCACATACTAGATGTCAGATGTGTCATCACCTATGTTGATCAGACAAAACATTTCAGGAACTCCACTAGACTCTTTGTCTGCTATGATACTCATAGGCATGGTTGATACTCATAAGAAAGGTTGTCAAGCTTCGTTGCAGAACATTTCCAAATGTGTGTCTTGTACCATCTTGCCTACTAGACTGCCAGGAAGCCAGAGCCTTCCTCTACATCAGGGTCTTCCAAATGCTGTGCCATGACACATTAGTGCATTGCTTGTAGTGTGTTGGTGTGTTGCCTCCCCCGCCAAGAAATGCCTCCCCCAGGCCTGACCCACTGCTGTTGCTCTTGCTGAGACTTTTCCCTAGCAAGAACGATGGCACCAGGCAAGAACCGGGTGGGAGGGTGCTGCTTTTCCCTTAGCCATTACTCTTGCTTGGGTCTTTCCCTGGCAAGAACGATGGCAGCAGGCAAGGACAGAGTGGGAGGGGGCTGCTTTTCCCTCTGTTGCTGGTAAGAACAACAGCAGCAGGCCAGGATTGGCGGGAGGACTGCCTTTCCTCACACAAGATATGCCTCTGGATACTTCCAGTTTGCTAGTAAAACTGAATTACTGTGTCATGAAATGATGCATGTCGAAAAAGTGTGTTACCAACATGAAAAATTTGGAAAGCTGTGCTCTACAAATTCTCATTCCATGAGAACTATCTCCACTTTATCTACATTCTTGGCTGGTGTGACCATTCAAATGATCTGTCAAACAGCTACTTAGGCTCAGTCATCCACCTTTGTACAGCACTACAAAATTGATGTTTGGGCTTTAGTCATTGTGAGCATAGTCATCATTCAGGGTGTCTGAGCTTGCCAATCTCCCATATATCTGAGTCACAGAGACCACAATGAAGAAAAGCAGGTTGCTTATCTGTAAATGGTTTTTCAAGTGGTCATCTGTGAATTTGCACAACCTGCCCGCCTTCCCTTTCTTGCTATGCTTGACTTCCTTGACTGCTAGCTGCTCTGGCAAACACAGAGCTGAAGGGATTTGGGTGAGAATTGTACTGACCATGTGCAGTATAAGTGAGACTGCAACCAAAGCAACCTAGCTCTAGACATTTCTGAAGACATTCTGTACAGGTACAGAGAATCTCATATGTGTGAATTCACAGATGATTATTCAAAGCACCATAGTTACAGGTACATAACCTATTCTCCTTTAACCTATAAACAGTGAACTATAAAATTGTAGTGAACTTGCTGGTCCTATGCTGATCACTAGGGTTATAGAATGGGCTACCTTTCTAGTAGGGGTTGTTATCATCATTCCCCTTCGCCATCATTTATACCCTGCTCTATACCCCGCTTTTCTCCTCAAAAGGATTCAAAGCGGCTTACGATAACTTAAAAGAGAACATAGTTTAAACTATAGCATACAAAAGTTAAAACACACATTAAATGAACAATAGTAATTAAAACAGTATTAAAATACATTATTAAAAACAACATACAAATGACAAAATAACCAGCACCTTTCTTCATACTAATCACATATTAATTGCGTGCTGAAATAAGAATGTCTTTAGTTATCTTTGGAAAGTAGACAGGGAGGTTGTGTTACACTGTTCTCTGGGGGTCCTGGGAGGGGCGCCCAAATAACCAAACAACAACAACTTGGGGAAAATTAGCGGGGGAAATTAGCTGGAGCACTCACTAAAGCTAGCGAGAGGCAGGGTAACTTAGCAGGATCTTGCAACCCAGCGTCTACGGGGTCAGGTCAGTCAAGCAGTCAGACAGTTTTAAAATAGCAAAAACAATGTTTTATTGAAAGACAAACAAACAGAAAAGGCACCACAATCACACACACCTAACAGAAAAATTGGAAATAGGGATTTTCGGGGGAAATGGGTGATACGACACCTGTCTTGTAGTCCTGAAGAAGCTTGAAGATTGAGTTTGTGGATATGGAGTCTCAGTATGTAGGGTTGAGGGGACGGCTTGCCAGACACAGTGGCAGCAAGGCTGGATGGAACTCAGGAGCGATCCGAGGTGGTCTTGGGATCGGGGGGCGGGTTATATAGGGTGAATTGTGACTGCAGGCCATGCCTTACTCGGTGAGAACAATGCGAGTTTGGAGCGGGACAAAGCTTTGGAAAAGGTCAAGCTTAACATGATCAGCTTAGTGCTGAATCAACGATAGTGTAGCCAGTATGCAAATACACAGTACTTAGTCCAGCTTTGTAAGACTATCACCTCAGAGCCGGGCACCTTTGTTAGTGTCGTGCTTAAGCAAAAAGGTGTTTGCAGGAGAGGTCCCTGAAGCAACAGATTGGCTCTGTTTTGCCTGCCTAGGTGGAGAATGGAATGTCCAACAATTACTGGCCGCACCTGTTTACGTGCTTGTCCGGAGGCCTCGCAAACACGTGGAGCAGGGTGGCAGAGGAAGGCCAAATGAGTTTTGATATCAAAAGCGATATCAAGTGCTATCACAGGGTAGGCCTGGGCCACAGTAACAGTTGCCAGTCTGACCTCTTTGGGAAGGAAGTTCCAGAGCCTGGGAGCAGCCACTGAAAAGGCCCTCTTGCACGTTCCCACCAAATGCATCTGTGAGGGTGGTGGGACAGAGAGAAGGGCCTCCCCAGCAGATCTCAAAGCCTAGGCTGGTTCATAGGGGAGTATATGGTCCTTCAAATAACCTGGACCTGAGCCATGTGGGACTTTAAACGTCATCACCAGCACATTGAATTGTGCCCAGAAACAGACTGGCAGCCAGTGGAGTTGTTGCAGCAGGGTGTTGTGTGATCCCTGTAACAGCTCCAATTAACAACCTGACTGCAGTTCTTTGGACCAACTGAACTTTCCAAGCACTCTTCAAAGGCAGTCCCACATAGAGTGCTGTCAGGAATCTCTCCCTGCCAAGCCACAGCCAGCAAGGGAGGAGGGAGGTCAGTAACATTTGCAGGGAGAGTCCAAATATACCAAACACTAGGAATACACAAGCTGAGCCCAGTCAAGGTCCAGTCCAAAGGTTCAGGAGGCAGAGATCCATCTGGAGGGTTTCAGAGAGCAGGAGACACAGAAGTCATGAGGGCTTGCTAGTAATTTGCTCGCAGCAGACTTAAATAGCCACCGTGAACAGGTGCTGCTTGTTATTGTTTCCTCAACCTAGCCCATAAAGCCTCCCTCTGAACAGCCTTTTTCAGCCTTCTTCATGATTGAGGGCTGATGGGCACAAGTGGCTGCAATTCCTCTGCATTACTGCTGGTTCCCTCTGCGTTATGAGCTGGCTGGGGCAACTCTGTCTCTGTTTGACCTTCCAGTGCAGGGGATGTTTGCAAGTTGACTTGCTCAGTCACTGGCCCAGTCCTTGGCACAGTCAGTTGCTCCTCGATCTCAGAGGCATCATCTATCCCACTCACTGGCTCGGTCCTAGGCACAATCAGTTGCTCCTCAATCACAGCGGCATCATCTATCACAAGCGCATTAACAATAGTCCAACTGGGATGTAACCAAGGCATGTGTTACCATGGCTAGGTCTGATGTCTCAAGGAATGGGTGCAGCTGGCATACAAGACTTAACTGTACAAATGCACTCCTGGATACTGCTGAGACCTGGGCTTCCAGGCTCAGAGTTGAATCCAGGAGCACACCCAAGCTGTGGACCTGTGTCTTCAGAGGGAGTGTAACCCAATCTAACACAGGCTGAATCCCTATTTCATGATCTGCCTTTCTACTGACCAGGAGCACCTCTGTCTTCTCTGGATTAATTTTCAATTTGCTTTCCCTCATCCAGTCCATTACTGGTGACAGGCACTGGTTTAAGACCAAAACAGCTTCCTTGGCTTCTGGTGGGAAGGAGTAATAAAGTTGGGTATCATCCATGTACTGATGGCACCGAACTCCAAAACTGTGGAAATCTCTCCCAGCAGTTTCATGTAGATATTAAATAGCACACATACACCACAAAAACGCTAGCACTTAAGGTTGCAGAGGTCTGGCAAACAGAACTGTGTAACCTCATTTTGTGTGACCTGCATGCCACTTTTGGGTTTTGTAGCAGAATTTGGAGAAAGAGAGAAATGTTAATGAGACCCCCCCCTCCTTTGGAGATGAAGGAGGGGAAAAAAAGACTTGAAGGCAGCAGACGAATGGATGTGGCAATATCAGACTATCCAGAGAAATGCATCTAATGCTCCAATGGAACTACAAGTGCAAAAAGATGGAATAGGTGAAAATTTGGCTAACATGAACTGGACAAAGCATCAACATTACAAACTTGCCAAATTTGCCAACTCTGAATCAGGGAAAGAGGAAGAAGTCAGAGGAAGTGATGTTCTATTATCAAATAACACTTAAAATGAACGCAATCTCCAAGATGAGAGATGCTCTAGAGGAATTTAAGAAACACTTGCCAGATATAGATCTTAAAAAAAAAAAAAAAATGGCTATGTAGAATTTAATAATGTGATGCCTAATCAGATTTTGAAAGATGATTTGGAATTTGATGAGAGCGATACCTTAAGGATTTTAACTGGTGATGCAGAATTTATGTTAGATAGGTTTATTAGTAGTATTAATAACAATATAATTACCTGCTTTTGCTTTGCTTTTCTTTAGATTTAAGAGATTATTATATGAGGACTCTGTCTTACTTAAGTAAAGAAGGGGAGTTATACCCTAGGAGTTCTACACAATTTGATTTGTATCTTTATTGTAGAAACTTAATTTTCAAGAATAGCATGCTTTATATGACATAAAGGCAAGTAATGATTCATACTATAAATTTTATTATCATATTTCATAGGTTAGAGATCATATTAGAGGAAATATAATTATGCATGAACAATAATCTGCTATGTGAGGAATGGGATTCCAGCTGTATATGTTTTATCCCTTAGTTAGTTTTTCTCTAGCAATTGTTTGCCAGATTAGTAGGTATATGTGTATTAGTTTAGTCAGTTTAGGTTGATCCTGTCTGTTATTGTGCGGTTTGTTTTTTTCCATATAGAATCATAGAAATGTAATATTTAAAATGTGTTTAATATCACAAACTAATGGGGTCTGATTTCTGCAACAGGCTCTGCAGCATCTTCTCTTATTCAGGATGAGAAAATCTGAAGATGGGCTACAACACCCACCCACAATCGGAAATTATTTATTTCTAGAAGAAGAATCATGGTTAATTTTACCCTGCTCCCACAGAAGAAAGCAGGACTCACCACACAGTTGCAAGCCTAAAGGTTTCATACAGGTAAAGGAATAAACAAAATAAACAAAAGAGGATAATCTTTGTGCCCTCTCTGGTTTATCTACGAGATTCCCTTTGCATTTATCTCCCTTCCACAAGCTTTTTTTGAGTGGTTCTGCATTTTCTTTCCTTCTCACATGTGAAACAAATTTTCTTGACATCACGTCCGTCACAAATTGGTGTGGCCATAGGCCTAGTAATGTCATGGCAAAACAATAATTGGAAAGTTGGGCTCCTTAGCAATTAGCTGCTCTTGGCAAGCCTCAGATATACCCAAGCTACAGGTATAGCTACATTACTAATGCCTACTCCTAGGCTTATCAATCCTTGCAAGATTCTATAGTGAAGAGCAGGGTTTCTCAACTGTGGTTCCTTAGAGATTCTTGTGATTAAAAAAAATTTTTTGAGTTATAGATATAACAGTTTTTATGCAGAACTTTTCTGAGTCCTGAAAATTATTTCAAGGTTTCCTCCAAGGTACAAAGTTGAGAAAGGCTTGTACAAAGCAATAACCAGAATGCCACCACTAGGAGGAGTTGCAAACAGCAATGTTACACTAAAGACTGTTTGCTAGGTTTTTTTACAGATGCTCTGTAATAGCACTTGTCCCAAGCATAATTACATTTGTATGTGCACACATGACTGAAAAGGTCAAATGGACACATTTTGATGGCATCCTTATAGAAGTCTTTGACTAATATGTTAGACCTTGTATTTTTGTATTATCTCTCAAATATAAGGTCTTCTGGATCAGATACAAAGCTTTTTCATAAAGTTACTGAAATGGCTTCTATTAACTCCATGATTTTTTGAGTTTCTCACCCATGCAACAGCCACTTTGACAGGAAATGACAGAACTGATCAATGAAGAGGTATTAGTCTGATTAGCAGTATCAGGGGCATTGTAAACTAGTGCTAGTTTGTAACTCCCTGCCCCAAGCTCTGCGGCCATTTCCGCACTACACTCTTACAGCGCAATTATTCCACTTTCAACATCCTATGGAATCCTGGGGTTTGCAGTTTCAGGAGGGGCCAGTTGGCCATCGATTCTGCTCACATTCATCCCCAAACATCATCCACTCTCTCAGTTTAAAAGTCTCATTCTCATAGTACTCAATGTACCTAAATCATCCTCTGAATTTTCACTTACTGGAACCTCATACAGTCTAGCGGTTAAGCCATATATCCCAACTTCTTTTAAAAGCAGCAAAAGCAACAGTTGGGGAAGCCTGACCAAAGGATAATACTAAGGCTTGTGCCAGATGATGAAGCAAATCAACTCAAGAACAAGTTGCTCACCTGTAACTGTGGTTCTTTGAGTGGTCATCTGTGAATTCACACAATACCTCCCCATTTCTGTAATGCTTAACATGCTTATCTCGTGGGCTGCTGCTTTGATGGCCATGGAATGGGGGGTTTGAGTGGGAACATGGCTGGTCATATGGTATCAGTGGAGGAGCTGCTACCATCAAAATGCTTGCATAATAGCTCTAGAAGTTGCTGAATGATGCACGGCACAGGTGCAATAAACCCATTTGTGTGAGTTCACAGATAACCACTTGAAGAACCACAGTTACAGGTGAGCAACTTGTTCTTCACTGGTAAGCAATCTCTCCTTCCGGAGCAATTGTCCAGTTACATATAAAGTAAACTGAACGGCACTGTGGACACTGTTTTTAGTTGGTTCAGTACCACAACCTTGCCCTTTGTGTTACTTACTGTCAAATTGAGGTTCTCCTGTCCTTCGGTTGACACCAACCTTCTTTTTGAGCTCATGAACATTTATGAACAAAAACCCTGCTGCTCTAGCGAATAACAGAATAGCTCCAATGGGGGTATGGCCAACCACAACAGAAAAATACCTTACTTGAGAAGCTGCAAATTGTCTTAAGAGCCTTAAATGCACACTGCATACATGCACACATATAGCTGTGTCCCCTCACTTAGTAAGATCCCTCAGCTCAATCAGGCTCTACACATGGAGCAGGAAACATTTTCAGGAAAGTTATTTAGCTAACTAAACTTTGTATATCTGCGTACCTGCCTGCATTTTCCCATAGCATGAGTGTAAGGATGCACAACTGCTGAATCTCCACTAAAACTATTTAGAAAATCCTTCCTCAAGCTGACACTCTTCCAAAGTGGGAATACAACCCTGGTTCCCCCCACCCATTTCCTCATCAGTATGAACAAAGGTCAGAGCTGGTGGGAACTGTATGCCAACTCATTGTGTGTGTGTGTGGGGGGGGGGGAATACTAGAGTGATACATTGTTCTCTAGAGTGTTCATAGGAGCAATCCATGAAGAACTGAAATGATGCATTTCAGATGATGGGGGAGCTAGAGAATAGGAGCCCACCAGGGTCATTCCAGTTCTTCATGGATTGTTTCTCTGCAAGCCCATGAATGACTATTCACAATGAGTACTAGCACTTCATTTTCACATCTTCTAGGTCCTTATCCTCAAAATTCTGTCTCTGTCGACTTCTTCAGACCAGCTACTTTAATTACAAAGAAAGTATCATGATTCTTGAGAACTAGAAGCTCACTATACTGAACTCACACCCATGTTGTTCAGTATGCAGAGAAGCTATATATGGGGCTCATTATTGGCTTTCTATCTTTGTAGCAACTCCCCGCAACCCTGTGAGAGTGGGGAAGGGTTGAATACTCTGTGTTGCTACTCAGTCTCGTTAACTGTTTCCACTGATGCTTTGTCACTTGAGTTGATGTGCTCAATCAGCTGGCACAAGCCTTAGTTTTATATTCTTGTCAGGCTTCCCCAACTGTTGCCTTTGCTGCTTTTTTTTTAAATTAGAGTATGTGGATTAACTACTAGACCACATGAGGTTCCAGTGAGTGAAAATTAAAATGAATATTATAGGTGAGCAACCTGTTCTTCTTCATGGTCTCTGTGACTCACACAAATGGGAGACTAGCATGCCATTAACCCAAGTAATGAGTGAAGCATGTGACACAGGAGTACAGCACTGCTCTTCCATCAGTCCTCAACCTTGAGTCCAATCTACAGTCTGTAATAAAAGTCAAAGGTTGAGACCAGATAGTTGCCCTGCAAATGTTCTCCACAGAAACACTCTTTAGAAAAGCTGTGAAGAGGCATTCTTGTGGAATGACTGCACACAGTAATAAGAGGATCTCTTTTGGCTAGTTGGTAGGCCAGGTGAATCACAAAGGTGAACCATCTGGAGAGACATTGGGCAGAAACAGGAAGACCCTTCTTGTAGTTAGAATGAAAAACAAGGAGTCTTTGGAACTGTTGAATATCAGCTGTTCTCTTAATGTAGAAGGCCAACACTCTTCTAACATCTAGGCAATGAAGCATCAGTTTGAGTTCAGAGGATGGGTTCAGCTTGAATGCAGGTAGTATGATGTCCTGGTTCAGATGGAAAGCAGAAACTCTTTTCTTCCTGAAGTGGTTTCTGCTTTCCATGTCCTGTTTGAGGGTGATTTGTTCCTTGTTGAAACGTAGATAGAGAGCATTGATATGAACAGCACAAAGTTCTCCAGCTTGCCTGGCCTGCCTTATCTCAACTAGATGGATGTTGCATATCACCATCAGTTCAAACAGGTTCCAGGAGAGTTGTGAGAGGACAACTCCATTGGGCTGTGGGAGCCCAAACTGGGTGCAAGTTCTTTAGCCCTCTGAGCTGCCCAGAGAACAGTGTTACTGATTGGTGTGGAGAGCTCTTTTCTTTTAAATGTCTCAACACTACCACCACATTGTGGCATATCTCCTTTAATTTAGATGAACAGCCACTTTTGCATTATCCCTTAGTGGCCAAAATCTGTCACAGTTCTATAAGATATCCCTCTTATAAACCACTGCCACCATATGCTTAACTCGCAGTATACTTATGATATCTTGACATAGGCATGGGACAAAAATGACACCTCAAGGTTTAGTTAAAAAAATAAATACTGTATTTATTTATTTATTGTCACACAATTATGCCAAGCATGCACTACTTCGTAAAATATTGCTAATACTAACACTAAACCAGCTTCAAAAATAGTTAAGAGGCTCCAGTTCGGTACCATGATTAACCATAGGCCAATTTCACTATCTGGCTCCACTTTAGCCAATTTACAGGCAATGTTCCAAGGCCAAGTTACAGAAGATGCTGAGTCCTTAATTAGAAAGTGACGTTATGGCCATTTCCGCCTAGACTGTTATAGCGCTATTATTCTACCTTCAACATCCTATGGCATCCTCGGGTTTGCAGTTTAGGGAGGGGCCCTTGCCACTCCCTAAACTGCAAACCACAGGATGCCATAGGATGTTGAAAGTGGAATAATAGCACCATAATAGTTTAATGTGGAAATGGCCACTATTTTCTTTCCAGCAGTGTAATTTCTTCACATCTTTGTGTTTGAGACTTCTAACCTGGAAAGACTGGTTTTCTCATCTGAACTTGGAATTTAGGGTGGCCTGGGTCTTCACAGTTCCTTGACTTCTCTCTAGATAGCTCCTTCTGATTCAGTAATCCCTTCTCCAGATCTCATCCAGAGACTTGCACTCAGGTAGCTACTGCCTGATCAGGAGTTCTCTTCACCTTTTCTTCCATACTTTTTCCTTGTTTGGCTGAGAGTGATCTAAAATTCATAGTTTTTGTTGCTGCCCTCCTCCCACCTGCTTTAGTTTTCTGCTTTCTTCTCCTGAATGACTCTGACTCTGTACTAATAGCTCTGGTTCTTGCTTTTTCATGTTTTCAGACAAACCCCCTTGCTAGATCACTTTACCAGTCACTTTCAAAAGTGTCCAACGTTCCATCATCCCACCTATGTCAACATTCTGCACCAATCACCTTTCAATGAACCTTTTAAAATGTACCAATCAGACTTGGCACTTTGAATTTCTTCTGTTGACATATATTCCTGAAACATCCCTTCTAAAGATACTCTCACTGGCAGTTAAACTGTTTAACTGCCAACCAGTCCTCACAAATAAACCATGTGTCCTCTCCCAGCAAAGCCTTCAATGAAAGGCATACATATGCTTCTGTTCTTTCTGACTAACTCTTTCACAGAACAGATATTTTATGTTTAAACACATACACATTTAGCTTCATAACAGGGCTGTTTCTTCACAGTTAACCTGCGATCCCTCTGCGCAGACGAATCTGCATTGGCAGGCATATGCCAGGGTGAAGCATAACCCAATCTATATCCCCTATGATAGCACTAGGTTGTGTTACTGCGGTCCAGGCCTACCCGGAGATAGCACTTGATATCATTTTGATATCAAACCATTTGGCTTTCCTCTGCCACCCTGTTCCACATGTTTACAAGGCCTCCGGATAAGCACGTAAACAGGCGTGGCCAATAATTGCTGGACATTCCATTCTCCACCTAGGCAGGCCGGACAGAGCCGGTTCGTCGCTTCAGGGACCTCTCCGGCAAACACCCTTTTGCTTATGCGCGATACTAACAAAGGCTCCCCGGCCCCGAGCAGGTAGCCTTACAAAGCTGTACTAAGCGCTCCGCATTTGCATACTGGCTACACTATTGTTAAATCAACCCTAAGCCAATCATGCTAAACTCTGATCTTTCCAAAGCTTTGTCCCACTCCTAAATCGCATTGTTCTCACCGAGTAAGGTATGGCCTGCAGTCACAATTCACCCTATAAAAGCCCCCAATTCCGAGACCTTCCTTGGAGCGCTCCCGAGTTCCAGACCGCCTTGCTGCCACTTTGTTCAGTGAGCTCCCTTCAGCAAACCGCGCTGAGCTTCTTCCCTGCACCCCAACGAACTCTATCTTCATATCTCTCCAGGACTACAAGACAGGTGTCGTATCACCCATTTCCCTCCGGAGATCCCTATTTCCAATTCTTTAGTTAGTTGTGTGACTGTGTTGTCTTTAATGTTTGTCTGTATTTAATACAACATCATTTTTGCTATTTTAAACCATCTGACTGCTTGACTGACCTGACCCCATAGACGCTGGGTTGCAAGATCCTGCTAAGTTACCCTGCCTCTCGCTAGCTTTAGTGAGTGCTACAGCTAATTTTCCCCAAGTCGTTGTCATTGTTGTTTGGTTATTTGAGCACCCCTCCCAGGACCCCCAGAGGACAGGTAACAGTTGTTTGGTGACTCCTTGGAACCAATCCTAATTCAAATTAAATATAAAGAAGCTCTTGCCTCAACGCAGGAGTCCCCACTCCCAACTGAATGACAGATAGTCCCTTCTCAAGTAGAGGCAAGGACATTGCAGCTCTGCCAACAGCCAACATGTCACCAAGCAGACCCAGGCATGATGTCAGACCCCCCCATACATGTGTGGGGTCACTTTCAAAAGTTTCCTTCACACCTAAACCCAATCCACATCAGATTAGTGATGCTCCAGATGATCCAACAGGGTTATCTGACAGACTTTACAGAGTTACATCATAATTTCTACCTTCCCTCCTCAAGGTCAAAAAGGGAGGAAAACTATGCCTTGATACATCAAGCCATAGCACATTTCTCTGAGATAGAGGCAGTAGAATTGGTGCATATGTTCTCTCATTCCTACTCCATCTTTTTCATTGTGCCTAAATAAAATGACCAATAGGAGCACTTTTGGATTGAAACAGAATGTGGGAAGGATAAATTCAGAACTGAGTGCACGCAGCCATTTTCAGTTCAGGGCTCTGCTATTTAGCCTCATGTCTGTTACCAGGATGTTCACCAAACTTAAGGTGGTCCTAATAGCACATGAGGGGACTCAACAAATTCATGTCTACCTGTACCTAGCTGATCTCTTGATTTGTTCCTCCACAAGAGAAAAGGCCTGTAGAGATGTTAAAATCATCTCAGATTCTCTGGTCTCTCACAGTTTCTTTGTCAACCTAGAGGAAAGCCACCTGGTGCCTCCACATCTTGGAGTAATTATAGGCCCAGAAAAAGTCCCTTAGAGTTGTATTTCTTCTACAGAGATTCTGTTGCAATGTTTTTAGATGTCACTTTATCCCAAATGTGAATTCTGCCTTTCATATCACTCAGGAGTTGTGCCTTCCTTCCTTTCGTCCAAACCCTCAACGACAATTGGAACACTTGTGGCATAGCCTGAACATGTGTAGGGCAGTCAAGGTACACAAGGAACTTCCACCTAACTGACACCCTTTTTGTTTCCTTCCAGTTTAAGAAGTAGGCCACCAGGTCTCAAAGAACATCTTGGATATATGGATCAAGACATGTATTTCCCTTTGTCATGAGACCATTGCTCACCATTACCCAGCCTACTCCACTAGGAGTGCAGCCAGCTCTGCTACTCTAGCTATGAAAGTCCCATTCCTAGACAACTGTGATGTGGAAATCAATCTTATCCTTTCTGAGACATTATAGGTTTAATGCTCATATATCAGCTGATACTTATTTCAGAAGGTGTGTTCTTCAACATGTGATTGGTGTTTGATAGAGCCCAGTCTTACCGTGCTAACTTTTTACTCTCTGTTAGACAAATCTTGAATGATTTTTCTTGAACTTTGAACATTAACCCTCTCTTCTCTCTTTTCTGACTCTAGTGTATCCCAACAAGGATATCTTCCTCCACTACATGAAGAATGACCAGTGGGTATTTACCATGATATTTTCTGTAGTGGTACCAAGACATCTTCCACACCCAGTGTTGTCTGGCCATTGATGGTGTTGCTCTTGGCATTCTTGGTATTAATTGCCATCAAGTCAACTTCAACTGCAGGCAGCCCTCCAAGATACCCTGTTATCAGATCTTGCAAACACAGGGCTGTGGCTTCCTTGATGGCATTTCTCTTTTTCTTGGAGGCTAGTTTTTCTTCTCTTTCAGCTGTTCAACTTACTGGTGTTTTTCAGAAGTTGATCTCCCACTATATGTGAAGCGTAAACCTCATTAGCTTACTTCCTTGCTCATCAGAGCAAATGGGAGGGACAACACACTGGAAGGATGTCATCCTACCGCTATAGAAAACAGCCATATCATTCAATTATCATTTTCATTTTCCCAACTGATTAGCAGAGAATTACCAAGTTTGCGATCAGACAAGATCTATAATACATTGTCACAAAGAATTCTCAACTCCTCAACAGAATTTCCATAAGAGGAACTTACAATTGAGGGTTCCATGCGGCCTAGAAGAAACAGGAGTCTTGTAATGCTGTTCATAGGAGGTGAAAAGCATCATGAATGAGAGAAGTAAAATCTGAAATTCTGTATTCCTGCCCTAAGTCTCCTGGTTTTTCCCCCCAAATGACCTCTTGTTGTTCATCTTGAATAATGGCTGGAAACCTAAGTGATTTTATGTTTGTATAAGTCTCTGTTGGTTCAAAAGAGAGAATTTAGTTCCCTTTCACTTACACACTGTTCTTGTTTCTGTGAAAGTGATGGGCATTTTTTTGACAACTGTTTTAAAAAATAGGAGAACCTATTCAGAAAGCTGAATATTCCTGATTTTTCTTTCATATTTTATTCTTTTCTTTCTGTCACCTGCAGTAACACAGAGGAAAACAACCAATACATCATATGTGTAAAGTACACTGAAACAACTGCTGCACCTATTACCAGAAGACTAATTGGAAAGATTCCTAACATGTCTTATGGATGACAAAATGGTAATTTCTAAAAGCTTGCACTATATACAGGAGCACATAGTGTCACTTGTTTTATTTTTGAATGAATTGCAACTCATATAAAAAAACTTCATTTTTTACTTTTCTTTTCTCCTCTCTTCCCGCATATGATATAGTTATTCCTTCACTAATTCCATTATCTTTGAATGGAATTGATTCAGTGTAACGAAATAACAGTATTTCCCCAGTTTATTAAATGGTTTGCCTAGAAATTGCTCCCAGTTTTACAAAACTGTTGTCCTTAATACAGAGCGTATGTGAAATAAATTATACAGAGGAACACAGATGTCAAGTATTTATTTAGTATTTTAGTTCTTAGAACGCTTTTGCCAATCAGATAAGATTCATCTTGAATTCTTTTCCCCTGACATCATGCTCCTAGTTTGCAAATTCATTTCTAGACACAGAAATAACTATTATGTTAGCATTGGCTTGTTGTGAATAGCACAGATGTTCAGAAATTTTTATAGACAATTTAATGTTTTCTTTTAAATCCATGAAAAATCAGATCTTATTTTGGAAGCAAGTTCATCTTTAAATATACATACTTGACATACTTCACTATTTATGATTTATCCTGAGTTGTAATACTTGTTGATTTCAGGAGTTTTGTACAACTCATCAAAGCTAACTCTACACAAAACTCTATCTATTAATTGCTAAGGTCATGTGACATCCAATCTCATATCCCTACAATGGCTTCAACCTTCTTCTGTGTTATTTAATTTTCTGTGGCTTTTCTGTGGCTTCATCACCACATCTTACGCATAGATGCTAAGATCATATATCCCTGCTTACAGAATGGGAATACATCTCCCAAAACAGAACAGGTATCTTTTTTCTAGTTCAAGGACATGCAATTGTGGCTTTCCAGATGTAGCACCCATAGTTTCTCCACATTACTATACTGTTAAGGGCTAATGACAGCTGTAGTCCCACAATACATGAAGGGATACCATTCCCCATCTCTGCAGTAGTTCTGCCTATATCCTGGGAAATTTATTTTTGTGGACTTTTTGTTGTTATGTTGTTGCAGAAATCAGAGATAGAGACCCACGGAAAATGGAAAGCCTTTATTATTAAGCCAGCTGGTCTCAGTGGAATAACTTCCAAAGACCGAGAGCCCCGCCTCTTTAAGTTCACAACAATTTATACACTTTCCAGTACAGTGTCATCACGTGTTCAAGGAAGGAAACAGATGTGTACAAAGGTTCCTATCTCACCACAATAGGTCATTCTTCTAGTAATCTTCAAATGTTGCAAACCAGAAGCGAGCCACATTCCATTCTCCTATTCCCACAGTTCCTTACAAACACAGAGAATAACTACAATGCAGAGAGAATTAACTGTTTGGAAAGAGAATTAACTGTTTATCCCTTACAATGTACCTTCAAGTTGTTGAGACCCTATGACAAACCTGTAACAAGATGTTCTTGGCAAGACTTTTCAAAAGGGGTTTGCTTTTGCCTTCTTCTGTGACTGGGAGAGTGTGACTTGTCTAAGGTCACTCAGTGGGTTTCCATGGCCAATGGGTATTTGAACCCAAAATATGCCTAAATCTCTCCATCAGCAGGGCCACAAAACCCAAAAAGACTTTTCTAAACCTTTATCTAAAACTTTATCCAAAACTTTTCAGAACTCTAGTCCTACTACCAGGATCTTCTTAAATGCTATGCCATTCTACTAAAAATGAAATCTTATTAGTCTCATGGGTTTTATTCCCAGGTGTTTATGTTATTATACCCCAATTCTTTTAAAACGTTCTTTCTGGACTGGAACTTTCTTCAAAAGCAATGAGGTTGTTACCTCTCTTCGCCAGCCTATAATCTAGCCTCTCTGAAACTTTTTACCTTGGAGGAACCAAGGTAAAACCTCTTTGGAGGTTTTTAAGCAGGGGCTGGAACTCCATTTGCTGGGGGTGCTTTGGGTGTTTGTTCCTGCATGGCAGGGGGTTGGACTCGATGGCCATTGTGGTCTCTTCCAATTCTGTGACCATTTCTGCACTACACGGTTACAGCGCTATTATTCCACTTTCAACATCCTATGGAATCCTGAGGTTTGCAGCTTGGGGAGGGGCATTTAGAATTCTCAGCCAGAGAGCCCTTTGGGCTCAATAAACTACATACCCCAGAATTCCACAGGATGTTGAAAGTGGAATAATAACACTATAACAATGTAGTGCGGAAATGGCCTACATTTCTATGGCCCTTTTCGCACCGTACCTTCGTCGTGGCAGTAGGGAGCAGCGCTCACACAAGCAGCCGTTTCCGCAAGCTGCTCACAGCAGCCCTTCTGCCTCTTGCAGCTGCTTGCCGGTTGCGCGACCGTTGCGCTAGTGCCCTGCCCCTTCCTTTCACAGCGCAGCTTGGGTGGGAGCTGTAGGCTGCACTGGGGAAGGAAGCGTGACCGGGCAGGCTTGTTTGGTGCACCGCATGCAGGTAAGTGCACGAGGGCCCCGCGAGCATTGCGCGACCACGCAGTATTTTCGGCTTAAAGCTGAAAATAAAAAATGCGCGTGCGGCCCGCTTTAGGCTTGTGAGCGTCGCGTGAGTGGGAGTGAGTCGTACGGACTGACGCTCCCATTCACGCGACGCTCAAGGGGCCCTCGCGCAAAAAAAAACTGCATGCGAAAAGGGCCTATGATTCTATGATTCTAGGAGCAGCTTAGGGAACTGAGTATGTTTAGTCTGCAGAGGAGAAGGTTAAGAGGAGACATGATAGCCATGTTTAAATATTTGAAAGGATGTCATATCAAAGAGGGAACAGACTTGTTTTCCACTGCTCCAGAGGCTAGGACAAGGAGCAATGGATTCAAACTACAGGAAAAGAGATTCCACTTGAACCTCAGGAAGAACTTCCTGACAGTCAGCGCTGTCCAGCAGTGGAATATGCTGCCTCAGAGCGTAGTGGAGTTTCCTTCTTTGGAGATGTTTAAACAGAGGCTGGATGGCCATCTGTTGGGAGTGCTTTGGATGTGTGTTCCTGCATAGCAGGGGGTTGGACTAGATGGCCCCTGTGATCTCTTCCAACTCTATGATTCTATGAATCCTTAAAATAATTTTCAGGCCTCAGGAAATCCCTATATAAAAATTATTATATCTGTAGCTCTGTGTCTGTATTATATCTGTAGCTCAAAAATGTTTTTGTTTTTTCAGTCCTGATCTCTTGCAGAATGCTAGCAACCTCTCATAGAACACTAGGGTTCCAGGGAAACCTGGTAGAGAAAATCTACTGCCATGTCTAAAACTCTAGTTGAAACAGATCTATGATTCAAACAAAATTTTTATCACATAATTGCCCAGCCTTTTCAAGAATTTTTACCAGAGGGTCCAGATATATTGTGACCTTCCATTTCTAAACTTCTGTGTTTTCCCACTTTTTCCTCTGTCTTTTTTTCTTACTACAGAAAATCCATCAAGGAGGAAAAGAAAGAGTCTTTCATTTGATTTCTCACACCACTTAAAGTAACATGTCATTAGGCAGAGCTAGAAACACAACACGGCACAGAATCCGCATACAGATACATATTTAAAACCGTGTGAAACCTTAAATCTGCTTTCAATGAAACATTTATGCCAAGCTACAAGTTGTGGTTTTAACTGTTGCTGATACTTTTACATTTATATCATATCAAAATGAACAGTTTGTGCTGTTTTGGTTAAAGGTATTCATGTTTCTGTTGCTATGATGGCTGGCTTAGGGACTAAATGGGGTATTTCATCACAAAATGGAGGAGGGATCCACTCCACCCGCAATTCCCTCCACAATTCCATCCACCATTTTCTGATGTGTTAGTTCCCAATTCAGTTCATGAACATCACTTAATACTGTTTTAAAAAGTCAACAAGACTTTGGCTTGAAAGATGATGTAACATTTTGAATAAAGAACACAGGATCAGGCTTTCCAAAGATATAGTCATTTACAGAACAGGAGAGAAGAATGGGTAAGGAAAACGGGACAAGCAACATGTGGTCTTCCAAGTGTGGGAGAACTACAACCCCCACCATTCCTCACCGGTGGTCATGATAGGGTTGATGGGAGTTGCAGTCCACAAACAACAAGTTGTTCATCCTATATAAAGATTAAAGATTTGGAAACTGGTCCTTTAATATGAAAATCAAAGATCATAACATCCATTTCCCTGCAATCTTATGTATGTTTACCGGTAAGTCACTCCTATGGAACTTGGATTACATCTGAGTGGACATATATGGAACTGGAACTGTCAAAGTTGCAAAGTTTGTGGCACACAATTTTTCAAATTCTGGGTTGGGACCGTTAAAAGTGTTGCAGTAAACTTTTATCTGGGCAGAGAGAATGAACTTGCTGCAAGCAAAGAAAACCACAGTCAAAGAAGCTGGATTCACTGGCAATTCAAAAGTATTTGGTGGGTTGGCAGTGTTGGGAAATATTCTTCAAAGCTTGTATGTGTTTTTATATTTATATAACTTTCATTTAAAATATGTCTACGGTTTATGGGAGGCTTTCCAGACAGCCTTAGCTTTCTTTCCCTGGGGCTATATTTGGTTGTCCATTATTGAAGTGTGACTTTTTACTGTTGATGATGCATAACTCTGATTTTGGAGTGGGGAGGTAATAGTTTGTCACATGATGCACTTAGCCCCATGCAACACATGTATCAGAACACACACCCTGTCTCACTGTTCATGGGGCCACCAGAGTTTCATGTGCCACCCACAATTTACCGTGTATATGCTTTTTTATTATTATTATTATTATTATTATTATTATTATTATTATTATTATTATTTACTGTCACTTTCCCTTCTTTCAGCCAGTTCCCCAAATTTCTTCAAGTAGTTCCGCGTGTTATTATTTTTCATTTAATTGAGTGAATACACTCATATAAATAAAATAAAAAGCTCCCTGCAGCTACCAGACTGTGCTGACTGCCAGACGCTTTAAAAAAAAAACATGTTTCCTTGAACCCCCACAGTATAGGTTTATAATTCAGATTTTATAAACAAAGACACCTTTTATTTCTTACCTCCTCCTCTAACTTCTAAGGCAGGGGGATATGGAGGGGGAAGGCAATATTAGAAGCTTCAGGAGAGCAGCAAGCAATTTCGTATCAGTGTATGAAACATTTGTACAATAAATGTAGTGTTAAGAGAGTTTTTTTTCAAGAACACTAGTCACCCAGGGTCCCTGCTCCTTAGTGTTGGGGGTAAGCTTGCTTTGCTCTTGTGTGGTCTATTTGTTTCTCTCCTAGAATCCTTGAAGTCCATGAATGTGTTTTGCACTAATAAAGCAAGAGTGAGGACTTAGGTAATCTTAATGGTTAAGGCATAATGGATCTTGTGTTAAAGGATTCTGTGAATGCCATTTTGTTTTGGCCTCAAATCTTTTGCCCCCTTAATTAAGAACTCACTGAGACTTCTGGGTTGATATGAGGAGGATGGCACTGAGAAAGAGAAAGAACTGTCATCCTTTGATTTCCAAGAATCCCAATAAGAAGCCAGTCATTGTAGTAAGTCTCTGCAGTACTATATGTAAATATTTCATTTTTCCTTGGCTATTAAATTTCCCTTTACATAAAACTTACCATTTCAGAATACAATTATATGCTTGCCAAGATCACTAGCTTAAGTCTGCTAAGGTGAAACCAGGTATTTCTGAACTGTCAGAGACAGGAAATTCCACTGAAGTATAACACTTGTACTGCAGTCCTCTATTATGGGCTGTAAGACTCATTAGTTGAATAATTTTATGATTGGAATAAAAATGTTGAGAAGGTATTTGTTTCAGGGGAGGCACGCTGGCAGAGCAGCACTGCAGTGCTTCCAGTGTAAATCAAGGGTGCTGAAACCATTCATCTGAAAAATTTCCCAGGTGTCTTGGTTTCATGCAATGGCTGTCTAATATTTACTGAATGCACAGTACTGTTATCAGATCTGTGGCTTAGATTCATCAGGATGCTAGCAGAACACAATACAATACTACTGCAGTTCTGCAGCATAACCTGTTCTGCAGTCGTAGCACAAAAGTATGTATAAGTGATTCATTTGCACAGTGTGACTGAATAGCATGCATGTCCAAGCCTCACTGTCCCCACCTATTGGTGAAAGAGATAAAGGCACAGTAGTTAGTTTTAAGTGACCACTAGAAATATTTTATTTGAAAAATAACCAGATTGGTTATGCCATGGATGTTAGATTCTATGTTGGATTCTTCTCTTGTGTTAATTCTTGAATTTTGTTTCTGTTAGTGTACTGAACCTTATGCCAGCACTTTTTACAGTCACCAATTTTCACTCCCAGCTATTTTGAACAAGCTGTGATGCTCAGTGGTAAGGGAGAGATAATTTCCGCATGCTCATTAGTTCTTTCATACAAGGGACAAGATACATGTTATGTTAATAGTGCGGCACACAGCTAAGCATCTGTTTTTTACCTGCGAGTAAACAAACAGATTCTCAGTCAGGAGTCATTTAATCTCTTGCCACTACTAATTTGTTTAAAGAAAGTTGATTAAAGAAATTTGTTTAAAGAAAGTTGATTCCAGCTTGTAGCCAAGATTCCAAGGAACTTTATCAAAAATAAACAAACTCTACCATTAAAAAAGTACCAGAAGCAAAGTAGCAGGTAGAAATGCGGTTACAAATTAAAAGATTGGACTCAGAGAACGATTAATCCTTCTTAGAATTGGCTCATTGATATCAATGTAACCTACGTTGGTAAAAACTAATGATGTCCCATTTCTTTCAAGAGGCCCCTCTGAAAATGACTGAGGCTACTTCCAGATTTTTAAGATGTTTTTTCAGAAGTTTGAAATATAAATATTAAATGGTTCTAAACTTTTAAAAACATTCCTGGGTGAATGAGAAAATTAATGACTAACACCTAAAAGATAGCAGAGTTAACATCAGTGAGGCTGCTCTAGAGAGGAAATTCTACTGCAAAGGCATCACTCTGCCTCTCCCTCCATGACATTTTGCTATGTTGAGAGACATATCTGGCCTCTTATAAATGTGATATTTGTAACAGGACATCTACTAATACTATTTGGAGCAAGTGGGAACATAGCTGCAGATATAAGAGGTTGATATTCTATGGGTAGGGTCACTACAGGCTGAGATAGTACAAGACCAATGGCACTTGCAAGAATATTGACATTATTTTTGAAATCCAATTTAGATGTTTTCCAGAATGCCTTTCCACCTCAACATCATATCTTTTCCTACCGCATCCTACCAGATGCCCACATGAATTACTGAATAAATCCAAGGATGCTGAAAATAAGCATCTGCATATTCAAGAGTAGCACTTTACTCTCTTCAAATCAAAAGAAACATACATGGTCTGGGATTCTGAAGAGAGGACAGAAAAAAGAGATTCCAATTTAAGGCAACTTTTGCTCCTGCATTGAGTCTTTATTCATTTTCCAGCATGTTTTCCTAGAAGATCTGCAATTCTTGCCAACCTCAAATTTCTGGTGGGGGAGAGAGGAGAACATACCACAAGATGTCAAGGGGAGATTGCAAGAAAGGAGGACATAAAAAAAAACCCTTTTCATTCTAACAGAAATAGCAAAATATTTTGTCTGGTTTGACAACACCCCCAAAGGATTCTGTCAGGAATAATGCTAAGTTTTCTTTCTTTCCCATTTGGGAACATGATACGGGGAGTGCAGAAAAATATAACAAACTTACCAAGAGAGGCAGAGCAAAGAAAATGACTTATATTCAGGCACATGTCTGTTAAGGAGAAGGGAGTGGATGGGACTATATATCCATCTTTTGGGGATTTTAATTGCCACTGCAAAACTGAAAATGTTCTTTTTGTTCTTTTGGACTGCAGCTTTCAGAATCCTGGAGATTCTGGGAACTGAAGGCCAAAAATAAAAGACACTGAAGAACACAAGATGGAGGGTGCAATTGTGCTCATGTCCTACAGGCAGGCTTCTCCAAGACATCTGGTTGGCTAATATGTGAACAGATTGCTGGATTAGATGGGCCATTGGTCTGATCCACAGTGGCTCTTCCTATGATTTTGTTAAGACAAAATGAAACAATAATCTTTGTTAAGATCTCCAAAGATATAATAACTTCCCTTCTGACAATGTTTGCAGCTTTGCTTAATTTGTCCTCCCACTTCACTACAATCTTTTGCCACATCTAGATGTGAAATGTTAAGAAGACTCATGCGAGCAGGTTCATATGAGCATGGACAGATTTCTGTGCATCTGTATAGCTACTATTTGGGGGAGAGCAGCTTACATCTCTACTAGTTGAACAGGCGTTATATACAGGAGTCTGTTCCTTGATTTATTCCACTGTTACACATGCAAGAGTAGGACCATTCCCACATATGAGAAGCTGTCATTTGCCCATCTTCAGTCACACATGCAGAGGTACACCATATGGGGAAACGTCCATATAAAGTGGCCTTATGCGTGTGTACATACATGATATCAAGAGAACCACATCAGTTGCCACTATCCTAACCTGGCTGAACTTTTCCCTGATTCTATGAAAACATTCGTGTCTCTTTCTCTTTCAGTCTCTCTCTCTACACACACACATATACAATTTTTCTTCACAGAGTTTCAATGTGCATGAACTGGACTGAAAGGCAATTATGCTAGAAATGTGCTTTCAAAAACAGAATGATTTATTTCTGAATAAGCCTGATTTCTCTGACTGGGTTTTGGGCCATCCCTTTTCTCCCTCCCCTTTTTCCCTTACATGCTTTGTCGTTAATGTCTCTGATGCATTTACTGACAGAGCAATGTGACTTTTCACATGGGTTCTCCATGCGTACAACCAACCTGGATAAAGCTTTTCAACCCGAGCAGACTGGACAGCTCCCCCCTCCCCATCCTCCCTCAGGGTGATCCCGGGAAGACTGGTCCCCCTCCCTCTTCCCCTCCTTCCCTCTTTCCATTACTCCCTTCTCTCTCCTATCCTTCATCCAGATCAGTGCATGCTCAGGGCGGCAGGATCCCACTGCATGCCCTGCACACACATACCTGCCTGCCTGCCTGCCTCCTGCTCCTCCAGGCTCAGAGGAAGCTCTTTCTAGGCAACCTCAAGCCCATTGCCATGGCTGCAGCCTCCAAGAAGTCGCCTGTCACCTTTGTCCAGTGCGTGGGATCTGCCCTCTTCTTCTTTCACTTT
This sequence comes from Ctenosaura bakeri, assembly GCA_948474755.1. Classification (NCBI taxonomy): domain Eukaryota; kingdom Metazoa; phylum Chordata; class Lepidosauria; order Squamata; family Iguanidae; genus Ctenosaura; species Ctenosaura bakeri. Next base: position 406,890 of record CAOLHI010000977.1, read on the forward strand.
GCTTCAGTCAAAGCTGACGGTGAGTTGCGCTCTTCAGTCTTGAATTGTTACTGGAATTCACCAGAGCTGCAGACTTAAGGTATCACATACTGCAGAAAACGTGGAAAGGAAATAAGTTGTGTGTGATGATTTGAGGTTGAAAACTACTTTGGAAGTCCAAATTTTTACGTTGCTTGAAAGGCTCAGCTGAGAAAGAAAAGAAAAGTCTAAGAAAAGACGCACGGTTATTTTACTAACATTGTAGAAAGGAGACTACCCCCTCCTCCAATCCTCTGGAATGAAGTAAATGAAATTTATAGCCATATAGTATAAATGTGCAGTACGCTCAGTAATAAATGAGAGCATTTCCCCCAAATTCTATTCTGCTTATAGTTCTGCCACTTGGATTTCTTTTGTGATTTGGAAGCAACAGGGTATTTCTTATCACCACATTGTTCTTGTTTATTTTGAAACTGTAAAGTCTATAACCATATAAAGTTATGTATATATGTTCATCATCACCACCACCAGCACTACTATCATCATTACTGTTAGTACTACTGTATTGTTATGTGAGGGGGAGGAAAGTACCAAATCACTGGGTTGTACTTTTAAAAAAAAAGTATTACAAGATGTTCTCTACTGGGTATTGACAGGCATTTATGCCAAGCTTTAATAAAGTACAAATATTAATTACATGTTCCCGATCTTTCCTCGGTGAGTTTCCCCATTCAGAGGGTGTAGCAGGCTTCCAAAGCTGGTTCCTAGCCCTGAAGCAGCAATAATAGAGCGCCTCTCCCCTCAACCGCAGGAACATGTGTTGCTAAAATGAATGTTCGTTTTTTCAGCTTCCAGTCTTTGCTGGGATTTGAACATAGCTCAGGAGGGAAGGGGAAAGACCAATACTGAAGCCCTTCTGATGGACTGGCATGTTTCCCATTCGTGATACCTACCCTTTCCTCTTTTAACGGTTGAAGCACAATATTTTCTTTTTTCATATTCAAACGGTCCAACGCATTTTGTTCCTAGTAGTGTAGGGTGAAGGAAGGACAGGAAAAAGAAAGGAAGCAGGGATATCAAAGGGTCAGTGCAGAGTTAATTGGGCCAAGCATGCCAGGAAGGTGACTGAAATCCACACTTGCAGATACAGTTGCTTTCAAACATGAATTGAAATTCATTTTTCTTTTTCTTTTTATTCACTTTCACTGTGAGACTCAGGGTCATTGTCTAAACTAATATTCTAGGGGTCTTGTTGTTCTGCTAACAATTTACTGTGCAATCTGAGTTTTTGAACCCCCCAAATTATTATGTTTTCCCCCATCTCAGCATTATAGTATTTTATTTAAACTACTTTTTTTTATTTAAAAGAAACATTTTTATCCAGTTTGTGATTCCCACAGACTTGGAACACCAGCTTGGATATTTCCACTGAGAAGTAAATCACATTCTTTTCAATGGAGATTACTACCGAGTGAGTATGTATATTATTGCAGCCTTAGTCTGATTCCAGAATGTTCAAGCTTCCAGGTTTTACAGAATCCCTTCTCAGGTAAAATGCAGAAATGTATTTTCCACAGTGGAACAGATAGGAGCTCAAACTCCTTAATGCAGCGGGCCTGATCCAATTCAGCCCTTCCGCATCTTATGCTAGAAGGGAAGAGGAAAGTATCTGCAGATCCCGTTCTCATAGTTTTAAAATTATTAAGTGCAGATGTGAAGAACCTTAATTCAGAGTGAAACCATGGCATAGAGGATGAATAGTGGCCCTTTGATCATCTCCCGTTTTCCAGGTCAGTCCCCTACCTCAAACTCACATTTGTTCAATAGAGCAAACGATCATGCCATTCAGACTGGAAAAATGGCTTTTCAGAGGAGAGAGTTAATGGCTTTTCTTACAGTACTCTGATCCTAAAGTAGGTTGGGGCTGCCTAAAGCTGTTGAGAGCCAGTGTGGTATAGTGGTTTGAATGACTCTGAAGACTGAGGGGCAAGTCACACTCTCCCAGCTTCAGAGGAATGCAAGCCTCCTCTGAACAATGGATTTTACCAAGAAAATCACATGGCAAGTTCACCTTAGGGATTGTAATGTAATTGCAGGGCTTGTAATGTGTGTGTGTGTGTGTGTATACACACACATACACACACACACACACAAATATATACATATACATATATATCCTCAGCACCCAGAACCCATAGCAAGCTTGACATATCTATGGAAAATCTCTGGTTTTTTTAATGGATTTCCCACATCACACTCAGGTTAGTCTTTAGGAACAAATGGGAAAACAAAATACTGTGATCAGTATCTTCCTGGATCTCTCTAACAGCTCATAGGGCAACTCTATGCATGTTTGCTCTGAAGTACAGCTATCTGACTTCCATCTGATTTACTCCACAAAAATGTGTAAAGGATTGTATCCTTATTTATTGGAATTTCTATTGGCTAAAACACCCCCCAGACATCCAGAATATTATGCTGTAGTCCAAATATATTTTACTGGAAATAAGTTTCCTTAAAATCAGTGGGACTTATTTCCAAGAAAATATGATTTTACTCCAGAGGTAGGGTGGGGGCAAAATAAGGATATTAAACACCCGAATAAGAATTCTTCCCTCCCATTAAAGTTTTTCTCAGTCCCTAAATTTCTAGTATTGCAATAACTTCAAACTTCCATCAAGCATTTAGAAATAAAATTTAGGCATCCAAAGAAAAGGAGCAGGCAAAGTTGTAAAGGGAATCTGAACAGAGCAAATGCAAGAGTTCTAGGTGTGAATGATTTTCAGAGCTCAGTCACTGCAGTGTTAGAAACTCAAGGACTAAAGGTAAATTTTGGCAGGGGAGCAAAAGAAATTCTTATTCGAGGAATGTTGACCTCATTTTGTCCCCCTCCCTTAGCTACCCCATCAGGGAGTCGGGAGCAAGCTGGATTGAAAGAGTAATTACTAATAACTAATTCAACTGAATTGAACTAGTAATTCAGTTCAGTTGTTGTTCCTTTACATATAGGGTTGGTTAAGACTGTAGCCTTCAACTGCAGTAAAAAATTATTAGAAATTATTAGAAAATAATTTCCATTGTACACAATGTAATCTATTTGCTTATGTGCTACATGGCAATCCCCTAGGCCATTTCTGCACTAGACTGTTATAGTGTGATTATTCCACATCCTCTGGAATCCTGGGGTTTGCAGCTTAGAGAGGGGCATTTAGAATTCTCAGCCAGAGAGCTCTTTGGCCTCAGTAAACTACAAACCCCAGGATTCTATAGGATGTTGGAAGTGGAATAATAGCACTATAACAGTCTAGTGCGGAAATGTTGTGTGTGTGTGTGTGTGTGTGTGTGTGTGTGTACCTTCAAGTCACCTGTCAATTTCCAGCAGCCTCATGAATTCATAGGGTTTTCTTAGGCAAGGAACACTCAGAGGTGGTTTGCCGATCCTTTCATCTGAAATATTGCCTGATAGGAGCTGGTATTCATTTGTGGTTTCCCATTCAAGTATTAACCAGAGAGACCTGCTTAACTTCCAAGATCAGATAAGATCTGTTGCTTTTAGGGTATTTGGCCTCTATAATCCCCCAATACAGGCACAATAACTTTGAAAAGGTCCTCTGTCCTGTTAGAAGGCATCTAGTTTCAGATGAAGCTTTATTCAATATATTAATAAAGTGTTAGTGTTTTTTGAAAAAAATGCAAAAAGACAGATAAAACAATTATTTTAGATTATATCACAGCACCTGTTCTTCTGTTGCAGCTGAAATCCGTGTTGTCGATGTTGGTGGTGTTGTCTGCCTTTAAGTCATTTCCAGCTTACGGTGACCTTAAGGAGAAGCTTTCATGGGATTTTCTTAGCAAGATTTGTTCAGAGGGGGTTTGCCTTTGCCTGCCTCTGAAGCAGAGAGAATGTGATTTGCCCAAGGTCCCTCAGTGGGTTTCCATGGCTGAGTGGTGATCCAACGCTGGTCTTCAACATTCAAACCACTACGTTATGCTGGTTGGATTATAAGCCATTTTCTGCCGCCACCCCAGTGCTCTTCCTCTTCCTCCATCTTCTTTCTCAGTTATCTTTCTCTCCCTCCACTCATTCAACATTTCTCTCTGCTAATTCTCCTCCCTAAAGTTGATTAGGCACCAAGAATCTCTTTCTCCTTAACTGTTTGAAGTGTTCAAAGAGGAAGGGGCAGTTGCAGGAAGAGCTCAGTGTGCAGCTGCCTAGAAATCCTGTGGAGAAATGGTCTTCCCAGGCCTATGCCATCTTAGGGAAGGTCTGAGGCCTTCTGGCTTAAGATGACCAATGGGTTTAAATTAACTGAAATTAATTAGTGCATTTCACAAACAGAATAACCCAGAGATTCAGGCCCATAGTATCCATTCCTAGCTTTAAGTGTCAAGATTTCACATTCTTGGTGCTATATATTGATAGGCTGGCCATGCACACACGCATACATATTGATGTTTTATTACTATAAATAGATGGTTGTAACTGTGCTGATACCAAAGGATAATATGCAGGTTCAATTCCTCTGTGTGGTGACCAAAAATACAGATACACACTGCCCTGCTAACACATGAAGTGAAGGCCAGCTTTCACTGGGCTTGCTATATTGCTTGGCCTACATCTAGGGTTTGGAAAAGATCCAGGCAAGCTTGTGCATGGTCGTCTAGCATAAATACAGCAACGTACTGAGCTGTTATGATATGAACAGAAAGTTGTTGCAGTGTCTATCCCCACTCACTCCATGTCCCTTCCAGCCCCTTGGAGTAACTGTGAGTTGCCATGGTTAGAGTATTCTCCACTAAGATGTGCATTTGATAAACTCCATCTCCCAGCAACAGCTGGCCAGCTCTTGTCAAAATTTCTGCAGGCACAATTTGCATTTGGAGCCAGCCTAGGCTTTGGTTCTTTAAAGCTGGGCCTAGAGCTGATTTGGGCCTTAGCCTTGTTTTGTAACAGTCTATTTTATCTGGGTGAGCAAAGTATAGTCTTCCAGATGTTGTTGTACTACAAATTGCAGCCACACTAATTAGCATATGCAATGGTGATGAATGCTGGGTGTTGCAGTCTGGCAGCAACTGGAGGGCCACATGATCACTCCCCCACCATTCTCAACACACATTTTGCCCTTTTTTGAACTACAGCTCCCAGAATCCCTCAGGCAGTATGGCCACTGGGAATTGCAGTAAACCAAACGAACTTTGCCAAGCTCAACTCCATGCACAGCATGAATTATGAGAGCACAATGGGATTGCTATGAGCACAATTTTTTATTGAAGCCTGAGCCTGGTACCTACCCTCCAGCTGTCCAAATCTGGCAGTGACAGTACTGACTAATCCTCTTCTATCCTACTTTTTGGCTGCCTATAAAATGCCCCAGTTTCTCTCTCCTCCTCCCATTTTCCCTCTTTGTCCTCAACTAAAAAACTACTGCAAACTGAAGTGCAAAAGTAGTTTGCACTCAATTAAGTCAGTGATGGGCAGAAGAGAGACAGGTGGAATAAGCAAATATTATGTGAATTTCCATTTATATTAATGGAGGGCATTTGTGCCTTCCATCTGGCAGTAAAGAGGAAGAGGCCAAAGGACTGCCTTCAGAGGTCATTTCTTTAGAATTCCTATTATAAAAAATGAGGTAAGAAATGACTGAGGAGAGGGCCTTCCCATGGATGTCCTGTTTATAGAATGCCTTCCCCAGGGAGGTTTAACTTGAACTCCTCTGCTAAGCGTAAGGGACCCATATGAAAACTTGTTAATTTTCTTGAGGCTGTTGTTACCCTGTTCTCTGGGGGTCCCGGGAGGGGCGCCCAAATAACCAAGACACAATAACACAACTTGGGGAAAATTAGCTGGAGCACTCATTAAAGCTAGCGAGAGGCAGGGTAACTTAGCAGGATCTTGCAACCTAGCGTCTATGGGGTCAGGTCAGTCAAGCAGTCAAGACAGTTTAAAATAGCAAAAACGATGTTTTATTAAACACAGACAAACATTAAAGACAACACAGTCACACAGCTAACTAAAGAATTGGAAATAGGGATTTTCGGGGGAAATGGGTGATATGACACCTTTCTCGTAGTCCTGGAGAGATATGAAGATTGGGTTCGTGGATATGGAGTCTCAGTATGTAGGATTGAGGGGAAGGCTTGCCGGACAAATGGCAGCAAGGCGATCTGGAACTCAGGAGCGATCCGAGGTGGTCTCGGAATCGGGGGGTTTATACAGGGTGAATTGTGACTGCACTCCATGCCTTACTCGGTGAAAACAATGCGAGTTTGGAGCAGGACAAAGCTTTGGAAAAGTTTAACATGATCAGCTTAGCGCTAAATCAACAATAGTGTAGCCAGTATGCAAATACAAGGTGCTTAGTTCGGCTTTGTAAGACTATCGGCTCAGAGCCAGGTGCCTTTGTTAGTGTCACGCTTAAGCAAAAGGGTGTTTGCAGGGAGGTCCTTGAAGCAACGGAGTGGCTTTGTGTTGCCTGCCTAGGTGGAGAATGGAATGTGCAACAATTACCGGTCGCGCCTGTTTACGTGCTTGTCTGGAGACCTCGCAAACACGTGGAGCAGGGTGGCAGAGGAAGGCCAAATGGGTTTTGATATCAAAACAATATTGAGTGCTATCACCGGGTAGGCCCGGGCCGAAGTAACACTGTTAAAAGCTTTAGATGAATCAGTAGCAGGTAAGCTAGTGAACAGTGAACTTTTTTTTTTATTCCATTAGTCATCTTAACACAGATGAAGACATCTACTGCTTTATTGATCATAAACTGTTGATGCTGTTATTGTTTCTGACAGAATTCTGGGAGCTATAGCCCCCAATAACCTTTCCATCTCTGATAAGGATTGCAGGCTTGCACGACCAGCTCTTCCAAAACAGTAAGCAAGACCAGCTGCAGAGAACTGATTGGAAACACCATCTGTTTCAGAATCACATTCTTACCTCTGTTTATGACACATTTGTTTGGCTGTCTCTTGCCCTCTAGGAAAGTTGTTTGCTGTTGGACCGAGGAATGGCTCCCAGAGTCTGGACCTTGCCATGGCTCAGCAATCATGTGCTGCGCTAGGAGCTCATTTAGCCAGCCTAGAAGAACTGAGGAAAGCCATTAGAGATTGTTCCTTTGCTGTCTGCACCACAGGCTGGCTGACTGATGGCACTATTGGGTAAGAGAGAAAAGGAACCATGCAAACTCCTCTCAGTTTAAAACAAATATTCTCCTCAAAACAGTATTATTTAGGGGGCACTTTCTCCTATGATGGCTCAGTCAGACTGGTTATAAAGAGTCCGTTCTCCAGCTGAAGCAGGGGTGGTTCCCAAGTTTGGAAATATTACTCTAATGGACTACAACTTTCAGAATCTTTGGCTGGGAGATTATGGAAATTACAGTCCCAAAAAGTAACTTTCTAAGCTTTGGATGGCACTCTCTGGATCCCTGGTACATTGAGAGCCAATGCTGTATAGCCATCATGGTTCTGGGTTGGTGCAAAGTTAGGTATGATCACTATTTCTGATCTTCTGATATGCACTAATGTAGGAATTATGCTGCTTGTGGGGTCCCAGTGTTGTTTCTAGCCACTCCAAGCACACATAATCTCCTCAATCAAAGATGTTGAGAAAAAACAAAGAATTGTGCCTCCAGGGGGTACAATTTTCCATGTTTGTGGGGACACTGTACCTTTTGGAGGGGCTGAAATAGCTTTCCCAACACCCCAACCAGAAGTGATCCTCCATTCACTTCTGAGTTTGGGAAAGTGAATGGGTATGGCCCATGCCAGTCAGGGCATGGCAGAAAATTGGGCCTGAACTTGCTGTGGCTGTCCAGCCCAGATGTAGGATGAGACAAAGAACTCTTGAGAATGCTGGGTTTTAGCCACACTTCTGTCGCTTCCATGCAGATTTAAACCCTGCTTAGATAAAGCTGCCCATGCCCCTACTTTCAAAACTGGGGCTAATTTTAAATTGCAATCCCTTGCAAACTAGCACATGGTATGTTTGTCCCAAGTTGTCAGAGGCATATCTAGGGTGGGGGATTTGGGGTATCAGTGTCAAACTCCCCCCTGTTTGTTCCTGCCCCTGCCCCTCACCCCCACCGGGGTCCTTCCTGGCCAGATGCAGGGGTAGTGGTGGCAGCAGCAGCATCCCCCTTGCCTGCCACCCCCCATCCCAGCCTGCCCCTGCCCCTGTCGGGTCCTTCCTACCCACCACTGCTCACCACCCCTGCAGCAGCCTGCTCCCCCACCCTGATCCTTCCTGGCACTTGCCCTAGGTGCTGTTGAGCCTAGATATACCACTGCAAGTATCTGACTTTCACCATGATAAATGTGCATATCTATGGAATAGGGAAATAGTGGTAGCTGGTAGCTTCCATGTCAGTAGGATAGTGAGTCCACTCTGAGTTTTAGTCTGAACTCTCTAATAGCCATCCCAGGTATTGATCCTATCTGTGGAACAGGGTTCAGCACCTTGGATATCTCCTTTAATGCTGTGGGGGGAACCAGAGTAGCTTAATATAAGATATTAAGCCAGATAGACTTTATTAGTACTTTTAAGAAGCAAAGTTAACAGAAGTAGAATACTCATGGATTAATTTTTTTCCAGATGTCTCTGGAACTTTTTAATGGATCTCTACTACTGAACAGGACATGCTATTTACCCTAGTAGGTCTAATTCACCAAAGCAGTGGTGGTTAGTGGCTTCCATGGCACAGAGGCAGTGAATCCAATGCAGGTTTTAGCCTGAGCTTTAAAGGAGCTAAACAAAGTGCTGAATTTATTTGAGGGTTAGGATTTAGCACCTTGGCTAGCTCTTTTAAAGTTAGACTACAACCTGCAGTGGAATCACTGTCCTGCTGAAATGGAAGCTGTCAGCTGCAATTTGCATCTAAGGGAGATTGAAAAAAAGGTCATAAAATCTGCAGGAAGAGATATGGGAAAGAAATCCTGGCTAAGAGCTATTCAATTACTGGATGTTGGCTTGGTATTTATCCAAAGCAATACAGGAAGGAAACTTACATGAAAGTGTTGAATTAGATGATTATGATTTGGTGGTGAATTGCTAAAGATAGCAAGGATCTCAGTTACAGACCAGCTTTGTCACCAACTAAGGATAAGGGATGACACTGCATTATTAATGAAACTTACAAATTTTTCTGCTAAATATGTTTATTTAGATATAGTCTTCAATACGTTTTGTTTAAAAATTTTCAGGATAAATTACAGTTTTAATTTCTACATTTGTTCTTCTGCTTCTAATATTTGTGAGAGAAATATAAACTATGAAATATTATTCTACAAAACATGGGCTTCCTTTCTTCAGTTCTAGAGAATTGTCTGAATGTTCAGTGTCAAAGATAAGACCTGTTTCATCCTATTTAGCCAGGTGTTTTATGAATTCAGCTGTCACATGTTAAAAATGAAAGAAAAAGTTGGTTTTCCAAGTGTAACCAGTGTAACTTCAAAAGGAGATGCATCCATTTAAAGGAGGAAATAATTTCAGCAGCACCCTGAGAATTTTCACTTGGTTGAAAGGTCTTCCTTCATTTACTTCAGCTCAATATGCTGATATCTTTTCACATTCCTACAGAGTTTTTGTGCATGTTATGTGGTTTTGCTGTATGTTTAAACTCTCACCTATCTGGCAAAATCCAACAGTGTTTGAAATATGTATATAACACACTCAATAACTAGGGCAATGCAGTGTCTACAAAAGGAATGGAATTACTGCTCAATATGCCTCAGGATGATGCCTCTGATAAAGGATAACTGTCTGCCCTGTCAAACTGTACTTACATGTTATCATCTGCTTATGAATTGAGTGGCCATTTAGGAAACACTGATAAAAGTAAACTGGCCATATCAAAAGCAAAGACTATTTGATTTAATGTGAGAGCAAGGTAAATGTCTTTCAAATGTCTTAGGCCATTTCCACACTACACTCTTATAGCACGATTATTCCACTTTCAACATTCTATGGAATCCTGGAGTTTGCTGCCATTTTGGTGGCCTGAGTAGGATTATAAGAGCACCGGTTCTTAACTTTCCACAGTGACATGAGATAATCAATACTAACCTAAGCTCCAATGATTTCAATCTGTTCTTTCTGGGTCAAGCCCCATATATCTGGCAAGAATTTGGTTTTCACAGAAGGCTAGCTGCTTTGACTTTCTTGGCAGAAATACAGGGTATTAAATAAAATAAATTGGTGTGTGGGTGGATCAGTCAATGGATGGACAGACAAATGTTATAATGTACATCATGAGCTAACAATTCCCAAAACATATGAAAGTGAAATGTAGCCCAATGTAACATGTGACTTTCAACAAACTTTCCTTTTTGGTATTGTTCAGAAGTGTCTGAAGCAAAGCAGTGGGGCTCTCCAAAATATTCTCTAGAACAGCATTGGAAACAATAAATGGATAAAATGTAACTTCTTCATGGTCTCTGTGACTCACGTAAATGGGTTTACTGAGTCTGTGCAGTGCATCACTTGGAACCTTCACAGAAGTCAAGCCTAATAATCAGACATAGGAGATTCTGGCACGGGGGCAGAAAGTCCCATGAACTCCTTCCTCATCCACTGGATAACTTTGGACAAGTCACACTGTCTTAGCCTAAGAGGAAGGCAGTGGCAAACCTCTGAATAAATATTGAAGGCACATAACAAGAAGAATAGTTGCTGTATTCTGTATTAAACATTCCTAAAGAGACTGCTGATGGGTGGGCAGAAGGTCACGAGACAGAAATGTAACCAGGTCCTCTATTTCAGACATTCCTGCCCATTTGGTACATTTTCATTCACAACTTCTGATCATCTTTTCTGTCCTTTTCCCCTGTTTAGGACAACTGTGTGCAATAGGACAGGCAGCAAGCCACAGAGCGTGAAAGTGGTTGATGTTCAGATTGAAATGGATCCCTCTCCAAGTGGCAGATACAATGCGATTTGTGTGAAATCTGAAGGTCAGCACTGATGAACTTTTGAATTAAGCTTAGCAAAGTTAGTTTTTTAGACTGCACCTCTCTGGATCCCCTCATCAGCTTGGCCACTGTTATCTGTAGTTCAAAACATCAACTTTTCTAAGCTTGGCTATTGAAACAATCACTATGGCAAGCCACACCAAAAAAGAAAAAAAAAGTTCTTTCTTCAAGGCTATTAACATTAGTATCATTTACTACATGAGTGAAATAACCTGAAGCCCCTTTGTCACTTCTGGTTCTGGCATGAATCTTGCCTGTGTGTCTATTTCAAAATAACAACACACAGAGGAAACATTATAGAACTGTAGAATTGGAAGAAAGCAAAAAGATAATCTAGTCTGATCCCACAACCTACAATCCTGATTATATGATCAGGATCAAAAGATACAGCTCTGGTCCAAGTTATCTAAAGGACCATATTCTGCCATATGATCCTGTCTTTTGAACCTTCTGAGGAGGCCATTCTCTGTCCCACCACCTTTACAGGTACAGCTGGTGGGAACACAGGAGAGGGCCTTCTTGGTGGCTGCTCCCAGCTCTGGAATTCCTTTCCTAGAGAAGTTAGATTGGTGGCCTCCCTGCTGCCCTTCTGTAGACTGGTAAAGATCTTTTTCTTTCTGCAGACCTTTGATGGCTGATCACTCAGGGAGGAAGAGACTTTTCAGAAAGTGCTGAATAGTTTGTTTGTCTTTTGTTAAAAATGGTCATGCTTTAGTTGCTTTTAACTCTACTGCTAGTTTAATTATATTTGTTTATTTTTGTATGATAAAATATTTTAAAGTTGTATCTGCTTTAATCTTTGCAAGCTGCCTTGAATTCTAGACTGAGAAAAAAATAATAATAATAGTAATAATATGCCAGAGCTTTGGAAAAAACCATAGTGGTATTAAGCAGTGAACAGAGATACCACAGCAAAGTATTTAGATACTCGTACCTGATTCTATTATTGTAGCTACCTGACCCTCCCCTCCCAAAAAACAAACAAAACAAAAACCACTCATTGCAGAATTACCTGGATGTGGCTTTAAAACATCTTATATTTAAATTCGGAGAATGAAATGGCCTAAGGCAGTGTTGTGTATATGCTACAACTGAGCAGGAGTACAGAATCCTGCCTCCCCCCCCCCCAGAATGCAGCACTAGCCATTTCATTCAGCATCCTGATGACCAATTTTCATTTCTCCCAGATAGGAAGTCTTGAGCCCCTATGCAAAATAAAATAAATCATGTGGATTGATTTCTAACACAGCTAGAATCCATGGCCTGTATTAATTTCACGGATCAGCCCATGTTGCACAATAGATTGAGCTTACTGAAAAAAGAAATCTGGCCATGTATGCATTACAAAGGAAAAGCATCACTGAAAAAAGAAGACAAGAGAGGACACAAAACTGCATAAAATCTCTGTGAGCTAATGTTCTTAATTATTATAATTTAAATAGAAATAGAGTACAACTCACTTCACTGGGGAAGGCTGAGGCTAGGTGAGCTGTGGGCCTACCTGCTCAGTTTTCTGTTTAGATGCAAGTTTAAGGTCCCTGCTCTCTCTTCTGATGGCTATGTTAAAATGAACCTTGGGCTGGATAGCAAATCAAGTAGAGGACTTGTACTATGTAAAGTAGGGCACATGGTGACCCTACTGCTTCTTAACTTCCCTGTATATTTTTCATATTGGAAAGGCTCCTCTCTTGATAGTCTAGCTTTCCCAGTTCCTTCTTCTTTTGAGTAACTCATTAAGTTGTAAAGACAAGCAGGTCTTTGGTCTACAAGTTAATTATCATTGATTACCTTTGCAGAAAATGTGAATAATTCAGCAAGCTGTAGTCACTAATGGTTCAGCCCATACATGGAAATAAATTTTTGCCAGTCAAGCCTTTGGCATAGAATCATCATTTTAAAAACAATGGATTGTGAAACATGGCCTTTTTTTCAGCAAAGGTGGTAGGGAGGAAAGCATGGGAAGCCCTTAAAGACAAACACAAAACACTGTATGAATATATGTTAAAATAGCAAACAGAACTAAGTTTGTTCTGAATAAATCCCAGGACTGTTTTCAAGATTTTCCTATATGTAGAGTTTTCATGTCCTCAATATGTCAGTTGTCTTTTTTCCCTCCCGCTATGTTGAATCTTGAATTTAGCTGACAGTTAATTAGCAATTACCAAATGACATCACTGGAACTAATAAATTAAGCTATTCCAACCAGTCCTAGAAAGATGATTGATTTTAACTTGAAGGAGTTGACATGTGGCATGTAACAGCAGCAATGCTCTAACAGTCAGCATTCTGTCTTTGTGGGACATGTTCATTTCTTACATAATTATTTGGGGGAATACCCCTTAAGGTTCCACACTTCTAGATTTCCCCCCAAGCCTACTGGTACTTTCCTGTTGAGCATGGCTAGTGCTGTTTTGGCTACATAAGCAATTACACTCAGGCTGAGGGTCAGATAGAATCACAGAATCATAAAATCATAGAGTTGGAAGAAACCACAGGGCCCATCCAGTCCAACCCCCTGCTATGCAGGAACACACATCAAAGCATTCCTAACAGATGGCCATCCAGCCTCTGCTTAAAAACCTCCAAAGAAAGAGACTCCACCACACTCTGAGGCAGCAGATTCCACTGCCGGAAAGCTCTGATCATCAGGAATTTCTTCCTGAGGTTCAGGTGGAATGTCCTGTCCTTCAGCTTGAATCCATTGCTCCTTGTCTCAGGCCCTTTCCGCAACGCACCTTTTCATGGAGCTGGGGTGCGGGGATCACGCAAGCACCCTCCAGCGAGAGGCTCTCGCGTTCCGGTTCCTTCAGTTTCACAGCTGCTGCCCACTTGTGGGAGAGTCCTGGCTCTTCCTTCTGCAGGCTGCACTGGGGCAGGAAGCGCGAGTGCTGCTGCTTCGGAGTTCCACAGGCACAGCTAGTGTGCGCGGGGCCCCGAAGCGATGTGCGATTGCTCACCATTTTTGGCTCAAAGCTGAAAATGAAAAAGTGTGCAAGCGGCACCTGCCAGACCCTGGAGTGTTGCACGATTGTGAGTGCATTGTGTGGACTGCTCTTCACATTCACATGATGCTCGAGGGGCCCTTTCACATGGCAAATGTCATGTGAAAAGGGCCCTAGTCTCTGGAGTGGTGGAAAACAAGCCCACTCCTTCCTCAACATGACATCCCTTCAAATATTTAAATATGGCTATCATGTCCCCTCTTAACCTTCCTTCTGCAGACTAAACATACCCAGCTCCCTAAGCTGTTTCTTGTAGGACATGGTTTCCAGACCCTTCACCATTTTGGTTGCTCTCCTCTGGACACGCTCCAGCTTGTTGATATCCTTCTTGAACTGAGGTGCCCAGAACTAGACACAGTATTCCAAATGAGGTCTAACCAAAGCAGAATAGAGTGATACCATTGTCTCCCTTGATCTAGACACCATATTTATATTGATGCAACCAAGAACCGTGTTGGTTTTCTTGATTGTCGCTTCACACTGCTGACTCATGTTCAGCTTGTGGTCCACCAAGACTCCTAGATCCCTTTCACATGTACTGTTATCCAGCCATGTGTCCCCCATCCTACATTTGTGCATTCCATTTTTTCTGCCTAAGTATAGGACCTTACATTTCTCTCTGTTATACAGAGATATACAGAGAACAGCAGCCAGAATTCTATGGGTACTCCCAACTAGAGTAGATTCATTGAATTGACTCAGTATTGAGCAACTGATTCAATAGGTTTGTTCCAGTTAAGAATACCAACACAATCCAAATCAGTGTATCCTAATCCTTAACAATGGGATAATGGGATAATATTATACGACACTGACCCTTGAATTATAATCCACCATGGGCCTCTAAAGTTATCTTCAAAAAGACAGCAAGACAAAACATTTACAGTAGTCTCTGCTTTCCACAATTCATTTTAATATACAAATATATTAAGCAGTAACCTGGTAAAGTACTCATTCTGACAATCCCTATAGCCATGCCTTCAAGGGGAATCCAAACATAGAAGCAGATGTGTTGGTGCATATCTGTATATATGTTATATGTATTGTGGTCAGTGTGGTATAATAGTTTGAGCATTGGAAACCCACTAGGTGACCTTGGGCAGGTCACATTCTCTCAGTCTCCAAAGAAAGCAATGGAAAACTCCCTCTGAACAAAGCTTTCCAAGAAAGCCCCATGATAGCTTCACCTCAGGGTTGCCGTAAGTCAGAAATGACTAGAAGGCACACACCAATTGTATACAAGCATAATGCTCAGCTGGCAGTCATAGAACAGTGTGTTGGCAAAGAGCAAATGTTGGATTTCAGGAGGAGAAACCTGGAATCACATCCCTGAACCACCATTCAGTACACTGAGTGGGTCAGTGCTGGTTATTGTCACAACCTAGCTTACACCACAGAGTTATTATGAGCATATTATAACATATTGATGGTAGACTCTTAGCTTGGTGGAAGAGGTGTGGGATTAAGAACCTAGGGAACATTAGCATATTATGTAGAGCACAGATTGACATTCATTATGCTGGTGATGTTCATTTTGAACCGCTCATCACAGATTGTAGACAATTATGTTAGTTGCTGTTGTACCTTTAACACATATCTATAGGCCTTTCCGCATTACACAGTTACAGTGCTATTATTCCACTTTCAACATCCTATGGAATCCTGGGATTTGCAATTTAGGGAGGGGCATTCAGCCAGAAGCTCTTTGGCCTCAGTAAACAACAAACCCCAGAATTCCACATGATGTTGAAAGTGGAATAATAGCACTGTAATAGTGTAGTGCAGAAAGGTCCTATATCATGTTTTCAGAGCTGGAGGGGAAGGGCTGGATTTTCCCTCCCTGTGTGGTATAATCCCCCCTGACAATTGCCTATGTGTGACAATCAGGGGAAAAAAATGCCTCCACTAAGGTTAATGGAATCCTCCCTCTATTAATTACCACATGGTATGTATGTGTGCTGGATTTGAAGATTCAAATACTCCTGCTTCACATACAGATCTGGGAATGATTTCTTAGACCATTTCCGCAGTAGCCTGTTATAGCGCGATGATTCGATGATTGGCCCCTCCCGAAACTGCAAACCCCAAGATTCCAGAGGATGTTGAAAGTCGAATCATCGCGCTATAACAGGCTACTGCGGAAATGGCCTTAGAAGATTCACAAATGCCAAGTATGTCATAGGACAGGAATCTAAATCCAATTGCTAGTCCAAAATAGACTAGCTTTATTGAATTAATTGGATTTACATAAGAGGTGATTTATCATTCAGCAGTTCATTTGGTGGGTTCACTCTAGCTAGGACTAACAGTTGAGTTTAGACCTGAATGCCATATGTCAAACATTGACTCAGGATCTAGGCCTGAGTCCTGTTTACAAATTGGAGCTTGAAAAATACATTTTTGGGGGGACTATATCTCCCCAAACCCTCCAGCTAATATGGCCATTGGCCACACTAGTTGCAGTTTCTGAGTATTGTAGTCCAAAAATGTAACTTTCTCAAGTGCAAATGCTTAATGGTATTTGATAACTGTATTGATATTTACTGATAGTCTACTTATATATTAGAAGTATACAAAAGGGACAGACTTCTTAAGACGCGCCAGAATAGCACCCGCATGCATTTCCTTTTAGAAATCCAGAGTCATTTTAGATGGGAGGCTTGGGTTTCATGGCTGAATTATCATGTGTATGTGCACGTGCACAGAAGTGTACGTGCACACAAAAACAAATACTTCTGTATTTGCAAAAATCATATACCATATTCAGTGCATTGAATGAACCCTGTAGACCATTCTCACAATAGATTGTAGCTAGACAAACCAATTATGGAAGCACTTATGATCTGGACTCCATGGTTGGATCCAGAGAAAAATAATATTTTAGAACAGCAAAATAAAATAAAAAGATTATATTTATATTCCCACAGTTATTTCTGGCTGTAAATATGGATTCCAAACAAAAACGCAGAGCTTGCAGGAAGATATTCTTAGAAGATTATTTCCTAAGATCCCAGCTAAGATCTAGCTCTTACTGTGTCATATTTGCAATTCAGATATGGCAATACATTGCTGTATCAGACTTGCAAAATACTTGTACTACCTAGTCAGTTCCTTATATTAATTTGCTTCCTGTTTGTTTTCCATTTCAGGCAAACCCTGTGGGGATCCGCCATCTTTCCCTCATACCATTCTGCATGGATATACTGGGTTTGAAATGGGAGATGAACTGCATTATGTCTGTGCCCAAGGATATGCCATGAGTAATAAGGACACGGCTTTCTCTCTGCTCTGCCACACATGTGGGGAATGGTTTGGTCAAGTCCAGGCTTGTGTCAAAGGTGAGCCTATGAGTGTTATATTGACTTATTGGATTACCCTTCAGTACCCTGGCAACTCTCTAATTTTTTTTTTTGGATATACAGACGTTTTCCTTCTGGTGTGATGGGTGACTTTTTAGGTTGGGTTAAACAGCTATCACAGTCCTGTATACACCCACTGAGCCAGCTGCTATGTCCTGCTGTATTGCTATTGCAGAAAACCAGGGTGTAAAGCTAAACTTGAATGGAAAAGTGGCAGTTGCTGCAAGGACATGAACTGTGACAGAAGCATCTTGAAAAGAATTAGGAAAAATACGTCCGGGCTCTTTCTCAAGTCTTGAACTAGCCAATAGCCAATAGGGCAATACATAATGAAGCTTCTTTATAAAGAATCAAACTGTTAGTCCATCATGACCAGTTCTCTCATTTCTGATTTGGCAGTACTTCTCTGTGGTAGAGCAGTTAGGAACCTATGGCTTTTCAGTTACTGTTGGATTACATATCTCATCATCCTTGACTGTTAGCTACACAGGCAGAAGCTGACAACAGCTGCAATACACACACACACATACACACATATATATCACTTGAGACTCTTGCATGTGAAACATGTGCCAGTGAGTTATGGCCTCTATGCTTACTGACCCATAAGCAGAAATCTTCAGGCCACTAGGGAAAAAATAACATATAGGACAATTTTTATACATGAGGAGGTACATGTGCTCTTCTAGGGCTGAGGAGTTTCACATGAAACAGCATCCTGACACTTAGGGCTGCAATTCAGTTTTACAGTCTGTTGTTAGGTGGGGCAGTGGGGGAAAGACAGCATACTCTATACAGTGCAGAGGATTCACCTTTGCCATCATATTCATATTCAGCCAACCTCTGGATTTGATTACATTGTGCCTGAAATTATATTTCAACTCTAATTTTCAGATCAGTGCAATCTTGTTACAGAGTATAACAGGGACAATGGAAACCTAAGAAACAGTACAATATTTTGGCAAGGATGGGGCCTACTGTCCCATTCCATGTACAAACAAAAGCTACCCAGACTAGTACTTGACTCTTGCTGATCAATGGGACAGTTTCTTTCCCTGCACCTGAGGGCAACAGATTGGCTAGCTTAGGTGGTGCAGAGCAAGTCATGTGGCACACATAGACCCAAAACTAACTGCCTGCATCAGCCATTTGAGATGGCCACCTCATTCTGCCTAATAGTAGGGGTGGCCCCGTAGCTAATTACAGAATCAGATGATGGGCAAAGAAACTTGCAGTGATAGATCTTGAATTACACAAACCTTTCACTGTATGCTTAAGGGCACCACCAGGCCCAAAAATTATTGACATATCTTCGCTGTGAGACATATTCTCACTGAAGTTGATAACTGTAGTGTAGACAAGTTATTTGTTGTTTTGTGTAATGTTTCCAGTGTTCATTGATAGCCTGAGTACTTACTATTTGTTGCCAACATTCATGGACAGTCAGGTCTCTCGAGCTGTTTGGGCAACAGATTGTTTCCAGCATGCAGTGATTCAAACCAAAAGCTGTATTTGTGATAAATGATGGCAAAAAAATTATCCTTAACATTTCTATGTTAGGCAGCAGAAAACACACTGCTCCAAGAAGAAAGAAATTTTAAAAGTGGCATAGGAGGCCTGAGAATACACAAGGTACAAATGAAGAAAAGATTCAGATAAATAAGTGTTGAAACATCACATTGGATCTACGATATCATCCTCTTACACATATTTTACTCAAATTACCCTGTAATCAAGAAGTAGTTTTTCAAAAATCCAAAGAACTGAGTTTTGGATCAAGAACAAACAGTCCCTCACCTGATGCTGTAATGTAAAAATTTGTTGACTCATTAGCACTGTGGACCATTTAATTAATAGTTTAATTAATCATTTTATTCTGGAAAAATGTTTATGTCAAAATTCCAACTCCGGTCAATAACTTTAGTGAAATTTAATTAAATTGCTCCTTTTCATTAGCACTTTTCTAACTTAATTTGTAACTTAATTTCTTTCTTAATTACTCCTTCCTGTTTTCAGGATACAAGGAGTTTCTATCCACAGCTGCAATCTAACCCCAACCCCTTTTAAATTCTAATTCAGACCACATGGAATATTTTAAAAAGATGAGGCTGTATATTATGGACCTTATAAACTTTGCTGGCTTAATAATAATAATAATAATAATAATAATAATAAAATTTATTTCTATCCCGCCTCTCCCAATGGATCGAGGCGGCATTACAAAAATATATAAAAACATTAAAACATTAAAACGCACCCTATCCTCCCCACTCTCCAACCCTTCTATCCCCCTAAAACATATTAGTTAATTAAAACAAATTAAAAACAAGATTAACACAGAAGACAATGATGAGAGGCGGTGGAACACTAATCTGGGAAGGCCTGTCGGAAGAGAACGGTCTTGACTGCTTTTTTAAAGCAGTCAAGACTGGTAATGTGCCGGGTCTCCTCCGGCAGGCCATTCCATAACTTGGGAGCGACAGAAGAAAAGGTCCTCTGGGTAACCGCAGCCAACCTAGTTCTGATTGGCTGCAGTAAATTCCTCCCAGAGGCTTAGGACCCTTTCACAACTACATCAGTCCTGGGGCTTGTTGTTTATTGAGGGATATTTAGCATTCTCAGCCAAGAGAGCTCTAACTCCAAACCACAAGTCCGAGAATTCTATAGGATGCAGCCTTAGCAGTTAAAGCAGAATCATAGCACTGTAACTGTATTGTGTGACAGTGCTGAGTCTCATATGTGACTATTTTTTAAAAAGTAGATATATCCCAAGGATTATGGGAGGAGAAAAGGAATATGTGGTTACTTAGAGTTGTTTCCAGGGCGATTTCTGCACTAGACTGTTATAGTGCTATTATTCCACTTTATTATTCCCAGGATTCCATAGGATGTTGAAAGTGGAATAGACTATATCAGTCTAGTGTGGAAAGGGCCTCAGACTATGGCCATTTCCGCATAGTCAACCGGCCCCTCCCGAAACTGCAAACCCCAGGATTCCATAGGATGTTGCAAGCGGAATCATAGCGCTATAACAGGCTAGTGCGGAAATGGCCTATGACATCCACCTGAGTCCTGTGAAGCAAGTGCTATTTTCTAAGAAGGTCAGAGTTAACAACTCCCCCAGACTTTGAAGGGGGTCTAATGGTCATTTCAATTAGATTTATGTAGTTGAGAAAGCTGGTTTTAGTCCAGTGTCCTGTCTTTTGCTCTGGAAGCTTGTGGCTTCAAAAATAGTAGGCTGGATTCTTAAATCAGTGTAGGTTTTGGCCTCAGTAGAACCAAATCAACACACACTAAGAACTGACCTTATAAAGCCACATCCTGATACCAACGTTTATTTCTAAGAAAAGTAAAAATAACTTCACTGAAATGGCACCGTAATTAGACTTTCAGACATAATAATAATTTTTTTGTAAGAGTATCTTTGTTTTTCACTCCTCTTTTTTTACTGTTCACAATGCTGTTCAATAACTAAAGTCCAGGATTGAGAGAGTATTTTAGAATTTCCTTGTCAACATCTCAAATATTTTTTCTTAAAGTATCAGACATCTTTAAAAGCTATTTCTGGCAGAACTTTCTGTCTTCCTCAGAGAGGAAAAAAAATTAGGGTAGCCATGATATGAGCAAGACAAGTAAAACAGAACAAGTCTCTCAACATTTGGAAAGAAATGAAAATGTGGCTTAGTTGAAATTGTTGACTTTCATTTATAGTTGCCAGGTCTCAGAGCCCTGGCTGCAGTCTCAGGGGATTGCTATGTTTCTTCAGGTAGGGAAACAAATCTCACAGTAAGCAGAAAGTTTTTATTTAAAAAATGTGAGGGGACTTTGAAACCCAGGTGCCATCTCCACCCTTTCCCAGCTGGTGTCAGGTCTCTCTGGCTCAGCACTGTGGTGTTTCCATGTGTGTTACATCAGTGCACTAAAAAGCCAGCAGCGAGGAGAGGGATGTTGGGATGGAGATGGTGGGTGCTTGCATTCGAGCTCTTTGTTCCATGCAAAGCAAGTCCAAGGAATGAGTGCCATCATAATGACTTTTGAGCTGTTTTGCTGTACAAACCCTGTATATATGGTGGGGTTTGGGAAAACTCATGTGTTATGTGTGTTATAGTTAAAGCCACACGGCATGCAAAACCTACATGGCAGTAACCACTCCAGCTACTGATGCAGTTTTTCCACCTGTCTGAATGCCAACAGCTTCTGGGTTCTTCGTTAGCTGGATTTACCCAATTTGGGGCCCATTTATCCCAAACACCCTCTTGTCTATTTCCAAAATTAGTTTATCCAAAAGCAGTTCTGACTTGCCTGCCCTGCCTCATTTGACATCTCAAGAATCAACTTTTGTGACATCAGTTTCAACTCTGGGCCCTGAAATGTGAGGGAGTGTGATGCTATGGGCCTTGCAACCCTACACTCATTGCATTGTTTTGTCAGAAATATTCCCCTAAGTTCAATGAGCTTTACGGTCCAGTACACATGTATAATAGCATACCCACAAACTGTGTTGATTTGGCAGGGGTAGTCCCAATTTATCCTCTGACATTTCTCTTTTTCAGCTGCTTTTAAAGTGTCCCAGTTTCATTCTCCTCCTCCCACTTTCCCCTTTGGTCCTCATTTTATTCCAGTTGCTATAAACTGAGTTCAAAGTGCAAAAGTAGTTTACACTCAGTTACGACAGCAGGAGGGAGAGGCAGGGTGAAATCTTGTCCTTCCCAGTAAGCTCAAGCAAAAGCAAACTTCTAAAGCATCTCCAAGCTCATCTGTTTTTCTTCATTAATAACTTTTGTCACCTTGACCGTGATGAAGTTGCTTGACCACACATGCCCCATTTTTCATCTGTGAAATGTTGGAGGGTATATAGTAAGGGGAGAGCTGGTGTGATGTAATGGTTAGTGCGTTGGACTACAATCCTGGAGATCAAGATTTGATTCCCTGCTTGCCCATGGAAACCCACTGGGTGATCTTGGGAATGTCACACACTCTCAGCTCCCAGAAAACTCCATGAAAGGTTTGTCTTAGGTTAGCCATAACCTGGAAATGACTTGAAAGGACACAACAACAACAATGTTGTTGGGTTAGGAGTCATGTGCCCTGTGGGCCTCATGCAGCCTGCTATGTATCCACTGAGGCCTCCTACCCCTGCTGGCCCTGGGTTGCATATTTTTCCTTCTGTTGTTAGACCAGAGTATCACATTCAGGAAGTAGTTTTTGATGGAATCCCAGCACATGCACACAGCTTAAAAAAGACCCTAATAATGATATTGAGAAAACAGTCATAACTAGAACACTATTTACAATCAGGCAAGGATGATGTGATGTGATCTGTGAAGCCACAAAATAGGAGAGGAGCAACCCCACAACTTTCTGTAGCTCCCCATCCCTCATTCGTAGAATGCTTTGTTTCAGAACTTCTTGGGACCTCTTGTTTTTGCTGGTCCCCAACCTTCATTTGTAGAAAGTTTTGCTTCAGAACATAGAAGCTTAGACAAGAACTTCTGAGAATCTAGCCATCTATGGCCCTTTCTGCTTGTGGAGGGGGAAGCAGGGGAAAACGCGCTAAAACGGAGCTTACTGGCAGCCGGGTAAGTCCGTCGCCATGCGGAGCTCGCTGCTCCGCAGTTCTCCAGCATCCAAAATGGCGGCTTCGGCGTCCAAAATGGCGGCTTCCAGCTGGCAGAGGCTCTCCACCAACTGGAGAAGCTCGCCAGCCAGAAGCCTGCCCCCGGCAGATCTGCAGGCACGCACTAGTGTGCGCCTGCAAATCTGCACCGGAGCGCGGCGACGGAGCTGCACGGGGCTGTGCGCTCTGTGCTTTTTAAAAACCTCCGAAAAGAGGTTTTTAAAAAACATGCCACACCACCAGTTCCGGTCACTTCGGAGCGGATTGAAGTGCGGAACTACGAAAAGTAGTCTGCCCCAATCCACTCCACGGTGCAGAGGTCGCTCTGTCCGTCAGAGGTCGCTCTGCACCGTTTTAATACCCCGGTGCGAAAGGGCCTATGTATCTACTCAGAGGCATGTTGAGGGAGCTTATTCCCAGGAAGACAGATACAAGATTGTAACTTTAGAGTGTTTCCAAGCAAGCAAGTAAGCAAGAAAGATCACAGTAATAGGATTATCGCTGGTTGTTCAAGGGTTAAAATCAACTGTAAAGCTCATTATGAATTCCACTTCTTTTGAATTTAGTCTCCAACATGTGAGAAACCCTGCTATATAAAGAAAATTACGCACATATCCTTAACACATGTAATTTTGGCAACAACAATGTGGAATTTTACTTTTTTTCAAAAGCTTGAGGAGAAATAATGGAGTAATAGAGTTGTAAGGTGAAAATATTAGGATGCGATAGGATATTGTTAAGTAGACAGGGAAGGGATTACTGACAAGCTTCTATGCTATGGCACCCCAGTTAGGGCCTTTTCTGCTGTGGCACCCCCTAGTGGTCCAGGTAACACCAATGCAGGAGTCATTCTGGTGCAAAATCAAATATGGCTTTTTATTAAAGTCTTCAGTGCCTGATTGATGGTATCCAATTTGTAAATGTGATGTGGTTGCTGTGATTGCAAATTGCTTTAAATGGTTTTAAACTGCCATGTTTTAAGTGATAAATTATTTAATATATAATTGTCTTTTAAAATTATTGCTATTGTTTTTCAATTGTCCTTAATTAATTTTATTGTACAGCAGCCTGAGATCATCAAATATAGGGATATAAATATTTTAATAAATAATAAGCTGTGAGGTATTGGAATTTTGAGCCTGAAACAATTCCTGGGTGCAAGTAGTTTGGCTACAATTGTTCATGCTGGGACCCTTTTCAGAAGCTGGCACTTTTTCCTAAAATGGCGGCCAAATCCTATGAAAAAGGCAATGCTCTCAGAACTCTTAAGCCTCTAAGACAGACAATAGCAGAAGTACAATGTGAACCAGATTGTTCTTGTTTCAAAAGCTCAGCCATCCTTTTCACTACTAGATTAGCTTGTATCAGTCATCCAGTATATTAATTACAGTTTCAAGCAAGAAAAGGTATGCCATGGAATCCACAGTATTGTGTGTGTATGTTTTAAAATAGGCTAGCATATTTTTCTGGCAATGCTATTAATGGGAGGACAGCTGTGGACCAAAACAAATTTGATCCATACTGGTTTTTAATCTTTTGTAAGCCGCTTTGAGCTGCATTATTGGAAAATGGTGGGATATAAATAGTTTTATTTATTCACTTGAAAAATTTTCCAATGAAAACCCACTTCTTGGTTCAGAGAAAATGGATAGAATTTCCATAATAAGAAGTTCCACATTTGACTTTAGGGTTCTATTATGACATTGCAACAGGAGTAGAAATTATGTGGCCTTCTAAACATCATTATTGGACTACGGCTTCCCTCATCCCTAGCCAGCATAACTGGTGGTGATGAATGCTGGAAGTTGCTGTCTACAACATGTGGAACACTGCCCTCGCATCACAGACACAAAGCTAACATGATGCCCTTTGCCAAGGTCATACAACAGTGCATTCCCCTTTTCTCTACAGAAAAATGGGGAGCCAATAAAGGAAAACTTGAAGCAATTCTTCCTACCCCAAGGCATTACATCCTGCCTTCAAATCAAGCGTGGAGAATCTTCAGGTGTCTTTAGACTCCTAACTCCCATCAGCCCCAGCCAACATGTCCAGTGAGCAGGGATGATGGAAGTTGCAGTCCAGCAGCATCTGGAGGATTGCAGGCTTCCGACTCCTGCTTTAAGCAAAGATACCAGCAGACGGTTCAAAGATATGCCTTATTAGTGTTTTATAGACTGGAGATCTGTCAAATCCAGCTTTGTGTTTGCAACAGCAGTCAGCCAGATGACTCTGGGAAGCTGAAGAGCTGGACACTTTACCCAATAAACCTTTCAAGTTAAGTAAGTGTCGCATACACACCATTTCACTGATATTTACTGTTAGATGCAAAAATAGCTGAAGTAAACCAAATAAATAAACAGCCCAGTATCGACTCTACATACATTTTTCCATTGGGGAAAAATACAGGAGCTGGAGAAGGAAGAGGACTGTGCTACTAGATTCCTTAAACTGAACAGAGGAAGAATATTAGCTACCCCATCCCTCTTCTCTGAGAGGTAACAGATTTGAAGAGGAGAGAGACTGGCATTAGTCTTGCATTCTGACTTTTGGGCATTGCTGACTACATATGGGCAAGAACACATAAACAGCTGCTGAAAAAATACAAACAGCAGAGGGAGCCACTTTTCCTATAAAAAAAGAATCAAAATATTTCATTTGACTAACTGCAAGAAAAATGCATGCGAGTTTGTGAGATTTCCAGATCTCTTCAACAGGGAAAGTGCTGAAAAAAACAAGTTAGTGGAAGGAGGGAAGAGAAGACTTGGATTTAAGCCCTTTCTGCACGAGTCATCCTGCCACAGCAACGTGTGGTTCCTGGTCCAAGGGCCGTGCTACTGCACGATGCTGTTGCCATCCAGCTGCTATCCCGTCCCCAAGCATTGCAAATCAACCTTATGTCATTTCCAGAAAAAAATAGTTAAGAGCTTCCTTTAGTGCTACAATCCCATCAGCCATGTCAGTGCAGTTCTGTAATAACGCTTGATAGCGCTTCCTGTCATCATGGATCTGGGAATGGGCAGGGGTGGGCATGCCCAGCTTGTACCTCTCTGAGCTACTCCATGGCGTGGCAAGTTTGAAATCCATCACCTCTCTGTATTTGTTTTAAATTTACCGTTTAATTTTTTTAAATACATTTTTTTAGTATTACAGCACAAAACTGCAATATTGTACTGGCATGTCATGAGGTTACAGCATGGCTGACAAAAAAAAACCCTGACGAATCAGAAGCTGTGGGGTGGGGTGAAGGCAGGAAAACAGAGTGGCCAATGACACGTAGTGTGGAAGGAACACCAGTAGCAATAACGCTACTCATCCGCTTAAGGTGAAAGGGTGCGGAAGAGAGCGTTCCTATCTCGACAGCATCACGGTAATGGCAATGCTGAGATCGAAATGGAACAACCTGCTATTGAGGTATGGTGTGGAAATGGACCTAATTGTAAAGCTGAGGCCTCTACATAAAATTCTAGGATAGAATGGGTAAGAATGGGCCTACAGGTATCGGAATTAATTTCTTTCAAGTTTTACCCCTAAGTCCCTGATAGTTTTAGGTTTTAGTTGAAGTAACCCCTTGACAGGCTAGGAAAAAAAGAGACCAAACAATTTCATCCTTTCTGAAAGAGAAAGATCCCCCCGCACAAAAAGAGAGAGACCAAAAAGAGGAAAAGAGAAATCAAAAAAGAGAGGACCAAAGAGAGAGACCAAAAAATGTGATCCTTTCTGAAAAGATAGAATCCAGCTGTAAGCGCAAAAGTGTCTCAACTGTTACAAGAAAAAGAAAAGATCATTTATTTATATACTGCCATCAGTGTATACAGCATTTTACAAGGAAAACAAAACAAAAGAATAGCCAGCCCTGCCAAAAGCATACAATCTAATACACACATGCACAGACACACAAGGAAGGAAGGAGCAATACAAATACAAAAGTATGCAGTATAATTGTAAAACAAATTATCTAGAGAGAAATGCAAAAAGCAATGCAATACAATATAAAGCAAATTGACAAATACATATAACCAAAATATACAAGATTATAAAACAATTTTAATGTAAGGAAAAGTGATGAGAGAGCTCTTTAATACACCCTGTTTGTTTTCTATTTGATCTTTCTCGATATGAATATGAGGAACAACAGAGAGTGTTTTAAAAGTTAAATGTTGATCATTGTATGGTATAAGACAGATGGAAAATATGACAAAGAAATGTTGCAAGTGCTATGTACACTGATGGCACTATATGAATTTAATTGATGATGTTGATAACAACATTTGTGGGAAAAAATGAATTAAAAATACTATTCCTATTGGTTGAAGAAATTGAAGAACTCCTAAGCTACTGGTGAGTTTTGTTTATTTGTTGTGACATTTATTTTACAGTTAAGAGACTTGAGGCCCTTTTATACTACACCATTGCAATACTATGGCCATTTCCACACTATACTGTTATAGAGCTATTATTCTACTTTCAACATCCTGTGGAATTCTGGGGTTTGTAGTTTACTGAGGCCAAAGAACTCTCTGGCTGAGAATTCTAAATTCACCTCCCTAAACTGCAAACTCTAGGATTCCATGGGATGCTGAAAGTGGAATAATAACACTATAAGCATGTAGTGCGGAAATATCCTATAATTCCAGTATGTTCCTATGGCATCTTGAGGTTTCTAGTTTGGTTTTGCACTAAGAGCACTCTGTCTGAGAATTTTAAATGCTGCTCCCTAAACTACAAATCCTAGAATTCTATTGGATGGAATGATGGCAGTTAAAGTATAACCGTATAGTGTGAAAGGGACTGGTCAGACAGTGAGTTCTGAGACCAATTTGGCAATGAAAAGATCATGTGAAAGCTGCTTCCTAAATAAATATCTGCCACTTACAACAGGGGAAAAATACTTCACGTACTGGCAGCAAAAGATGTCTGGCTGTCAAGAAAGAATGTCACAGCCAGGGGATTTTGATACAGTTTTAATCAAATTATTACGGTATATTTCTCATTTTCAGATGAAACTGAGGGACATATTGATTATGAAGATAATTTTCCTGATGACCGATCTATGCCTACTGAAGATCATGAACATGTCAAAGAGACAGAAGAAAATGGAAGTGAGTCAGAGAAAGCCACAGGTGGTGGCACCAGGACTTATTTTGCTAATGGTGACAATCACATTGGCATCAAAATTATGTTGAATGAGCAGGGCACCAGGATGATATATGAAGGTGAAGACTTCCCTATTGGACCTATTGCTGTGCATAATGATACGAAAGCAGCAAAACATACAGAATCCAATGCAGATGAGTCCTGGCTCGATGGTTACCCTGTTACTCAAGAAGCAATAGAAGAAGAGGATGAAGAAGGGGATAAAATGGATGGGTCTATGGGGAGGGAAGATGACGTTGCCACTGACCAACAGAATTATGATATTAGAAAAACAGGTGGCAGCAGCTTGGAAAAGGATTTAATACAAACTGGGGCAGTCTTCCCATTGACCTACGATGATGAGGTTGAAAGAATATTAGTAACACTACTGCCAACAAATGATCCAGAGAGTGTAAGTGTAAGCAAAGGCTCTGAGGATGTCATCAGTTATGCCACAATGACACCCATGGGATTAGTCACTTTGGAGCTAGCATCCGTAAGTACAGTCGCTACCTTGAACCTGGACATGGCAGATAGTTCAGCAGGCTTCCATGTCACTGACCACATACCACTGCCAGAGGAAGAAGAAATGATGACTTTCCCACTGCAAGCAGTCACTATTATGTCTCCTCAAAATGTATTTACCACTATTGCAAGGGAAGCTCTTACCTATGGACTAGATGGAAAACCTTTAACCACTTTTGAACCATGTGCAAGACTTGATTGTTTCAGCTCAGATAAAGGCCCTCTAGTAGCCATTGGTGTGACTGTAGTGTGCTTACTTTTACTTGCCATGGTCTTGGCTGTTTTGTGCTTCAAGAAACGGCAGCAGAAGACCTCCGTTTATAAACTTAATGGAAAAGATCATGGTAGGGACCAGCTGCAACAGATTGAAATGCAGAAAGTCTAACCTACCAGACTATGTTGATCTAAAGAAATGTAAAAAGTATGAGGAGGAGTGAGGGAAACTGAATGAGAAATGGATACTATGATCCATTTATTCAGAAAGCAAGAAGCGAAAACCTGTGTGCAGATCAGCAGGACTTTATAGCTATCTGAAATAACAAAAAATTGATATAAGTATTCATTTAGATAGCTATGTTTTTTAACCAACCATTTTCTTTGAAGACACCATGATGGCTTAACTTTCTGAAGCAGGTGATCAATAACAGCAATCATGGCTGGAGAATTATGGGTGTATAGTGCGTATGCTGGATGCAACCCGTAAAGCATGGGGAAAAATACCAGTGCAAGATGGAAAGAATTTCTCTCAATTATTTCCTCTGTCCTTTTTGAGCCAGGATAAAGTTGCATGTACATTCATTAGTTGTCATGTTTTATAGAACTTAACAGGTGCAAACTACCATTTTGCTCCCCTTCAGTGAATAGGTACTGAAGCAGCTCCACCTTTTAACAGATATCATTATCTGTAGGGAGGTGATCACCATGAAGTCTTAACCATCTCTTCACCAGAAATGTGTCATTCAACTTTAAAACAAACAAACAAACACAAACAAACAAACATTGTTTTACAATCTAAGAAGAAGTAACTTTTTTACAGTTGTGTGAGAACATGTACATGGAGGATCTTCTATGAATGGACTTGAATTAATGATCTACTAAGCTTCATTTTTTAAAAAAATAAACCAACATTTCCAGTATTCTTCTCAGTCCTTTGGAATTCTATAGAATATTCTCCTTATGTCTGTTTTCTGAGTCTTTTTTCTAATCTTATGTTCTAATTGGGTTGGAATGATCCAGTTGTCATCAGGAATCACTGAAATGAAGGGTATTTATTATAACTAATTTAAGTTCAATGGGCCTAATTTAGGTATGACTACATCTGCATTCAACCTTTGCAATAGAACTGATTGTCTAATCAGACCTTAGAAAAGTTGCTTTTTTGCACTGGAATTCTACAAATCAAATTCCCATGCTGGCTAGGGGATTCTGGTAGTCTAACTTGTATGAGCTCTGTATTCAATCTAATTAGATGTGTTGCCAACAACAGCTTAATTTTAAGAGCTTGGTTGGACTGACTTCTATTATTTTTAGGTTGATAAAATCCTGATGTAGAAAACACAGGCTGATAAAGAGGAAAACATTGATGAAAACTATGGATGGATTTCAAAATTGCCTACCCTGCCTAAGGCACTCTTTTGCTCCAGACAGGTTGGCTCACATTACAGCTTCATATTTATGGCTCTGTGCACTGAAGTCACTAATAGACTACTCTGCAGAGAAGAGATGAGACTGTCTTTGAGAATCATGCACTGTCTCAACAATATGTATTGATATATGTAGCTGCAGATGTGTCAGTGCATATGTGATACTATGCATGTTTATCTATACATGAACATAAAGAATAAACACATTTTATGTATGGTACATCATAGCCACATTCACCATTCAGTCATTATACTCTGGTAGGCATTGTATGGCCTGCAGGCTACATGTAAAACCTGGGACCCCACCAATCCTTCAAAGCCTACAAAGAAAGCCTGCACAAATGACTCATCTTGTAGGTCCATTCCTCCTACCAGAGCATTTTCAACATGATATTCAAAATAAGAATACAATATAGAGGAAGTGTTTCTTAAACAGTTGTCATAATAAATCATTCTGGTGTCTTGTATTGACTTTGCAAAAATGTTATATTTGTGCCTAATCTAGGCTAGAGTCCTCGTTGGATCAAAGTTGTCTTCCATTAACGGAAGGACTCCACCCAATTTTGGAGAATCTTTCCTCCACCCTCCAACGCCCCAGTTCACCCAATTCCTCAGAATTTCCTGACCTTCTGTGTACCATGTGCAGGGGACTATGAGAAGAACAGACAATGAAGCCTGCTTCTGCCTGCCCAGTTGCATGAGCTTAAATCTGGCTTCAGATGACTATTTCCTAGACGGCTTCATTAACTTCAATGGTATTTACTTTTAAATAGACATTTAATACAATTCTATTACTGTAATTCGTGGACCTAGCTCTATGTTGAACTTTGTGGTGTCGTCAGTTTTCCTCAGTCAATGTGCCAAAAGATAGTACAGCTATATTGATATTTTTCTCCCCCCCCATCCCTGAAGAGAACCACTTCTGCAGGGGAAGGAACTTCATGTGTGCATCTTAGGCGTGATATACAGCTACAATTGCAGCATTGACATTCGTGTGATGCTGTCAGGTTAGGAATGCTCTTTTCCATATCCTTCTGCCTTTAGTGGATGAGTAGCATTATTGCCACCAGTGTTCTTTCACACTACAGCATCCTTGGCCACTCCCTATCCCCGCCTTCACCCCACCCCACCACGGTCTTTTGTTTGTTTGTAAGCTGTACTAGCGCAGCGATGTTGTAATGGCAGGACAAGCCAGTACACTCATGCTATAATGCTTAAAAAGGTATTTAAAAAATAAAAATAAAACCTCAAAGGAGAAATTTAAAATAAGCATGAGAAGTGATAGATTGCAAAGTTACTACACATGGGAGCAGAGAGGGAGGGACAAGCTGGGCACACCCATGCCCAGTCCACTATTGGATCCATGACAACAGGAAGTGCTATCAAGTGCTATTGCAGTTCTGCACTGAGCTGGCTGACAGGATTGAAGTGCTAATGGAGGCTCTTAATGGATTTTTTTTTTCTGGAAATAGAACACAGTGGTTTGGTGATGCTTGGAGATAGGGTAGAAGCTAGATAGCGATAATGTCATGCGATAGCATGGCTCCTGAACCAGAAACAATCCACTACTATTGCGGGATAGTGATGTCATGTGGAAATGTCCGTAGTTTCTCTACAAGAAATCACAGGACTGTACTGAAGTATAAATGTGATATGGCTCAATGTGACATGCTCCTCCATTAAAGACATATAGGTAGCATGGAATTATTATATATGAAGTAATTATTGCTGCATCCTTTCCTGTGGTGCAATGATTGAGGCCATATGGGCCGAATTCCTATTGGTACTCTTAACTAAAGGAAAGTCAGCTATATTATTAATTTATTATTACTATTATTTACCTATGTGTTGACTAATCATTCCATTTACAACTAATTCAGTGGGCCTGCTCTAGTTTGGATTAGCCAATAGGATTCCAGCCATTAGTCTAAAGGGAATATCCAGCTCCTTGATGATTCAAGAAAATAATAGAAAAAAGCACACAGGTTCCATAGGTTCTCAAAGCACAATAAAAATGTTATGACCCTGTGTTTTTGCCTTCTCCCAGCCATCTGCTAGGAATGTGTGAAATGGGAGAAGGACATAGCAAAACAGGGGTTGCTGAGTATCATGTGCACTTAAAGGCTCTGGTCAACAGGATCTTTTACCACAATTCCCATCAGCCCCTACAAATGAGGAATAATGGGAATAGTCATTCATTCCGTTCTGGAGAGCCACAGGTTTCCTTTGCTTAGGATTGCTAGTCACATCATAGCAGAGGAGAGAAGACTGTAATAGCACAGACTTTGTAAGCTGCACTTCTTATTAAAATATAAAGTATACATATGTATATACATATAGACCGATGGGTAAAATGCAGCCTTCCAAATACTGTTGGACTGTAGCTGCTAGCATTTCTCAGTGCTGGCTGTGCTGGAAGTCACAGTCTATCAATGTCTGGACAGACTCACTTGGCCCATCCCTGATTTAAGAAATTCCCATAGTACCTCCAGTAGTTCATGTCAGTAAAAGTTACATTTATCTAGCTTAACAGTGGATAGGATAAAAGGTAAAATGACAATAAAAAATGAGTAAAAATTCTAATTCTGCCTATGAATTGCTTGTGAATTTTTAAAAAGCCAAAAATGTAATTTACAGATGACTAAACAAAAAAGCGATGAAAATGGGGATTAGGAAAATAAAATACCAATGCCAACATGAGATGCAAAGTTTTAAAACTGAACAGCAGCCAGAATACTGGCTCGGCTATAACTAGAAGTATGTTTGCAGTCATTCAGTTTATCCACAAGGAATGCGTCTCTTTTAAGTTTGGAGGGCTAGATACAGCATAAGTGGGTCATGCTTAGATTCTGCTGAAATCAATGTGAAACATTTGTCATGATTTACATTGCAATCCTGCATCTTGTCAGTATTGTGCAACTATATTCAGTGGGGTCAGTGGTATAGTATTAGAGTCTTTCTTCCTTTTGAAATCAGTGTGACTTAAGACCAAATAATTTGCAGCAAAATCCTATACATACCTATTCTGAAGTACGTCCCAGGGAAATCCGAGATAAGTGGGTATAAGATAGCAGCATTAGGCTACAATTCTGTAGGCCGGCATACACGATTGTAGGTGGCAACAGCAAGGTAAATAAGAGCATGGTGGCAGAATTAAAACTTTTGTGTGCGCTGCGATAGAGGGGGACAGTAGCAAAAATAATTTCCGTCGGGAAAGAAAACTGTCTTGCCAGATCCTTAACTGGTCAGAGGGCAGTTTTCTCTTCCATCCCCTTGCCACTGCTGTGTACCACTCCAAAAGTGCTATACATAATTGACTATTACACTGGCGGAAAGTTCTAGCAGGATTTTGGCCATAGTTTGGCTGTTCAAGAAGCAAAAACTAAAGAGCATCCAATGGAATTCACGAAAGGATACATATCTCCAGAAGCTGAAAAGATGGTTGTTTGTTGGTAGAAAAGCCTGGTGCATTGTGTTCTTTTAAACTCTTCTCCAGAAGTCTACTTAGAATCAAATTTCACAAATTTCTGAACCAGGAATTCTTGCACCATTTACTGGACATTTCTTCAGATTTGAGGAGTAATGAAAGAGCAACAAATCCCTAGTTGTTTAATATACTCTCAAGGATGGGGAGGAAAAAAATATGGGATCGTTTGTCTCACGTATCAGAATATCACTGCAGGCTTTAGAGAGCATTCTGTGGGAAGGCATCATTTTGCTGCTATTCCTCAAGCAGCAAATATCTTGGCCTGTTTTTGGTCACTACATATTTCAAAATGTATCTAATCTCGTTTGTAAATCTTGCTGCAATAATCTATCTGTTTCTGCTTTCAGTTTTCCACTGCTCTGTTTTCTGGCTACAAACCTCTCACCATTTGTGGTTATCTTGACTACCTATTAATAGTTGTATATTGCCATACAGCACTGCTGAGTGTCATGATTAATACTGTATGTGTATTTCTTCCACAGGAATTCAGAAAAATAGATATTGTGTATGATCAAGGATAAATTAAATACTGTGTTCAAACATGTACATTTTAAATATAAATAATAATTTCACTGTTCTCTTAAAGAAGAAAATTAACTGGTATGTCTGCAACATTAACTATCTGATTGTGTTGACAGAGGTTTACTCAAAAGCTACAGGAAAATGAGTAGCAGAATTTAGTTGTGGAAGAAGGTGAGCAAATTAACATTTAAGCATAAGTAAATATACCCTAATCTAACGAATGCATTTATATTTAAACCTCAGAAAGCATACACTTGACTTCTGTAAACTGACTCCAAACAGGGAAGAAGCTACAAAAGGGATATAAAACAGGGCAAGTGAATAAATAGCTATTTGCTTATTTTAAAATTTAGTTTTGGGCACCAGACAAGATATAGAATGCTGATTTGCTGGAATGTGAGCTGTGATTTACAAAACTCTTTAGGCGATTTCTTCATTTAGCCTTTTAAAAAAGTGTAGCATAAATTCCCCACACTAAGTCATTCAGCCCAGACACAACCAGAAAAATGAAGTTGCTGTTTAAAGGATGGCAGACAACCAAGAGTACAGACAGTTGCTATGAAGGATTAGTTGTGGGTTTTTCTCACTGCCCTGCTACAAACTGCATCACAGCTCTATGTTCAAACATTATTAAATGGGAATGTTTTCTCTGGCACCAGCAAGTTCTTCCTACAGCTTCTGTACTGAGGGAAAAAATGAAGTAACTTTACTTTCCAGCATACATTTGAATGTAAAACATATTTCCATAGTCATGGAACTTCTACTGCTCAGATTCAATTGCAGCCACAACAAATGGTTTGCAGTCACTATTCCATTTTCATCCCTCTTTACTATAACATACACAAAATTGAGGGATGAGTCTTCATCATACTCTCCTTTATCCAAGTTACAGTCCATCATTCCCAATCTCTGATGGAGTAGTTGGATATAATGAATTATTAAACTGACACAAACTAAACATGGAGAATAGAGTGACATTAAATTTTAAGTTCTCAAATGTCTTGTCAACCAGCATTACATGTTTCAAAGGGGTTTTTTTTCCCTTAAAAAGTTTGTAGCAAGCCATTACAGAAACCCACAGGGACATCTTCACCTGCTCATTAAGTCTGAGGGCTAATCTATCTGAAGCCATGCACTTTGATCAAGGTGTATTCCTAGCTGTGGGGGAACTGCATGGAAAAAGATGCCATATGTGGTTCTTCTCAATCTAGTCATAGGGACAGGAGTGCTATTCATTTTGAGAAGTGGATCCCAGCAATGCTATCTGTGATGTTCTGAATTATAGCTGCACAAATATATGCTCACCCCCTCAGTTATGGGCCTTCCGAAAAGGAGAGCCTGCTGTGCATGTTCTGTTGGATCAGAGACCTTGGTTTTAAGTGAAGCTTTAGCATCCTGTAATTCCAGCATTGTTTTCAATTAGAATATAGTCACTCTAAAAGCAAAAGGTGTAGATACATGATATCTAGTCATCAACTCCCATGCTGAAAAAGTTGAAGAATTATTTAAGGCACTTTATTGTCACAGACAGTGGCACTTGAATTGTTAGGCATAAAAATATAGCACCAACTTCCCAATGAACGATGACAAAAAATAAAGCAATATCTCTGCTTCATACAACTCACAGTCTAGATATTACAGATGAAAGAGCAGGGTAAAAAAGCAGTGGCCCACTCCTTTACTGCAGCAGCCTGATTTGCACAAAACAGTAGGCAGAACTTTCCACAGCACTGATATAAATATTATTACTGTGTAATGGCTGCATATCAAGCTGTGGTCAAAGGTGCAGAAATAAGGGTCTGTACAAATGTTGGCTCTGAAACAGAAGTTAACCTTGTCAACAATTACCTACATAATTAATAAGAAAACTCACACACAGAATTACAATAAATAACTGTGTACCATAACAACCCCAAACATATGTCCGTAACGTGTGTTCCACACTGAAGCATTAAGGGAGAAGGTTGGTCAAATTCAGCTGTCTCTGTAGGGGAGGTTGCTCCAGCATACCTGAATACAGACTTTGGTCTTCTGATTTCCATTATGTGTGTGACAACAAATAATACTGAAATAAATGGAAATGCTTAAATGAAATGAACTAGCTATGCAAATGAAGACCTTTATACAGGACTGATGCTGCAATCCTACACATATATTTATCTGGAAGTAAGGATCACTGAAGTCAGTGAGGCTTACATTGGAACAGGCACACACAGAATTGCACTGCACAACGGTGTTGTCAGGGTGGGACTTTGGGGCAGATGTACATAGTCCAACCCAGAAGAAAGTGAATTTTGATATCAGTCATGCAGGTGAAGAAACAGAAGATCCTACACAGAGGTTGT
Source organism: Ctenosaura bakeri (assembly GCA_948474755.1). NCBI lineage: Eukaryota > Metazoa > Chordata > Lepidosauria > Squamata > Iguanidae > Ctenosaura > Ctenosaura bakeri. Next base: position 443,467 of record CAOLHI010000977.1, read on the forward strand.
ATAAGGCATTTGGAATTACATGCTGATTGTGTCATCACTGGTTTGAATGGTATGCTGCAATCCCAGTTGTGCATCCGCATCTGCAACAATATTATGGTATACACAAATATGTTTCTGCAACCTTAAACTGAACGTAGACATTCTGCATTGGGGAAAAATGTCCAACCACTTCCACAGAAGTCACACGTGTGTAAAACACTAATAGGAATCTGGCCATTATCCTCTAAAAAGCTCAGGGGAGGGAAATGCCGTATGAGCAACAAGTAGGGTCTAAAAGTTAACTGTATCTCTTGCACTATAATCCATCACACATTTACCTGGTAGTAAGCCTGAATGGGGCAGGAGAGGACAACTGTGGTTCTCCAGATCTTGGAATGCAACTCCCAACAACCTGAGAGAATATAGCTCACGCTGACGGAATATAGAAGCTGCAGTTCCCAAAAGGGCCACATTTTGCCCTCCCTTGCCCTAAAGAAAGTTGCTCGGGCCACAGTAAGCCACCATGTCCAAACAACTCTTACTTAGGGAGACAAACACAGGATTTCTGTAGATCTGATCAATGAAATACCAGGTGGTTTCACCTATACTAATCCTCCACAGATTCAGACTGCTAACAGGACCAACGTGGTTATGTATTTCCTGCTGGTAATATTCCAAGTTGGTATGGGAGGACAAATTGCAGGGAAAGGGATTATTATATGTTTGTGTGGTGAGTGGATTAATTAATTATAGCAATAATCGCAGTACTTATCATAGACAAGATCCAGGAGTCTGGACTATGGGCATTTTGTGAAACAAGGAACCACAAATTAGCTTCCCCAACAGTTGCTCCTGGCAAACAGAAAATTGTTTTTGACTTAGCTACTTTTCTAAAATTTAGCACTGTTGCATGTTCTTTCAATAGTGGATGCACAAAACAAACAAGCTGCCAGTTCTTACTCAACATATCCCAAAGTATTACCACCTCCCCTGATCTTATCCTGGTCATACAATCAAAGCTTTGACTAAATGTATACAAGGTACCAAAAAAAAATCTTGATTTGTTGGTATCAGATAAATTAGAGTCACAACTTTCCATCTGTTTTCTCCAGGGAATGTCTTATCAAATGCAGTTTACAGTGCAATTCTGTACACGTCTGCCCAGAAATATGTCCCAACAAGTTCAATGATTCTTACTGTCAGCCAGGTACACATAGGATTGTAGTCTCAATACTAGGTGCTAGCAGCAGAAATGTTTATTTTTAATCCAAATTTTTAAAATTGCTACTTATAAATAATTGAGTATCCTTCCAAAACTATATAAGAATGTCGATTATTCCCATTTATTCTGCTTTTTTTACAGGATTTTTTTTCCAGACAAAGTTCCCAGAGTGCTTTACAAAATTCCATGTATTGTATTCTACTGTGTTCACATGATTACGTCTTACCTAGGCTGTGATGCATTTGGTTACCAGCATGTATGAAGTTGGGTGATTTTTCAGATGATTCAATGTTAGGATATTTCTTTTTTTTAAAAAAAGGAAAACTCAGGTGTATGGCATGGGGAGAAATCACAGGATGGTTCAGATGTCTTCTGAACAAGCTTAATAAAGATCTGAGGTATTTCTAACACCTGAGCTAAAAGTGATGCATGAAATATAAAGGAGCAATGGTGGGTAATTCTTCTTAAAAACTCATCTTTTTCAGTTGTTCAGAGTCCCTATATTCCACCATCCACTGTCAAGAGTTCATCGAGGTATTCTATTACTTCACCCTAAAATAGATTGAAACAGAAAACAGGTTAATTCTGCACAGTGTACTTTTAGAGGGAAACTCTTTACCTTTCTAAAGAAAAAAAAAAACCCTGAGAACTATCTCATGAAGTTTTAAGTCTAGATAGCTGTTTCTGGGTTACATATGATTTCTTTTAGTGAATGCTTAATTTGGACTTAATTATAGTCTTGCCTGGATTACACTTTTCCCATCTCCTTTTTAAAGACAGCAAGGTCCCTACTCATTCCTTTCAGCAGCCGCTTGATCTGAGGGTATGAGCAAATGATGATGCTTATTTTTATGCTGTGAAAAAGCCTCACCCTGTTGATTTCTGCAAAGCAAGCAGGTCAGTCTGGTTGTTTTCTACGCAATTGGCAACTATACCGATAGATCACTCCCAAGATTCTGTATTTAATTGAACGTGCCATTTCTCCTCATCTTGGATGGAATCTGAGAAGACTTCCTGGTGCCAAAAATAAAATGGCATTGAAATTCTGGCAAAGATCGGATTTAGGTAGCTGAGATGGCCCAGGGCATCTTGCTACCTATGGCAAAGATGGTGCTTCATCCTATGTAGAGAAGCCAACTAGGACAGTGCCCTCCCCCCCCCACTGTATTAGCGACAGCAAAGTAGGTGGTGGGCAGATGCTGTGGAATACACTGTTGTTCCCTTCAATAAAGGAGAACAGTCAGAGCATTTAGGACAGACAACTGGGAGACTGTCACTGCTACTCCACCCCCTAGCATCTGCTTCCTATAGCATTTGCTTCAGTTTGCCTAACAGATCATATCCCTCAGAGTCCCACAATGGCCCATGGGGAACAATAAAAAGAAGAGGACAGGAAGAGGAAAAGAGGTTTTGTGTCAGCTCTGAGATGGAGAGATTGAAGGCTCTATCATACTACAATGTTATAGTGCTACTATTCGACTTTCAATGCCCTGTGGAATTCTAGGGTTTATAGTTTGCTGAGGCCAAAGAGCTCTATGACTGAGAATTCTAAAAGCCCCTCCCTAAACTGCAAAGCCCAGGATTCCACAAGATGTTGAAAGTGGAATAATAGCACTATAACAGTGTAGCGTGATAGGGCACTCAGACGATTTCCACCCTACACTGTTATAGCGCTATTATTCCATTTTCAACATCCTACGGAATCCTGGACTTTGCAGCTTAGAGAGGAGTATTTAGAATTCTCAGCCAGATAGCTCTTTGGCCTCAGCAAACTACAAACCTCAGAATCCCACAGGATGTTGAAAGTGGAATAATGGCACTATAACAGTGTAGGGTAAAAAGGCCTCCAATCTCTGAACATGAGTTCTTGTGGACTATAATCCATTTCCTCAGATGTGCTGCAGGAAGATGTAGTCATACAACCCATCTAGTTCTGGGGTTGTACTAGTAGTAGAATGTCTGACCTCTAAAGCTAACTTCTTGGTAACTAAATTACTACTGGTTAGACAAGATGGATGGGATGACAGCTGATCGGACAGGTTACTGCTCTTCCTTCTTCCCAAAGGGTTGCTTGAGCTTCTGCATAACTGTGAAGTGGTTTTAACAGCTCTAAAGGGCATCTATTTGCTTTCATTTTAGCTTAGTTGAAGTCTTTCAACTTGCTGGGTAAACAAACAGATGTGCTGCCAAATATTATTTACTTTCCTGGTAAATCAGCAATTTGCTGTAACAGAAATTACCTTCAAACCACTGCAGATTTCACAAGTGTAAATATTTGTGGAAAATGCTGAATCCTTTTTCAAACTAGTGAAAAAATACACTCGTGTTCTCATTGAATAGCTTGGATTTATTGAGTCCTCACATCACAAAAGCAAACAGAAAAATCACTCATCTTTCTCCATGCTTCCAGGAATTTTACTGAATTTTAAGGAAGGAAATGCTCTTGTACCTCCACATCAGTAATGCTGTTTTCCCCAATGTGATCGACTACAAGAATTGTTGCTCTGACTGGCAATCAGGGTGGTAACAGAAGCAATTTAGGATTTTGCACAACAGTAAAACTTTTTCAATCTTGTTCTAGGAAGAATAATTTTTGACACACAACTACTGTTGAAAACAGTAGCCCTGTATTAAAAATAGTAGTCCTCTATTAAGTTTTTCTGCTTCTCCCTAAATATTTTAGGTACACTAACTCATCACTTTACAAAATATTTTTCCCTGACATAGCCATCATTACAAAAGAGAACAACTGATTTATTACAAAAAATAATTAATTTATCACAACATTAATTAAGCACAAAAGAAAATTTCTGCCTAGCAAATTACTCTAAAGTAGAGTCAGGAAAAAAGCCAGCAACTCTACTAAAGTATCATAACTGGGCTTTAGTTTAGACAATAGCATTTGTCTATTTTACTTACTTCATCATCATCCATTACATGCTCCTTAGCAAATTCATACATTTCTTTCTGAAGTGTTGTTATGTTGTAGTACCTAACCGCTTCCTAGAGGAACAGCAACAAAGCTTCATGTCACACCAATAGCAGAATGTTGCCCAAAATTCAGCCATGCATAAAAGAAAAGTTTCATTATTCTGGTATACTCATTATCCCCAATTATTATACCTTTTTAAACATATTTGTTGGGCCCTGTTACCAAAATCAAATCTTGTGAATGCTTTTTCCCCATTCAAAGTAAGTCCTTCCACCCCTCCCATCAGGAAAAAGAATTAACCTGCTGACTCTCTTGCCAAAAGTTCATGGAGTGTGATGCACGTCACCTAGATGTTCTGAGATGAATTATTCTGGCTGTCTTAGCACTGAACATTGAAGGAAGACCTCTACCATCGTCTCTCATGGAAAAAGACACCATGTGGTTACCAGGCACCCTGATTCTGAGTAGCCAAGGAATTCCCAGCCTTCCTTTCACTTGTGGGGCTGAGGAGGGGGCAGGAAGTTCTATGTAACTCAAGTCAGAGTTAGGCAGAAGGTCTATTCATTCTCATGCTCAGCAGAGGGCAGGGGTACAGTCATCATGGTGAGCATATTCTTTAAAATGTCAAAGCCTGGCTACTATAACCCTATTCAAGCCTCTGTCTGAGCATGCAGGCTATAACTAAATAGGGAGCATAGGTATGCATACAGGCCTCAGTCAGGGCTAGGCCATGGTTGGTGTGGGATCTGGAAAGCAACTTTTGCAAGAGTTGGCATTAACCCATGTTTCCCACACAAATGAGGGTTTCTTGTCACATGTTTGCACATTCAGCCCACAGATATCAAGAGAATTTCTAATTGGGTTTGTATGAATTAGCTGACAAGAGACAGTTCCTAACTGGAAGGAAGCTTCTTAAACACTTGGAAATCTTCTGACCTTCATACTAAAGAGCAGGTTACAGACATGTCTGCCTTCTGTTCCCATTTAACCCGTGGGTATTCAGAAAAACAACCAAATAGGGCTCTCAGGTCTGAATGTGCAACTCAATACTACAGACCATGATATACATGCTACCATTTCACTTACAGGCCTAGGCTGGAAGTCTTCATCTGTGAGTCCCCATTTGTCTTTGTGATATTGATAATAGACTAGATTCTGTTTCATCACTTCATCTTTCTGGTCAAAGAGCATATAGCTGGCCACGCATGGTGCTGCATTCTTCAAATCATTCACTGAATTGACATTAAACAAAAAGACATCAAATCTCAGAAGAAAGCTATTAAAAGCAGAGAATCTGAACTCTACAACTGGAAGTTGTGGATCATGATTGGAATAGGTAACATGTAATCATCCATGCATGTATGCCTTCATATCTTCCCCTCACGCTTCCCCAGAGAAAAGTTCTAATAGATAGATAAATAGATTCCCCATGCCTTGTAACAGTGATGGGGTGGGAATTTTGCTTTTTTCCGGCAGTGGTACTAGCCTGTTTGAGGCCCAGTAGTAGCATTTTTCCCAAACAGGAAGAGAGGTTTTGAAAAAGTCAGCCCTCCTACAAAACATGTTGAAACTGCACTTCTCACAGCCCCTCCCAGGGATGGGAGGCCTTTTTCAGTTTAAAAATAAAAATTGGGGATACATACAAAACAAATTCCACATATGAGCTTCAGCCTTTTTTATTCTCCACCCAACTTTCTACTTTTCCATGCCATGGCTGTGGGACCAGTTCAATACATAGAATGAACTAGTGATCCTTTTCAGAGAGTATTGATTACTATTGTTTGTGTGACTGTGGATAGCTTATGTCTGCAACAAATTTTGTTTTGTTTTTGTTTTGCAAAATCAAAAATAAATCTACAAATTATAGTAAGGATATGACAGTGAGACAGAAAACATTAGATCTGGGAGTTTCACGATTTTGTACAGAGACTACTGCTTACTTTATCACCCTGATGTTACAGACCAGCTCAGCTGATAGGTCAAATTAGGATTTCTTATCTAGTAAACTGAAATGTGCTAAATAAAAAAACAAAACAAAGCAAAACAAAACAAAACAAGCTCCAATTTCATTTTAGAAAAAGACTATTACTTACATTTATAATAAGCAAACTGCAAGTAGTGGTACATAGTAGCCACAAATTTCTCCACAACATAACCTCCTATGACAGGTGTCAGATCAATTTCACATTTCAATTTGCATTCAAGAACTTCAGTGTAGTGATCTGTAAAAAATAACCATAACAACCATGTTTTTAATATTGCACTATTATCTCTTAAATTCAGTTCAATATGTGACACTTCTATTGTACAAACCATTATCCAAAATTTCAAAAAGATTCATATTTGTGACATACTTGTGGCTCTCAACCACAACCAGTGGTTCTTTACTGTTACTCAGCAACGAAAGCAATCTCTAGCCCTCAGATGTTACTGGACTACAAGTCCCATCAGCACTGGCCAGTGTAGCCAATGGTGAGGAAACTGCAGTCCAACAAATTTGGTGGACTGTGAAGTTATTGTTTGGAGAAACCCCTCTAGGTAAAATAATTCATAATCAACAGTTCTGAAGTAGTCTCCATAAAATTACACTTGTTTGTAGTGCCACCTAGAGGTACTGACATGATTTCTTGTACAATAAAACAATATCCAAAATTCACACGTGGGAAATACCTTTATTAGAACCAACTGTAATTCTGTAACAACGCATAAGCTTTTGAGTTTTCCAGAACTCTTCATTAGGCCATATATTTTTAAAAAAAGAAGAGAGGTGATGGAAGAAGCATGGGCATCCAAGAATCTGGCTCAGTGTTTAAGCAGTGTAACTAAAGTCCCAAGATGGAGAATGCAAACTTGATGAGTTACTGGTTAGGTATGCAGGCATCACATGACACCTACAATGCCTGCTGGAATGAAGACAAAATTGTGAGTCCCTATTTCTTGAAGTACAAGACTGGAAGCAGCTCAGACATCTGCCTCTCCTCTTAGAAGCACACAGGCAGCATTCAGCAGAAGTACACAGTATAACACAGTTCTTGTACAAACAGTATACCTCCTGGCTTACATATATAGTTTATATCTACCTATCTATCTATATCATATCTAGGGACTAATGTAATATTATAGTTGGTACTAATAAAAGCATTATCCACCTACAAATCTGGTACTTGGTTTTGTTCTCATAAACTAACCTGGTGACTTCTATTTTTCTATTACAATGTTACCATTACTTCAACTCAGGCTGGATACCTTTATTAGATCCAGGGACAAATTTCATCCTTCTGGATCCTGCCAAGGGACTCCAGCATCTTCCAGGGCTGTCCACCACCAAAATTTGTGAGACAGCAACTTGAAGTAGGAAAAGTGAGAAACATTTCCAATTTCTCCCACCTGCATTTTCTCACAAAAACAAGGCAGATGGAGAATGTGTGTCTTTTTTTCCTTTTTTTCTTTTTGAGAGAGAGAGGAAACTCAAATTCACCAGAGGATATGAAGGTGTTCTTGCTTCTGTTTGCTCTAATTACTAACAAAATTTATTGCTGTTTAATAATGTCAACATTATTTACATTATTTTAATTTCATGGTTACCCTTAGTTATTCATCAAAGAAGAAACAACAAATACTTAAAATGATTTGTCTTCAGTCAGCTGCTAGCACTGAATGACACTGGAGAGCTGATTTATACACAGAACAGGTAGGATGAAACAAAACAGGAAGAAAAGAACAAGAGCTGGGTGGATAAAGGAGACATATATCAAAGTCCACAAAAGATGCCTTGAGTGCTTATTAACATTTATTATGCTGAAAGATGACAGATGTATTTATTTTCCATCACTGCCAAAACTTTTGTATTATATCCTGCTCTACCCATTTTTTTCAGTTTAATTTTCTTGGGGTAACCCCCCCCCATGGGTTATCCATCTATGAGCGTAGATAAGCAGCATATGCATTTGACGTCATATCTTTTGTGAGATCTTTTCTATTACCAGTTTACCTTTCTATTATTTAAGATCATACTGTCTCCCTTAGGCATGTTAGCAAAAAGCAAACCTATAAATAGTACATATCAATCAGGTGTATTTTAGTAGATCAAAGAATTTTTGGAAAATCTCCTTCATAACTTTAGAACACATCTGATCACTCACCTGCTATAGACAGGTAAAACTCTTTAAAATCTCTGATTTCCCGGGGGCCTTCACACACAGCTATGCAATCATCATAGGCTTTGTAGAAATCAGGGAGTGCCAATTCCATATCCGTGATTGAAGTCTTCCAGTTTTCTCCATTATATGCTCTTACCGCCCTGACAAAAAGATTCTGAAGGGACCAGAAGAGATCACAAAGTGGCACAAATTTGATATGAATGGCTTAACTAAAGACTCTTATCACAATTGCAAAATATAGAGGAAGGCTTCACTCTGCTATTCCATATTTTGTTCTAATACTGGATCCAGATGGATCACAGCTAATATCTATCCCAACAAGTACCTCTTTATAAATCTCACTAACACAAGTCACACCATTTTCTTTTAGCTACCTTGTTGTATGGTATTATCAGACTTACATGTCTTCTAGTAATATTGTGCTGAAGGACTCTCTCACCCACCAGACTGTCAAGTTTCATTAGCCATGAACTATTTTCTTGATCAGGATTGAGAATCTCAGGCCCCAGGACTTAATCTAGCCTTTCTGGTGTGCCAGTCCAGTTGCTGGCTGTTCCCCAGATAGCCATACACCCCTTCCCATTCTAAAAGGCTGAAATGTCTTTCCTAAGAGGTAGTCAAAGTTAAACTAAAATATCCTGGTATTTCTGGTTCCTGTCCACCTCTGAAATCCTTCTCCAAAACTGAAATGACCCTTCAGGTTGAAATAGGTTCTCCACCCTTGACCTGGGTACACAGAGTTCCTTTTCAGGAGACAATGCATTATAGGCTAACTACTTCAAGAGGCTTACACTGTTTCTATTCCCTTCACTGTCACCTGGCAAGTCAGGCTTTGGGACAGGGGGCAGGCCTGGAGACACTACTTAGCAACACAACTAAAGTAGCTGAGTAATTAAATAGCACATGTAGAATTCTGGCCAGAATTATAAACAGTTACATGAAACTCTAAAGCTATTTGAGTTTCCTCTGACCTTGTCAGCTCAAATGCTGCTCTGCACACTAAATGCAAAAGGAGTTATAGGTGTAAACAGAGTACCCAAATCATTTGTCTTTCTGTGACAGTTAAAAAAACCAAAGAAGTGCACATGTAAACAGACTATCCATATTTAGTTGAGCAGGAATGCAAATCAGAAGCTCAGTTACTGCATGGCTGGATGAGATAGGATTATGTTGATGTTTTTTGCATCAGCACAATGCTGGCACTGCACACCAGAAATGGCATGCTGCCAAATTGGATAGAGAAAGGGACAAGATGCAGAAGGGACAGGAAAAGCAGGCAAAATAATATCTACAATGTCAGGATCACATCCACTGTTAGCACTGGCACAGTGAACTGTATGCAACAAAACTTCTTTCAAAGTAAACACAGTTAAAGCCATAAGAACTGTGATGGGAAACTACACACAACTGGAACAGGAAATTATATCCAGGGAAAAACTGCTTCTTGTTTTTCCTTTTTCCCCCACAGAATATGATTAATCATAGAAGAAATGTGAATAAGATGAGACCAATACCTCATACGATTTTGTTTCTAAATCTTTAATGTAGTTTTCAGCATCAGGCAGGCTTTTGTAGTATGCCATGTTTCTTTTCATCATTTCATCCTCAGGATGCCTCAGAAGGAATGTGTGTGCTGCTGCAATGGCTTTTGGAAAGTTATTTGCCTAGCCAAAAGGATTTGGAGGGGAAAAAGAGCATAGGTTAATAAACAACTTTTGAAAAATTCACTTGTGTTTTAGATATTGCCCTCTAGAAATTAACAATGCATACATATGCAGACATTTACTTTGTTGTTGTATACCTTCAAGTCATTTCTGACTAATGCAAACCTATCACAGGTTTTCTTTACTAGATTTGTTTGGGGAAGGTTGCATTTTGCTTTCCTCTGAGGCTGAGAGAGCACGACTTGGCCCAAGGTCAGCCGGTGGGTTTTCCTGGCCAAGTAAGGATTTGAAACCTGGTTTCCGAGTGTCATAGTCCAATGCCCAAACCACTACACCATGCTGGATTTTTTAGTCTGAGCAAAATTCTAATTGCAATGAAGTTATATAAATTGCACACATACACACATACTATGTTTAGTCTTAGTAAAACAAACATATTGCCACATTAACAATTCAAGTGAGGACAACAAAGGAGTAAAGGAAGCAGTGAGAGAGAGAGACACTCTGGAAACCTAGACTGGTTCAAGAATGGATAATAGCAGAGCTGGAGAAGCTGTGTCTCTGTATTTTGTTATTAAATTCCAAATCACATCAACCCTAGCCCATCTGGCCAGTGGCGAAGTATGATGGAAAAAACAGTTCAAGAGTGAAGACTTCCCATCCTAGCAGCATATGGAAGAGCTAATATGGGAAGCAGGATAATAGGATGGAGGCAATAAAATGCTGCACTGTCCTGATCAGAAATAAAGTATAAAGGATGAACTGTTCCCCAGATGAAAGATTTAAGAAAATCAGAAACTGCATGTGTTTGTGTGTGATGCTTCAGAATAAATAATCAAACAGGAAAGTGGGAAACGCTGTTTGTATTCTGATGCATTCTCAGGGAATATGGTGAAAGACAGCAGTGGGCAAAACATTAGGTCTTTCTGCAATACACTGTTATAGCGCTATTATTCCACTTCCAACTTCCTGTGGAATTCTGGGGTTTGTAGTTTACTCAGGCCAAAGAGCTCTCTGGCTGAGAATTCTAAATGAAGGGTGGGTTGGGGATTTATTCAGCGTTGGTCAAGCTCACAGGTGGGGAGATGGGGAGGAGCTGCCTGTAAGGTTAGGCCCAACGTGTTCACTGGGGCAGGGTTGATGGGTGCGGCGGTCTCTGCCCCAGGAGGCTGGAAACCCAAGAGCTACCAGCTTCTGTGCTCAGCAGCATTTTGTTCCCCTGACAGGATGCTGTAGCCCCCCCGCACCTCCACCCCAGAGAAAGGGGGACATGATAGCCATGTTTAAATATTTGAAGGGATGCCATGTAGAGGAAGGAGAGGGCTTGTTTTCTGCTGCTCCAGAGACCAGGACAAGGAGCAATGGATTCAAGCTGCAGGAAAGGAGATTCCACCTGAACCTCAGGAAGAACTTCCTGGCGGTCAGGGCTGTCCGGCAGTGGAATCTGCTGCCTCGGAGTGTAGTGGAGTCTCCTTCCTTGGAGGTTTTTAAGCAGAGGCTTGATGGCCATCTGTCGGGAGTGCTTTGAGGGTGTTCCTGCATGGCGGGGGGTTGGACTGGATGGCCCCTGTGGTCTCTTCCAACTCTACCTTCCTATGATTCTATGATTCTATGCCCGTCTCTAAGATGCAAACCCCAGGTTTCACAGGATGTTCAAAGTAGAATAATAGCACTAGGACAGTCTAGTGCTGAAATGGCCAATCTGTGGGATTCTGCAAGATATCCGTGTTAACGAACCTTCATTTTTCCAGTCAGCACTCTGCCTGGAAGCCCTGCCTGTTATGTATTTTTAAAGGTAGCAATAAGCGTGGCAGAGGGCCCACCTCCAGCACAGAGTCTGGAAAGAGAGGGGTGCAGGCAGAACATGGACATGCAGCTTTGGGGGGGGGACTACAGCTCCTAGCGTCCTCCCACGCAGCCCAGCAGGGGGATTCTGGGCGCTGTGGTCCAAGGACGGCAACCTCCCCCCGTTTTGCGGGCGTGGGAGGGGGCCGGGGCGGAGGCGAGGGGGGCGCCGCGGGCGACGGGCTACCTTGAAGTAGGCGAACTGCAGGAACTTGTAGGGCTCCCGCCGCTGGAATTCCTCGAGCACCTCCCGGCTGGGCTGGGACTGGCGGAAGGCCGGCAGCCCCTGCTTGCAGCGCTTGAGGCACTGCGCCCGGCGGAGCAGGTCGCCGAAGTAACGGAGCTCCGGGAAGCCGTCGAAGCGGTCGGGCGGGAGGCGGCCCGGGGGCCCGTCCCCCGCCGCCGCCGCTTCCGCCTCCATGCGGACGGAGCTGCAGTTGAGGTGGCAGAAGGCCTCGCTGTCCCGCAGGAGGCGGTGGAGCCGCAGGCTCACCTCCAGGTAGCTGGCGCTCTCGGGCCAGTTCTCGTGGGTGTACTGGTCCAGGCCGTAGCGGTAGGCGGACTCCAGCGGCATCAGCTCGTCGCGCGGGAAGCTCCTGAAGCTGTAGCGCTCGTACTGAGCCCGCGCCGGCCCGGCCCAGAGGAGCAGGCAAAGCGCCGCCACCAGCCCCGGCGGCGGCCGGCGCCCCATCCTCCCTGGCCTGTACGAGCCCGGCCGGACACCACGTAGCAGAAAGCTCAGGCTCTGCCCAGCCAACTCGGATCTGGGATTGACACGCGGCAGAGAGCCCTCCCCCTCCCCCCTCCTCTCCCGCCTGCGGCCTCGCTCCCAAACGCTTCGCTTGGAAAAATTTTAGTGGGGGAGGGAGAGACAAAGAAGGGGGGCGGTTATCCGGAGGAGCGGATTGGTGGAAAGTTTAGACCCTCGGAGGAAAACAAAGCTGGCTCCCAGCACAAATCCCCAAACCTTCCCCTCAGGGGCTTGGCGTGGCTCTTGGGCTGCCGTCGCCGCCCCTTTCAGTGCCCTGAGGCGATTTTTTCTCCCCACCTGGATTTCAAGGCCTTAGAAGTAATATTTTGTGCGTCGACCCATTCCTGGCCTTTGGGCACTCCGTGTATATTTCCGCACTAGACTGTTAAGGTGCTATTATTTCACTTTCAACACTCTATGGACTCCTGGGGTTTGCAGTTTAGGGAGGGGCCTTTGAAGCGGAATAATAGCACTGTAACAGTACAGTGAGGAAATGGCCCCTATCTGTGCACTCATAGAATTCAATCAGTGCAGGGCATGATTCCCACCCTGTTCCAATGCTGTCTGCAAGTTAATGCAAACCCGAAATAAAAATAATCACCCGCTATGTATCTTCTGCAATTCCACTAAAGTTGTGGGTTTTATAACCAGGTTTTCTAAACCTTGGTAAAGGTTCTGGGGATTTTTCTTCCTTTTAAGACAAGTATTTTCTGGTCACCAAGAGAATATTAAAAATTACTAGCATATGAATGTCTGTAAATGGTTTGCATTCCTGTATACTTTCCCCCTATTTTTTTTTAAAAAAAGAACTTTCAGTACAGTCTGTTGAGGTCCTATATAGCAGAGAAGCCTGCACGCATGAACCTTTTGAACAAAAAGGATGAACGCCGAGTAAGAATTTCTTTTGAAATGGGCGGTTGGATTGTGTGTGACACCGCTCAAGAAAAAAACAACCTGGTGTTGGAAGAAAATTCGACTTCCCATCCACTTTTTTTCTCCATCTTTTATTTGTTACATCACATGAGTTACATCCTTTTGCTTCAGAGAAAGAGCAGTGTAGTTAAAGAAAAGGTAAATCAATTTTGTTTGTATTATATCTGTAGCATGTTTAATGCCAGCATGGCGTAGTGGTTTGAACATTGAACTACAACCCTGGAGACCGGGTTTCGATTCTCCACTTGGCCATGGAAACCTACTGGGTGACCTTGGGCCTGTTACATACTCACAGCCCCCGAAGACCCGGTAATAAGTACACCTTAGGGTCACCATAAATTGGAAATGACTTACAGGCACACAACAACAACAATGTAAATCTTAATTTTACAAATACAGAAGTGTGTGTGTGTGATCCGTGTACACACTCATACACACACTCATCAGTGGAATTTAATCAAATGGAATTTAACAAATGTAGTAATGGCTAGATTAGGTTCCCTTTATAAATGAAACTGGGGTTCTTTCATATAATTAATTGAACCAAGAGAACTTGCCCCTTCCTTTATATGGGAAGTGACTTTCACACATTCTGGCACAGACCCTGAAAACAGTGGGACCCCACTCCCCCACCCACTTTGGAGGGGAAATCCTGGTCCTTCACCTCTCAGATTGCAAAGATAGAGGTTGCTGGGGGATAAGAGAGGCTTTCACTTCCACTCCTTCAGTTCCCCTGGAGCACGGGGAATTTGAAAATCTCCTTATCCTAATATGTTGAAGTTTTGGGGTGGGGGAGAAAGAGTGCATGTTCATGTACTTGTTCTGGTGCCAGCCATCAGTCCTTATGCTGAAGTACAACATTTTTTGATTCAGAAGCATCAAAGAATACAGCATGCTGCCACTTCCAGGGTTCTAAGTGGTAAGTGTAAAATATAAAGCTCCTAAACAGGTCTCACAATATTCTTGTTCTGCAAGGGGTAAGGGTTCTGTATAGGCAACCTGAGAGCAGTGCTAACAGGCCCAAGGGCAACAACAGGCCTCTTTTACATCCCTTAGGTGACTGAGCTAGGTTTTACAATTATAGAAAAACCTGCAGAGGAGATGGATGCAGGCCATGGGCCGCCATTTGGCTATAGCTAGTTCACAATGCACAAGGGGCGGCAGAACGATGATTTCCCTGACTTCATCCTGGGATGGATCAATGAATGACCAGGAATGTAGATGCGGTAGGGGAGGGGGGAAAATGAGAGCATTACTCCACCCAAACAAAAACTCTGTTGCACCCATGAAACTTTCCTTCCTCCTTAAATTTCTAGCACTATAATTATTTATTCCTTTAGTTGAGTATTTAGAAATACCATTTAAGCATCCAAAGAAAAGGGGCAGACAAAATTACCAAGGGAATGTGAATACAGCAAATGTAAGAATTCTAGGTGTGAAAGACTTTTAGTGTCCCACTCCTGTGGCACTAGAAATTTGGGACCAAAGGAAAATTTCATGGGATGGGAGAATTCTTATGTGATTGTAATTTAATTTGTAATTATCTGGTCTTTATAATTCATTGTCCTTTATGATCAACCCTGATACAATTTGCACAAAGAAATCTGTAGACCTGTTGCTATTTATTTTAAGAAAGGTGTTTATTATAAGTAGGTAAAAGCTACTAATTCTTTGAAAATTTGCATTGATATCTCTGGTAGGGAGAATCTGGAGGCTATGAAAATAGGCAGGAACATTTTTTTTTTCTACTAACGGAGTGAACATTAAATATAAATTATTTTCTCATTTGTGACTTTTTGATGCTAAAGATTCATAGATGTTAAAATAGATAAAATACATTTGTGTACATACATGAAAGCTCAGTTAGGATTAGAGACATTTCTGCTGGCTATACAGAGGAGACAACTGATACACGTCTCGTCAATTATTGAACAGAAATCAAAGCATACTTAAACTAAAGTAAAACAAATAAGCGAAACTGACCAAAAGAAAAAACGACTACTACAACTATGGCAACTAATTGAAAATGTTTATGGCCGTTGTAACAAGTACCTCTTACTTAAATGACAAAAAAATACTATTAGGGTTGTTGCACATTACTCCTGGTAGACTGTTTTCATTCTAGATTTCTTAAATTTATATATCATAGTATATGACAATATTATTAGTTAAAAAATATTATTACTCAATACAAGATATTTCGGTTTATTTCCAAGCACTCAGACAGGCACCTCATCAACCCAAGCATGGACACCAGAGGGGAGCTGAAAACACATGCCTTTCAGCCTCTTCTACACAAAGATATAATGTCCTAAAAGAGCATGCAAGACCTTGCAGACCCACAAAGGGAAAACACCACTGCCAGACACTGAAAAACAAATTTCTTGAAATACCTCTGATCAGCATGTAGACCAGTACTATTCAACACAGGTGTTGTCACAGCTTTACCAAAACGAAACCTAAGCGAGAGAAAAGAGGATGACCCTAGCTGCTGGTTCAGCAGGCCCCCAAAGGGGAAAGAGGCTGGAAGCAGCAAAAAGCCTACAGCAGCCTTGCGTCCGAGACGCCCGGTCTCCCACCCAAGTGTTAAGCGGGACCCACCCTGCTTGACAGCCCAGCCCAGAGGAGACGGGCCCTGTGCAGGGAGGACTCAGGCTGCTCTCTTTGCCTCTCTTCGGGCCGAAGGAGCCCCGACAGCCCTGCGGCAAGAGGCTTTTGCTTCGGGGGGAACACAAGGGAAGTGCAGGGGAAGGAAAGACTCCCCCAAGCCCACGCTCTCGGACATCACAAAGGAGCGCAAAGGCCGGTGTGCCGAAATTGGATTCTGCACAGGTTGGTCTGAGGGGTGCCCAGAGCGAAGGTAGAGGCTCGGGGATCCGTCGGGCCTCCCCGTAGCGTGAGGCCTTTTCCTTTTAGGGGGCCTGCCAAATGCCAAGGGGGAATTGCCTGTACTGGTTTGGCTTTGGATCAAGCGGTCTTCCTTTTGGAATGTGTATGTCACCAAGTTTCGAGGAAAGGGAAGGAGCAAAAAGCCTACAACTCCCGGTCTTCCCAGGAGGCCTCCCATGCAAGTACTAACCGGGCCCGGTCCTGCTTAGCAGCCGAGATCAGCCGCGATCGGCCCTGTTCAGGGTGGTCTCAACAAGGCAGCTGGGCTCCTTTGGCATCCCTCGAGCTGGTGGGAGCCCTGGCAGGCCCAGGCCGGATCCCATGAGAAAGGAAAGCGGGCGATCTCTCTCTACCGAGGCAAAACACCTGTCTCTCAAAGAGGCATCGGTCCAAACCCCCTCTCCCCCAAATTCGATTCTGCAGAGGTTTCTGCTGGCTTGCGCCCGTGCTGAGGGAACGATTCTGGGGTCCACTCGGCCTCAACGTGGGGAGGACGCTTCCTTTCAGCCGCCCCATCAAATCGCTACCGGAAGGATTTGGTGGGGCTTTTCCCGGTGCTTTCTAGGAAATAAAGTCTCATTCCTTGTTGACCGTTGTCTGCAATACACATCGAGGAATAAAAGCAATTTGTGGCAGGCTTTACCATCTAGAGATATTTCCAGTTTTGTGAACACTGGCCAGACGAAGCCAGCAATCTTTCCGCCGAGAGAGAGAGAGAGAGAGAGAGATGGGTTGCATCCTCTGTGAGTAAACTCTTTGAGAGAGCTGAAGGAACGTGCGGCTGAATGCGTCGAATCAAAGGATGGCACCTTGCATGAAAGTGAGAGCGGACGGCTGGGATTCCGGAATAGGAGGAGAGGTGTTGGGGAGTGAGAAAGCCAGGCACGTGGAAGGTGAGAGCAGCCGCCCTGAGAAGGGCTCTCCTGACCTGTCCTCGCCGTGCCAGGCCCAAGGCCTGGGACAGCCCGGCATGGAAATTGAGGTCCTTCCGAGGGGTGGGTTCGTCGTAGGGGTGAGCAGAGGGTAGGAGAGAGTGGGATCACCGGCGTCCAAGAGGTGCGTCGTTTTGCCTGTAGGGGTGGTTGTAGCGCAGGGGGAGGACTTGGCTCCCTTTTCGGTTTGGTTGGAGAGAAAAGGTTTTGTTTGGAGAGCTGTGCGGGAGATGGAAAGAAGGGGAAGGAAGAAAACCTACAGCACCCGGTATTCCCAGGCGGTCTCCCATCCAAGTACTAACCAGGCCCGACCCTGCTTAGCTTCCGAGATAGACGATCGGGCGTGTTCAGGGTGGTATGGCCGTAGGCAGCTGGGCTGCTCCTTTCCCCTCTCTTCAGCTCCATGCAGCTCCGCCAGCCTACTACGCTAGACGGCACCTCCTATTGGCCACCGCCTCACAGCACCGCCTCCTCCTCTCGGCAGGAAAGGACCGCCCCACGCTAGACAACGGCCACACGCTCCCCACCACGCCGAGCCCGAGGTCAGGGGGCCGCAAAACACATGCCCCCCTGGCCGCCCAGCCCTCCCGCCGCCACACGCTTTCGTGCCCCGTGCCTTGCTGGGACACTAGCAGCGGGCACTCGGCCACCTTTTCCCACGGCAGAGGGACCGCCTGCCAAACGCAGTCCCACCGAGGCCAAGCGGCACAGGCACCCCCCTGCTTTCTGCCCTCCAGTTCCAAGCCACACAGCTCTCTTGACAGCTTGACCCAACCCAGGCGGGCGGGAAAGAGGGTCCCCTGCCGCTTGGTTCCACAGGCCCCAAAGGGGAGAGGGGCTCCAAGGAGCAAAAGCCCACAGCAGCCTTGCCTCCCAGACGCCCGGTCTCCCAGCCAAGGGTTAAGCGGGACCCACCCTGCTTAACAGCCCAGCCCAGAGGAGACGGGCCCTGTCCCGGGAGGACTCAGGCTGCTCTCTTTGCCCCTCTTCGGGCCGAGGGAGCCCCGACAGCCCTGCGGCGAGAGGCTTTTGCCTCGGGGGAACACAAGGGAAGTGCAGGGGAAGGCAAGACTCCCCCCAAACCCACGCTCTCGGACATCACACAGGAGCGCAAAAGGGCCCGGTGTGCCGAAATTGCATTCTGCACAGGTTGGCCTGAGGGGTGCCCAGAGCGAAGGTAGAGGCTCGGGGACCGCGGGCCTCCCCGTAGCGTGAGGCCTTTTCCTTTTAGGGGGGCCCGCCAAATGCCAAGGGGGAATTGCCTGGACTGGTTTGGCTTTGGATCAAGCGGTCTTCCTTTTGGAATGTGTATGTCACCAAGTTTCGAGGAAAGGGAAGGAGCAAAAAGCCTACAACTCCCGGTCTTCCCAGGAGGCCTCCCATGCAAGACTAACCGGGCCCGGTCCTGCTTTGCAGCCGAGATCAGCCGCGATCGGCCCTGTTCAGGGTGGTCTCAACAAGGCAGCTGGGCTCCTTTGGCATCCCTCGAGCTGGTGGGGGCCCCGGGAGGCCCAGGCCGGATCCCATGAGAAAGGAAAGCGGGCGACTCCAAGGCAAAACACCTGTCTCTCAAAAAGGCATCGGTCCAAAACCCCCCTTTCCCAAATTTGATTCTGCAGAGGTTTTGTGGGTTGCGCCCTGCTGAGGGAACGATTCCGGGGTCCACTCGGCCTCAACGTGGGGAGGACGCTTCCTTTCGCCGCCCCCCAAATCGCCACGGGGGGATTTGGTGGGGCTTTTCCCGGTGCTTTTAGGAAAAAAAATCTCATTCCTTGTTGACCGTTGTCTGCAATACACATCGAAGGAATAGAAAGCAATTTGTCGGCAGGCTTTACCATCTAAAATATTTCCAGTTTTGTGAACACTGGCCAGACGAAGCCAGCAAATTTTCCCCCGGGGAGGAGAGAGAGAGAGAGAGAGATGGGTTGCATCCTCTGTGAGTAAATCTTTGAGAGAGCTGAAAGGGAAAGTGCGGCTAATGCGTGAATCAAAGGATGGCCCCTTGCATGAAAGTGAGAGCGGACGGCTGGGATTCCGGGAAAGGAGGGAGAGGTTTGGGGAGTGAGAAAGCCAGGCGTGGAAGGTTGATAGTCAGCGGGCCCCGAAAGGGCCTCCTGACCTGCCTCCGCCGTGCCAGGCCCAAGGCCTGGGGCAGCCCGGCATGGAAAATTTAGGGCCCCTTTCCCAGGGGTGGGTTCGTCGTAGGGGGGAGCAAAGGGGGGGGGGGGAGAGTGGGGATCCCTCGGCGTCCCAAGAGGGTGCGTGTTTTGCCTGTAGGGGTGGTTGTAAGCGCAGGGGGAATTGGGAGGACTTGGCTCCCTTTTGGTTTGGTTGGAGAGAAAAGGTTGTTGGTTTGGGAGAGCGTGCGTGCGGGAGATGGGAAAGGGGGAAAGGGAAAAAAAAGTACAGCACCCGGATTTCCCCGGCGGTTCCCATCCAAGACTACCAGGCCCGACCCTGCTTAGCTTCCAAAAGACGAGATCGGGCGTGTTCAGGGGGGTTGGCCGTAGGCAGCGGGCTGCTCCTTTCCCCTCTCTTCAGCTCCATGCAGCTCCGCCAGCCCTACTACGCTAACCCGGGACCCCATTGGCCCCCGCCTCACAGCCCGCCTCCTCCTCTCGGGCAGGAAAGGACCGCCCCACGCTAGACAGACGGCCACACCCCTCCCCCCCCGCCGAGCCCGGAGGTCAGGGGGCCGCCAAAAACATGCCTCCTGGCCCCCAGCCCTCCCGCCGCCACACCCCTTTCGTGCCCCGTGCCTTGCTGGGACACTGAGCAGCGGGCACTCGGCCACCTTTTCCCACGGCAGAAGGGACCGCCTGCCAGACACGCAGTCCCACCGAGGCCCAAACGGCACAGGCAGCCCCCCGCTTTCTGCCCTCCATTCCAAACCACACAGCTCTCTTGACAGCTTGACCCAACCCGAGGCGGGGGAGGAGGGAAAAAGGGGGGCCCCCCCGCTTGGTTCCACAGGCCCCAAAGGGGAGAGGGGCTCCAAGGAGCAAAAAACCTACAGCAGCCTTGCCTCCCAACGCCCTCTCCCAGCCAAGGGTTAACGGGCCCCCCTGCTTAAAAGCCCAGCCCAGAGGAGACGGGCCCTGCAGGGAGGATCAGGCGCTCTCTTTGCCCCCTTTGGGCCGAGGGAGCCCCGACAGCCCTGCGGCGAGAGGCTTTTGCCTCGGGGAACACAAGGGAAGTGCAGGGGAAGGCAAGACTCCCCCCAACCCCCGCTCTCGGACATCACACAGGAGCGCAAAAGGGCCCCTGTGCCGAAATTGCATTCTGCACAGGTTGGCCTGAGGGGTCCCAGAGCAAGGTAGAGGCTCGGGGGGCCGGGCCCCCCCGTAGCGTGAGGCCTTTTTCCCTTTTGGGGCCTGCCAAATGCCAAGGGGGAAATTTCCTGGATGGTTTGGCTTTTATCAAAGGGGTTTTCCTTTTTGGGAAAGTGTATGTCACCAAGTTTCGAGGAAAGGGGAAAGGGGAAAAAACCTACAACTCCCGGTCTTCCCCGGAGGCCTCCCAAGCAAAATAAACCGGGCCCGGTCCTGCTTAGCAGCCGAGATCAGCCCGTCGGCCCGTTCAGGGTGGTCTAAAAAGGCAGCTGGGCTCCTTTTGGGATCCCTCGAGCTGGTGGGGGCCCTGCAGGCCCAGGCCGGATCCCATGAGAAAGGAAAGCGGGGGACCCCCTCTACCGAGGCAAAACACCTGTCTCTCAAAACTGGTCCAAACCCCCCCCCCCTT